>CM050518.1:93258671-93496171 GCA_027563665.1 Antrozous pallidus
TACTGTTGATATTTGGCTCTGTTGACTGATGAGTTTGCCGACCACTGGTCTAGGACAGTCTTCACATACACTTCATTTCTGTTTCCTTCTGTTCCTCAAGATACAGGCTTCTGGGGTCTCGTTCCTGGGACTGGGTTAATTTGCCAGGGCACCTATGCTGGGCAGAGATTGGGCTGCTTCCTTGTTTCCAAAATGTTGTATGTGGGTAACAAGTGCCGCCCGGCTCTCAGATGTCCTGGGAAGGAAGAGTGGCTTCACAGATTGTCTCATCCCTCTGGACTCTGCCTTCTATCGGATCTTGACCTCGGTTTTCATTATCACCTTGTGAGTTCTCAGATGCTTTTAGTGAAGATTAAAAAGTATGTTTTCACCAGATTTTATTAGTGTCTTGATTCAAAGGATCTGAAAGCATAGAAGTGTTACATTTCTGAAACAATTCATTTTCTTCTTTTATATTACATTTTTCCTAGTAATTTTGAGGAAATAGGAATATATGTTTCAACTACAATTTTCATCAAATAAAAAAATTAAATGTTGATATAAATAGAACTTAATTATGTCCTTTCCTATAGCTTCCTTTCCTTTAATAAGTTGGTCTTGGTGGAGTGAGTTGGTTTATGCAAAAAGCCCTATTCTTGGATTCATGGTTTTCCTTCACAGCACTCTTCCCTAAGTCATTTTTACACTGAATGAATTTACTAATTTCAGTCAGGATTTTTGAGTTGTAAAATAAAATAAAAAAACCTAACGAAATTATATCTAATCTCCAACATCTATAATGCTTTAGGACTACAAATTAAAAGAAATAGCTACTCTTAGTTCTATTATAGAATTGCAACAGCAAACCAGGGAATCAAAGAAACCTCTTTAATGAAGATTTTCATATTTGGTGTTCCTAAGTAGGATCATAATAATCTCGGTTGGAGAAAGAGTATGTTGTTGGATTTCCTTACATTTTAAACATAATTTAGTATACACACACACACACACACATATTTGTGTGTGTGTGTGTGTGTGTGAATGTGTGTATATATATATATATATATATATATATATATATATATATGTATTCAATAATATGAGAAGCCTACCCTGACTATCAGTTTTTGAGCTGACAATTTTATACATGAATATTGACTTACGATATTTAAATAATTTTCTTTCTAATTAGGTCTCAAACTACATTTTCTTTCTAACTAGGTCTGCAAATAGCCATGCCTGAAAACAAGAGGACATCTTCTCCCCTTGGAGATGATCAAACCAAGAAAGGTCAGTTTACCTGGAAGTGGCTTCCTCGGGAACTAGCTCAGAGGTGAACGCAGTTCAGCTGGTCACGGGAGGCGGGGGCTAAGGCAGGAGGGAGTCTCCTCCCAGCTGGGGCCACAAACCCAACCTCACTGGGGCCGGAGGGTGAGGGTGGCGGTTTAAGAAAAACCCACCGTCTGGAGCAGTCAGTAAATTTAGGATATTTGTATTTCCATGACATTAGATCCAATATTTGGAATGCTGGCACAAACAAGTGATTACCAGTTAAAATTAATGTCTGTCTCTTTGGCATCATTCCTCCATTAAGCTCCCCACCCCTCCATGCAAAACCACCAGCCTCTGTAGCAAGCATTCAGCGCACTGTGCAAAGCACTCAGATTTTCTGTTGAAATATCAGGACTTGATCAGGCCTCCGTGTTTGTGACTATGTCTTGGCAGATTTTAAGCTTTTGTGCCCAAAGCAATCATTGTTGGCTGAGGTACTGAACCGAATAGCCCACCACCCTTCAGATAATGTTTGTCATTAACAGCGCAATCACACTGTGTGAGGTCTTCTTTATTCACTTCTACCAGATATGACTTAACATAATATTTTTCTCAACATCAACATTAAATTCTTTCCTTATGTTGAGTCCATCATCATGAAACTACTGCGGTCATATCAAAATACTGATTCGACTATAAATAATTGGCCCCTAAGTTTTCTTACTTAGCTTGTTCTTGTCAGATGTTCACAATTGAATTAGGGAATGTTTATTCATTTTCTCTTCTCCGAGAAAAAGATCATAATATTTTAATGATTTTTCTTGAGTGTTTGGCTGAATTTGTGTTTTAATTTTTAGGGGAATGTTAAACTACTGATATAAAATATATAGGGGTAATAGGACTTTTTAGACTTTCTATTTATTCTTAATCCCTGTTGGCAAGTTATAATTTTTCATTTAAAACTGCGTTCATTTGGTTAAATTTTAAATGTATTAATGCAATCGTGCTAACAGTGTCATACTTACGTATCTCCCTCCATGCAGCTACTCCTCCTTTACATTCATAACACTGGGTTATGTTATAACAGATTAGTTTCTTCTGCTTCTTCTGTCTTGATCAATTTTGCCAAATGAGTTCATTTATGTTCACTTTTCCAAAGAAATAACTTCTGGTCTTTTTCATTATCTCGAAGGTATTTTTTTTGTTGTTGTTGTTGGTTTACTTTCTATTTCATTAATTTCAAAGATATTATTACCCCTCCTACTTTCTCTAGGTCCCTCGCCTATTAAGACACACATACTCTCAATTAGGATGCTCAGATCACTAATTTCTAGCGTTTTTAATTTTCAAATATAATCATTTAGTGCTATAAATTTCCCTTGACATATCAGGTAAATAAGAAAAGGAATTGGACGGTCATATCCCATCTCAATGAAGTAGGGATCTACTCCGTATGTAGCTTTACTATAAAACACTTATAAGCACTGCTGTGTTTAACTTTAAGGCACGCCCCACAAACATTGACCTCTCTGAAGTGTCCAATTCAACGTTTTCAGTATGAGCACAGTATTGTGCGACCATCACCATCATCTATTCCAGAAGATTTTCATAACCCGCCAGAGAAGCCCGATAACGTTAGCAGTCGCCCCCGGGCCCCCCCCCCCCCCCCAGCCCCTGGCAACCCCAAGTGTACCTGCTTTGGGGGCAGACCCTGGGCCTGGCAGACAGGCGGGTTCCAGGGGGAAACTGCCTTCAGGCTCCCACACCAGGTGTGAGGTCCGTGTGGGCTGCGTCCTGGGCCAAGGGGACTCCCTGGGAGCCGGCATCGCCCGGTGAAGGGGAGCACCTCGGCCTCCCTGCATTTCTATCGAGAAGCCCTACCAGCCAGCTCCCACGTGAGACCCACAATGAGGAGCGGGAAGCACCCCGACGGGCACACTGGCACGGGTGACGCCTCCCTCAGGGGCCTCACTGGGGACCTCGGACAGGCCCTGGCCTGGGTCCCACGATGTGGTGTTGGGGGCTGCTGGCACCTGCCGGCCCCTCACCTCCCCGCCCCTCACCTCCCCGCCCCTCCCCTGCCCGCCCCTCACCTGACCGCCCCTCCCCTGCCCGCCCCTCTCCTGCCCGCCCCTCACCTGCCCGCCCTTCACCTGCCCGCCCCTCTCCTGCCCGCCCCTCTCCTGCCCGCCCTTCACCTGCCCGCCCCTCACCTGCCCGCCCCTCACCTGCCCGCCCTTCACCTGCCCGCCCCTCTCCTGCCCGCCCCTCTCCTGCCCGCCCCTCACCTGCCCGCCCCTCTCCTGCCCGCCCCTCTCCTGCCCGCCCCTCACCTGCCCGCCCCTCTCCTGCCCGCCCCTCTCCTGCCCGCCCTTCACCTGCCCGCCCTTCACCTGCCCGCCCCTCACCTGCCCGCCCCTCACCTGCCCGCCCCTAACCTGCCCGCCCCTCTCCTGCCCGCCCTTCACCTGCCCGCCCCTCACCTGCCCGCCCCTCACCTGCCCGCCCCTAACCTGCCCGCCCCTCTCCTGCCCGCCCTTCACCTGCCCGCCCCTCTCCTGCCCCCCTTCACCTGCCCGCCCCTCACCTGCCCGCCCCTCACCTGCCCGCCCCTCACCTGCCCGCCCCTCTCCTGCCCGCCCTTCACCTGCCCGCCCCTCACCTGCCCGCCCCTCTCCTGCCCGCCCTTCACCTGCCCGCCCCTCTCCTGCCCGCCCCTCACCTGCCCGCCCCTCACCTGCCCGCCCCTCACCTGCCCGCCCCTCACCTGCCCGCCCCTCTCCTGCCCGCCCTTCACCTGCCCGCCCCTCACCTGCCCGCCCCTCACCTGCCCGCCCCTAACCTGCCCGCCCCTCTCCTGCCCGCCCCTCTCCTGCCCCCCTTCACCTGCCCGCCCCTCACCTGCCCGCCCCTCACCTGCCCGCCCCTCCCCTGCCCGCCCCTCTCCTGCCCGCCCCTCACCTGCCCGCCCCTCACCTGCCCGCCCCTCTCCTGCCCGCCCCTCTCCTGCCCGCCCTTCACCTGCCCGCCCCTCACCTGCCCGCCCCTCACCTGCCCGCCCTTCACCTGCCCGCCCCTCTCCTGCCCGCCCCTCTCCTGCCCGCCCCTCACCTGCCCGCCCCTCTCCTGCCCGCCCCTCTCCTGCCCGCCCCTCACCTGCCCGCCCCTCACCTGCCCGCCCCTCTCCTGCCCGCCCCTCTCCTGCCCGCCCTTCACCTGCCCGCCCTTCACCTGCCCGCCCCTCACCTGCCCGCCCCTCACCTGCCCGCCCCTAACCTGCCCGCCCCTCTCCTGCCCGCCCCTCACCTGCCCGCCCCTCACCTGCCCGCCCCTCACCTGCCCGCCCCTAACCTGCCCGCCCCTCTCCTGCCCCCCTTCACCTGCCCGCCCCTCACCTGCCCGCCCCTCACCTGCCCGCCCCTCACCTGCCCGCCCCTCACCTGCCCGCCCCTCTCCTGCCCGCCCTTCACCTGCCCGCCCCTCTCCTGCCCGCCCCTCACCTGCCCGCCCCTCACCTGCCCGCCCCTCTCCTGCCCGCCCTTCACCTGCCCGCCCCTCTCCTGCCCGCCCTTCACCTGCCCGCCCCTCACCTGCCCGCCCCTCACCTGCCCGCCCCTCACCTGCCCGCCCCTCTCCTGCCCGCCCTTCACCTGCCCGCCCCTCACCTGCCCGCCCCTCACCTGCCCGCCCCTCTCCTGCCCGCCCCTCACCTGCCCGCCCCTCTCCTGCCCCCCTTCACCTGCCCGCCCCTCACCTGCCCGCCCCTCACCTGCCCGCCCCTCTCCTGCCCGCCCCTCACCTGCCCGCCCCTCACCTGCCCGCCCCTCTCCTGCCCGCCCTTCACCTGCCCGCCCCTCTCCTGCCCGCCCTTCACCTGCCCGCCCCTCACCTGCCCGCCCCTCACCTGCCCGCCCCTCACCTGCCTGCCCCTCACCTGCCCGCCCCTCTCCTGCCCGCCCTTCACCTGCCCGCCCCTCTCCTGCCCCCCTTCACCTGCCCGCCCCTCACCTGCCGGCCCCTCACCTGCCCGCCCCTCTCCTGCCCGCCCCTCCCCTGCCCGCCCCTCTCCTGCCCGCCCTTCACCTGCCCGCCCCTCCCCTGCCCGCCCCTCCCCTGCCCGCCCCTCACCTGCCCGCCCGTCTCCTGCCCGCCCCTCTCCTGCCCGCCCCTCTCCTGCCCGCCCCTCACCTGCCCGCCCCTCTCCTGCCCGCCCCTCACCTGCCCGCCCTTCACCTGCCCGCCCCTCTCCTGCCCGCCCCTCTCCTGCCCGCCCTTCACCTGCCCGCCCTTCACCTGCCCGCCCCTCACCTGCCCGCCCCTCACCTGCCCGCCCCTAACCTGCCCGCCCCTCTCCTGCCCGCCCCTCACCTGCCCGCCCCTCACCTGCCCGCCCCTCACCTGCCCGCCCCTCTCCTGCCCGCCCTTCACCTGCCCGCCCCTCTCCTGCCCCCCTTCACCTGCCCGCCCCTCACCTGCCCGCCCCTCACCTGCCCGCCCCTCACCTGCCCGCCCCTCTCCTGCCCGCCCCTCTCCTGCCCGCCCCTCACCTGCCCGCCCCTCACCTGCCCGCCCCTCTCCTGCCCGCCCTTCACCTGCCCGCCCCTCTCCTGCCCGCCCTTCACCTGCCCGCCCCTCACCTGCCCGCCCCTCACCTGCCCGCCCCTCTCCTGCCCGCCCTTCACCTGCCCGCCCCTCTCCTGCCCGCCCTTCACCTGCCCGCCCCTCACCTGCCCGCCCCTCACCTGCCCGCCCCTCACCTGCCCGCCCCTCTCCTGCCCGCCCTTCACCTGCCCGCCCCTCTCCTGCCCCCCTTCACCTGCCCGCCCCTCACCTGCCGGCCCCTCACCTGCCCGCCCCTCTCCTGCCCGCCCCTCCCCTGCCCGCCCCTCTCCTGCCCGCCCTTCACCTGCCCGCCCCTCCCCTGCCCGCCCCTCCCCTGCCCGCCCTTCACCTGCCGGCCCCTGACCTGCCCGCCCTTCACCTGCCCGCCCGTCTCCTGCCCGCCCCTCCCCTGCAGCAGCCGGGCCCAGGCGGCACCAGGAGGGGAGACGCTGTGCTGCAAGAGCATGGGGCGCGCATGCGCAGAGACTCCCTGCAGGCCTGTGAGCACCTGGCTCCGCTCAGCCCCCGGCGCTTCCTGCCCAGCATGGCCTCCAGCGCTGATGGAGCGCCTGCCGGGCGGGGCGGGGGAGCAGCGGGGCTGTGTCTGCGGGGAGCCCGGCCATGGTCACTGAGACCCCAGCGCCCGCCCTGGCCGCCGGCCTCCGGCTGCGTTCGCACCACGGCCCGGAACCGGGCACCGCCAGCTGCCCCACGGGCCACCGGCCCCAGGGACACTCCGCCCGAGGTCTGAGCAGGCGGCCAGGCCCTGGACACGTTGTGGGCGGCCTGCGGGCAGCACCGGGCTGGGGGGGGGGGGGGTCCGGGGGCAGGGGAACAGGAGGGCAGGGGAACAGGAGGGCAGGGGGACAGGAGGGCAGGGGAACAGGAGGGCAGGGGGACAGGAGGGCAGGGGAACAGGAGGGCAGGGGGACAGGAGGGCAGGGGAACAGGAGGGCAGGGGGACAGGAGGGCAGGGGAACAGGAGGGCAGGGGGACAGGAGGGCAGGGGGCCCGGGGGCAGGGGAACAGGAGGGCAGGGGGCCCGGGGGCAGGGGAACAGGAGGGCAGGAGGGCAGGGGGACAGGAGGGCAGGGGGACAGGAGGGCAGGGGAACAGGAGGGCAGGGGAACAGGAGGGCAGGGCCAGCAGCCCACCTGGCCCATGGCTGTCACAGCCACAAAGCCTTGCCCTGGGCTCATTACCTCCCAACACTGTTCAGAGGCTGCCCCCCCCCCCCCCCCCCCCCCCCCCCCCCCCCCGCAGGTGCCCAGACGCTCTCTGTGCTGTTGCTCAGTATAGACACTGAGGCCGCTTTTTTCTCTCTCTTTTTTAAAAATATATTTTATTGATTTTTTTTTTTTTTTTTTTACAGAGAAGAAGGGAGAGGGATAGAGAGTTAAAAACAGCCATCAGCTGCCTCCTGCACACTCCTACTGGGGATGTGCCGCAGCCAAGGTATATGCCCTTGACTGGAATCGAACCTGGGACCCTTCAGTCCGCAGGCCAAGGCTCCATCCACTGAGCTATTTATGTCAGCACTCCAGAGGTACTAGAGATGCCCTGGGGGCAGGTGTGAGGGGCAGGAGGGGACGCATTTGGGACATTTCCTATAAACGATTTCACACACATACACACACACACACACACACACACACACACAAAATGGCCTTGTATACCCGTCTTCCTTTCAACTACAATTTTGTCAAGGTTCCTTTATGTGGATGAATACTATTCCATTACATAAAGAGTCTAATGTTGTTTATGCATTCATCAATAGATGGCTATTTGGGTCATTTCCATTTTAGGGCTATTATGAATAATATTACGAAAAATCGAATGCAGCTTTTTATATGGACATCTGTTTTCATTTCTGCTAGGTATACACTTAGGATGGGAATTGCTGGGTCATTTCATAACTTGATGTTTAACTTTTGTAATTGCAAAATTTTTCTCAAAGCCTCTGCAATAGTTTACATTCCAAACAGCAATATATGAGGATTCCAGTTTTTGCACATCCTTGGCAGCACTTGTGAAATTCCGTTGTTGTCTTTTGAAAATAACATTACAGCCGTCTCAGTGAGCGAGAGGTGGCATATCATTGTGGTTTTGATTTGCATTTCCCGAATTACTAATGAAGATGAGAATCTTTTTTTCTTCTTCTTTTTATTAAATTTGTTGGCGTGCCATTGCTTGATAATATTATATAGGTTTCAAGTGTACATTTCTGTGATACGTGACCTCTATATTGCATTGTGGGTCCATAACCGAAAGTCAAATCGTCCTCCATCAACATACAATTAGCCCCCTTTGCCCATTACAACCCTCCCTTCCCCTCTGGTGACCCCCACACTGCTGTCTGTGCCTGTGAGTTCTTGTTTTTCTTGTTTGTTCATTTGTTACTTTCAGTTTTATGTCCCACTTGTCTATGAAATCATAGGGTTCTTCACTTTTTCTGTCTGACTTGTTTGGCTTGACATGATATTCTCAAGGTCCGTCCATGATGGGGATATTTAAATGTACTTACGAGCCTTTTGTATATCTTTGGAGACATGTGTATTCACATCTTTTGCCTATTTTAACATTGGGTCATTTGTCTTTTTTATTGTTCAGTTGTAAGAACTCTTTATATGTTACTAGGCTTTGATCAAATACTAGAGGCCTGGTGCATGGATTCGTACACTGGGGTCCCTCAGCCTGGCTTGCTCTCTCCCGCAATCTGCAACCCCTCGGGGGATGTCAGAGAGCCAGTTCTGGCTGGATACTTTCAGGCCATGCCGAGAGACCCCCACCCATGCACGAATCCCTGCACCAGGTCTGTAGTATGCATATAAGATCTTTGGTTAATCTCTTCCCACTCCCCCTCTGAGATTCATCAGTCTGTTCCATGTATCCATGCCTGTGCATTGAGCATCTGCCCCCTGATGGTCAGTGCGTGTCATAGCTACTGGTCTAATGGTTGCTTAGGCTTTGGTATATATAGATATGATTTGCAAATGTTTAAGCCTATAGTGGTAGTTGTAGTTTCACTTCTTTAATAGTGTTTAGTTATTTTAAAAAATATATATTAACTGCTCTCTGAACTTTTTCTTTCTTTTCAAAAAGATAATGCCACATTACAAGCATTGGTTCCATTTGGCGGCCCTAAGGAAGCTGTTGAAATTTTTCATGAAGATAAAATGACAAATACTGAAGGTGAGGACTGAATGTAAATTGTATAGTAACCTATGTAATATTTTATATCAATATTTTTATTAAACAATAAACCCCAAGTATCAATTACTAGTTAACAAAGTAATTCTGTATAAAATTAAGAATATAATATTGTTATGTGTTTTATTAATGACAAATTTGTTTATAATAATTGTTTATAATTTCAAAAATGTATCAATTTTTTAAATTAAACATTTTCTTTATTGCTTGTGCCATGACTGGCAGGTGCTGGAAACTTCCAGTTTAATGAGGATATGCCTTTTAGAAGAAGAATGAGGACTGATGTTTTATTGATGTGAAATTCAGAATTAAAAATTATTCATTGAGAATCCATAAAACATCTGTGAAAGTGTTGCTGATATTACATGTGGAAGGAAATGATGAATGTGCACATTTGATATGCAGGGTTTCAGACCTGTTTCTTAGGTCAGTCTGGTGGAGAACTTGATATAAAAAACTTTCATATCTTGATTAGTAAATGTCTGCTCTGGACATCTTCAGTTTGACGGGATAAAATGGGATAAGTTGCCATTTTGATTCTTTACCTACAAAATATGGCACAAATATATTACTTTGATGACAACATCAGGAAGATTGAGAAATGTCAAAGTAATTGCTTAAAATACAGCTAGAAATGATTGAGGTACAGTCCAGAAGCATTTGAGCTTTAGGGTCTAAGGTGTGAACATCATTTCTCAGTCTCTGGTCCTATATGTGTCTAAGTAGAGATGTGACATAACAGTGCTTGGAAATAGTTTGCTCTGCAGAATGATTTGGTTACAGGAGGACGTAGAGAGACTGATTACCTTTTCATTGCAGTCCAGGTTTAAGGTAATAAGGCTTCATCGATGAGGAATCAATGGCTATGAAAGATGGGAATTCAGGAGACATTATAAAGGAATAAGAGTTGATAATCATATACTAGTAGGAACTTGAATGAAAAGAGGATTCAACCATGATTTGACTATTGCACACTTTGATTACGGGAACAGAGAAGCAAGAAAGGAAATGAGGTTGAGTGGCATGAAAATGAGTGTAGTTTCAGAAATACTGGCTTTGCAAATGGGTTTGTCTCTTCAAGGCTCCCTTTGGCTTGTTGGCCTTGAAAAAGTCCGAATGTTTAGTACCAAGTAGATTGGAGGCAGACCTGTCACCACGTTTTGTCTTGGCATATCTCAGTCTCTCCTCATTGCTTTATTTGCCAAATCGTTCCTGATGACCTGCTCTGATTCAGGTTCCACTCTCTGTGCTTGCTCTGTACCGGGCCCCTCCCTACCCGCAGTGCTGTTTGTGTGAGTCCCTTGTCTTGTCCAGCTCTGTGTCTGAGGACAGCAATGCGTTTGTCTTCCTCTGTAGCCTTTCTGGCGTTGGCGCATAGTTTACTGTTGTCATGCATGTCTGTATTTCCTTGTTTGGGGTGTAGCAGCTCCATGGGTACATTCTTATTCTAGCTTCATCCTCCCATCCTGCAAAGGGTCCCGCAGGTCCCACACTTCCTGTCCTCCATTCGGTGCTAGGGTCAGGCTCGAGGAAGGATCTGCACGTTTTGACGTGGAGTTCAGGGTAAAGTGAAGTCTAAAGATGTTTAGTTGGGGGTCCAGCACTTAGAGGAGATAACTAAGAGAGAAAATTATTTCTTCTCGAGACTCATACCTATGAGGAGAAATAGGCAATGAAGTGAGAGAGAGCAATTGAAGAAGAGCATTTCAGGGAAATAAAAAGAGTTAAAAGAGATGGAGAATAATAGGAGGTTATTGAATTGTGTTGCTAAGATCTGGTTAGTGATTTTCTTAAATAAAACAAATTTATTGAGGTGAATTTTAAGTACAATATAGTTCATTCATTTCAAGTCTGCAAGTCAGTGACTTTTGACAAATACACATATTTATTTTACCATTATCTTAAACAGGATATTATCTTAAACAGGAAGACTCTAGTCTTCCGCTTTTTAAAGTACTTTTTTTTTAAATTTCAGAGAGGAAGGGAGAGGGAGAGAAAGAGAACCATCAAATGATGAGAGGGAATCATTGATTGGCTGCCTCCAGCACGCCGCACATTGGGGATCCAGCCTGCAACCCAACCCAGCCATGTGCCCTGACGGGGAATGGAGCCCTGTCCTCCTGGTCGGGGCTCAATATCTGAGCCACGTGGCCACTGCTGGAGTCTTCCATTTTTCCAGAAAGTTCGTTCATGCCCTCTGTACTCAGTCTCATTCCACCCAGTCCCCATATCCATGGATAGGGTTTGAGTTTTACCATTCTAAAATTTTAAATGCATGTTAATTATCATGGCTGGGTGAATAAATCATGTAAACTTGCATTCCACTGAGCAAGGAGAGTTGACAGTTCATGAACATAGTATGTTTATGGCATTTACCTACGCAGCCAGCCGGTCCATATTTTCTCTCAAACAGAAGTTGCAGCCTCAACACACCTCCGCTCTGGCCAGGATCCCGGAGGATCTGTCCCTTTATACACTGATGCTGAGCACGGACTTTGGGGTTGGGCAGATGGTTCGAGAGGATGAGAGTCCTGTTTGAGCTGAATTCCTTGACCAATCTGACCACCTGTGCTCAGGCTTCACCAGGAGCAGCTCTGTCAATTAACGCGTGACTAAGACCATTTTCATTGCATCATGGAATTTTAGGTGAAAAGTATTTTATATGGCACCCTACCACCCCATTCACTTATTTCATGAGAAATCTCTCAGGTTAGAGACTGAGTAGTTTTAGCTTAGGAAGCACAATTAATTATCAGTCAAGTGAAAAAAAAAAAGAATGAACATGGACACCAAGGTGGGTAAATTAAAAAGCAAAGGTTTAACTTATGCTGTTCCTACATTAGGATAAAACGATTAAGAAGAACTCTAGAATTCTGGTTTTCTCTTGTGCTGCTTATGATGCCGAGTCTTTTACAGAATTTCAATGCAAAATTTAACTTCATAGTATTTTACACTTTACACTTCACACTTTACTAAATGCATGATGTTAATACCAAGCCATAGGGGTGCTGTGGAAATTAATTAGTATTCTCACAGTAGGTTGAAAGCGGCACATGCAGAAAAATGTTAAATGAGTCATTACTATCCTTGTTTGCCCCACACTTAATGAAGCAAAGCAAATGTTTTGAGTGTAAGGACAACTGCCTAGTTGTTAACGGTATACTAAAATCTTGTTGTTTCTAGAAGGAAGGGCAACATGCCCTTACCAGGATACTTGGGTAGGAGATCAATATGCAATTTTCACTGGCTTGTACATTGCTCCTTTGGCTATTACAGAGATGAAAATATATATTTCTCTGGGTATGAACTAAAGAAGAAATATGTAATATAACACATGTGAAATAGTCATAGCAAGTATATGTGTTCAGTATGGCCAAAGTAAACTGATATCCTGAAGGAACATTAAAAATTCAAAAACACGTGGTATGTGAAACATTTGAGATGCCCTGAAATATGTTTGCAGGACTGCTTCTCTTTGCCACATTTTAAAAATATGAAAACAACCCTTATAGCTTACACTCCATGGCCAGGGAGATACAGTTCGAGGACCAGCTCTCACGCCCAGCAGTTGTGTGGCATTTGACAATGTTGTATAACTTCTCTAAGCCTTAGTTTCCTCGCTAATGAAATCAAGATGTTGGGTATTCAGATGCACACTTAGGTTCAGATTTATGGGATAGGGTCCAAACTTTTGTTTACAAATGAAACAGGTGTGTCATCTTCACAGAAGTTGTATTTTCGGAGGAGGAGATTATGAGACTTCATTTAAAAGCTTGCGGTTGATAGGGAGACCATCTAAAATATGCGCCATCTCTGTGGGTTGGCATTGAAACAACAGGCACACCAGCGGGCAATAGCATCACCTCTGTGTTTGTCGATGTCAACAGAAACGAGGGCAGCCCACTCTTCTCATCGAGGCGCCCACCCTGTTTTGTGCCTCGTGTTTAAGATCAGTAACTGCAGCCGTAACCCAGCCCCGCAGAGTCTTAGACACAAAAGGACCGCAAGTAAGCACTTTGGTGGAGTTTCATGGACAGCTCTCCTGAGCTTCTGCAGATGAATGGGGCATGGCAGGATTAGGTCCCTCACTGCGGCCCGTGGGACTGAGTGGGGTTCCCGATGAGCACAGCGTGCATGCTCTGGTGAGGACACCAGTAACTCTCCGTAAGGGACTCCAGTTTTTGGAAACGGAAGGTAGAAAATGAGGTTATTATGAGGAGGAAGGGGACTTCATTTTACTTTTCGCAGCAAGAAAAGCGTACGCTGGATTGAAGGGACAGGTCCTTCAATACATGAGCGATGGGATGTTACTTACTTTGGGAGAAGTGGCATCTCTTTGAAGGGAGGACTTAAAATAAATTTCAGACTCATTTTTTAAAATTGATTTGGAATGTATTTAGAAACAAATGAGTAAATGTTTTCTACCTTTTTTTTCTTTACTCTTCTCCCACCCCAAAGGTTAGTTCATAATGCTCTGAAACACCTAAACTTAAGTTTAAAAATGTATTCTTGCTGCTTAGAATCATTTTTATTTCTTACATTTTAAGTCATAAATGATTATTTTAGATTTTAAAATGTTAGAAGGTTCGTTCTGTAATTGTGACATATTTATCTACCTAGTTGTTAAAACTTTGAGTATTCGTTTTAATAGAGTTGAATATTCATTTTTGCATATTCTCCACACCACGGTTAGTACGCTGTATGTAACTGCTAAGTCACTCCCACTGTCTGCTTGCTCTGTAGGGGTGTACCCCGGCACTTTCTTTAGCTACCCATGCCGGCGTCACAGCTGCTCCTTAGTAAACACCCCAGCACCCTGTGTCAACAAAATGATCTCGCACATTGAGGATGTGGAGTCTAAAATAGAGGGACGTCTGAAACAGGTAAAGGACATTTAAAATGCTACCGCTGTGATAAATGCTCTGAAGCCTACCAGAATACAATAGTCAGAGCCATGGGGTTGTTTTCTGTGGGCGTTGAAATAGCCTCTAGAACCTTTGCCTAGATGTCTAATTTTCTGATCGAGACGTGATTTTGATAGTCTCATTGCAGAAGGGTGAAACAGCCTCATTAAATAGATTCCTCCCCCTTCCTGTCTCTTCTTTATCCAAAGGCAGTCATGCTAAGTGGTAGTTTCCATAAGCCGACTTGACTAGTAAATTAAATAGTATTTACATTCTTTTTTGGGGACACTAAACTGATTAGATGATTAGACGAGGACACTGGTGGATGAAAGGGCAGTGTGCCCTCTTTAATGAGTTATTTTGTTCTCAAGAAATACCTAATAGGTCTGTTGAACAGAATATAATTATTCCTCCTTTGTCTTTTTAACCTGTTAGTTTGCCTTTATTATCCTGAAGGGAGTTCAGTCTTGAAACCACAGTAACATTCAGTTATTTTCAAAGGATGATCTGGAAATGATAAAACATTCGCACACTTTTCTAAAGGTTATGGTTCTGGGCAGTTAATGCGCACTCAGTGTGTCCACCCGGGAGGGTAAGTTTGCCAGAGACCTGAGCTACCTCTCTCCCTTCGCCACTGCGACAGGATGGCTGTGAGAAGCTTCCGGTGGGCCACCTGTGACGCTCGGGCTGGAGTTTGGGCTCCTTCGAGAAAAGCATTCCAGTGCATTTGTTAAAGTCGCAGGGGCAGCGTTAAGAGTGCAGGCGTTCCATACGCCCCCGATAGGCACCGGCTGTTCTGATTTCTGTAGCGCTGAAGCATGGTGGCCATCATCTCGGGCAGAAACTGCCATTTGGGGTCTGTACTTATTTGTTTGCTTAAACAATAGAAAGTTATTTTGATTTTCTGGAACTTATATATGCTATCCCAATGCTCCATGGATGACGGTTTGGATATCCCATTGACTGTGACCTCACTGGTCATCGAAGCCCAGTCCTCTGGGAACCGGGATAGGACAATTATCCTGAATTGTCTCAGTAGCTACATATGACTGAGTTTCATTGACTCAGTGGCCCCGGAATCAGAACAGACCCTAAACTGCCTCAGTAGCTACAGACAGTGCATTCCTATTGACTCAGTGATCCCAGAACCCGGACAGCACCGTTATTCTAAATGGCCCAGGTGGTCCCAGACAATGTGTTTCTATTGATTCAGTGATTCTTAGATACATTAGGTAACTAACTTGCTCAATTTTTGCTTCTGTAAAAAAAGTGCTTTTCGTGAAATAGGTTCCTCATTCCAGATCTAAAGATGTACCGATACCTTTGTGATGTTCTGCCGATATCAGCCAGACGTGGCGAGCTGTTCGGGGCTGCGAGGTCCGGAGCGCTTTTGCTCCCTTGTATGCCGCCGGCTTTAATAAATGACTCCATAATGCGACTTCTTGAGGCGGCCTTTGTCAGATGGGGGTGCACTGCCGCGGTGCTATGTATATCACCCCACATCAGTATTCTATTCTTTCTGTTGCTGGTTTGTGAGTGCTGCCTTCTGTTGCCTACCCAAGGGCCTAATGGAGAGGAGGCACTAAGTTCGTGTCTTCGGGATGAAAAAATAATGGGGGCCTGAGGCTGAGCCTCCCTTTTCTGAATACATCCGACCAGCCATCTACCCACTGCAGTAAGAGCCACCGCTTTCCAAGCATCTGCTGTGCTTTGGGCACTTAAGAAGCATGTATTTCCTGTTTGTCCTTTATAGGACTCCTCCTTTGTTAGGTCCTCAGTGATGTTTTCCTGAGCTGAAGTTTCGCAAATTCTGATTGGCCGGGGTGGGGTCCAGGACAGGGAGGAAGTGATGCCCACTCCAGGCCCCAAATCATTTCCTCTTCTTTTAATTTGCAACAGTTTCTCGTTTGTCAAAATTGTCCCTTATGTTTCTCTACAGACTGCTTGGGTTTTTTTTTTTTGTAAATACTACTTTATTGAGATCATTTACACGCCATGAAGTTTGCCTCTGAAAGCGTACAATTCCGTGGCGTTTAGTGTATTTTTCAGAGCAATGAAACCATGGCCATCATCACATTATGTGATCCCATTCATAGCGATGTCACCAACGGGCCAGTCTGTAGAGAGAGAGAGACACAGGTGGATGGTTTCGTGGGGCTGGGGTGACCGCTGATGGGTATGGGGTCTCCTTTTGGTGTCGTGCTTGCTCGTGGGTAAGCGGGGTGATTTTAATCTTTTATGAGAGAAAGCTCGATCAGTCATTGAAAAGTGGCATCTCCTGTGGGTCTGGACTACCTCACAGGCGTGAGAGAGCCATCTCTGTCGGATCAACCATTACGGTTTGTTTGCTCCCGATGCCACAGCGGCCTCCTTCCTGTGGGGATAAAAGCCGCAGAGCCCTTGGTCAGCGGAAATGCACCTGCCGGCGGCCTGTCCATCCACTCACAGCAGTGTCACTGCGGCTCTGAACCTTGAAAAGAGAATTCTTCAGAGTAGTTACCTCGAACGATGTTTCTCTATATTTATTTTTGCAGAGAATGAGAAAACACTTCAAAATGATGGAAATAATAGCCTGGGTAAGTTCCCAGGCAAACGAAGGCTTGCTTTTCTTTTTCTGCCACCTTATTCTATTATACTTGAGGTACTTTCATTTCATTTGGAATGATCTCGACTGAATTGAAACTTTTTATTTAATCAATTCAAGTCATTAAGATGCAGCCATGATTTACAGGAATGGCATAGAGAGAAAGCACAGATGTTCCTTGACCCCTGATGGGGTCACATCCCAATAAATGCAGTCAGTGCACCTGCCTCACTGAACACTACAACTTAGCCGAGCCTGCCTTCGCCATGAGCAGAATGCTTACGCTACACGATAGCTGTGCAGAGGCCTCCAACACAGCGAGTACACTGTAGAGCATTGGTTGTTTACCTCTGTGACTGTGTAGCTGTGTTCTGCTGCACCATAAGAGAGTCGTTTACCATATATCACTAACCCAGGAAAATATTTATTTACTTATTTATTTATTCAGAGAGAAAGGGAGAGGGAGAGAGAGAAACATTCACGGTGAGAGAGAATCATTAATCGGCTGCTTCTTGCATGCTCCCCACTGGGGATCAAACCCACATCTCAGGCATGTGCCCTAGACTGGAATTGAACCTGGGACTCTTCAGTCTGCAGGCCAATGCTCTATCCACCAAGCCAAACCAGCGAGGGCTAATCCAGGAAAAGATTTAAATGAAAAAATGCGAAGTACAATTTCTACTGAACGTGTGACACTTTTGTACCATCATAAAGTCAACATATACTAAGTCAAGCCATCGTAAGTTGGGGGACTGTCTGTATTTAAAAATCATTCTTTAAAATATAAATGTTATGTTTTACAAAAATAACATCATCAATAGCAATGACAATAAAACTTTACCAAGTGCTTACTATATATCATAGTCTTAATATTCATGCTTTTGTTGACTCCTTATTGAAACTTGGTAAGGAAATGCAGAGCAGGGAAATGATCTCAGAGGTTGATTTCCCCGAAGCTCTCACAGTCAATGGCAAAACCAGGTCAGGCGTGTCTAGACCTAAGACATCCTGTTTATCACTGTGCTGTGTCCTCTGTCCCTGAGCTGTCAGTGAGGAGGACCAAAACACATGATTGTGAAAATGCTCATAATTCTAATTGGAAAGCTTGGCTTTGATTACACTTTTCATATTTATTTTCCATTTTGAAACCTACCACTTAAATCATCTAACCCTCTTGACCAAATTTCTCATACTTTGACTTCTCTCATTCTGTTATCAATCATATTTCATTTGAAACTTAAGGACACTTCAAATCCTGACATATCCCATTCTGTCATTCCCATTGTCCTTTATGTCCTTGCTTAATCAATTCATCTCTTAAATTGGTCCTTTACTACTTTGGCCCTTTACTTCTTCATCTTATTATCCTTCTAGTCTAAAAAAACACCAACCCTGGAGAGATCTCTCTGATGGTCTGACTCCTCCCCTGCCACACCCAGCCAGCTGAGCTGAATCATGCTGGAGAACATTACACAACGATTCAGAATTGAGATATTATACATTTGTGGTCTCCAACCTTAATGGGACCTTCAGTAATGCTCTGGAATTATTGTCAGCCAGAACTTTCTCTAGTGTTATTCTCTGGTGTAACTATTCCAGTCCCTTCCTTTGTCCAAGCCTCCAAGTCCTCCTCTGTACTACTCTTACCTGTCCCCAAATGGGAGCTGTAATGACAGAAATACCTCCAAGTCCTCCCATTCCTCCACGTATGCACATCCCTGAATCTCAGGAACATTGCTCGTTTGTCCTTCCAGAGAGGATGCCCGTCCCTCACCAGTGGCTGCTGCCTTCCCTGCCTTCCACCGGGAAAGCACCCAGTGGTCCTCCGGGGTTTTCTGCACCATCTTCCAAATCTCCACCTTTTAAAAAACTCACTCCTTCACATTTAAAAATAGGATGTTTCTCCTGTTTTCAAGGAAAATCAATTTTATTTCATACATACCTTTAAATATAGTCTTTTCCCCCTGTTTCTCCTATAGTTCCGCTTAATATCTGAAGAGTTGTCTAAATTTAGTATTTCTGACTCCTCACTTCCCACGTACTCATGTATTCATTGCAGTCTTCATGTCATCTCCATTATTCTATTGAAAATACCTTCAAAAAGTAACCACTGTGTTTCCTGTTGTCTGTTGCTGTACACATATATACAAGCACACATGCTAAAACTCTGTGGCTAGAATAAACATTTATGTTGATGACAATGGAGCCATTTGTTCTAGGCTCAGCTGGGAATTGTTGGTTCTTGCTGGGGGGCCGATAACATGGATGCACACATCTGCTGACTCAACTGCGAGTCCTGATGAAGATGGCGTCTCTCACACGGCCAGTGGCTGGGAGAGTGTTTCAAGAGGACAGAACTCCACGGGCAAGTGCCTACAGAGCATTGCTTGTATTATGTTTGCTGAAGTCCCACCGGCCAAAGCAGAACCCATTATCAGCCCCGTTAGTGCAGGAGAGCAGTGGTTTTCACCTCGTGGCACACATTAAGCACGAAAACTCTGTGGCACACCAAAAAATTCTGACAAAAAATGGTTATAATTTTTTAATATATTTTATTGATTTTTTACAGAGAGGAAGGGAGAGGGACAGAAAGTCAGAAACGTGGATGAGAAACATTGACCAGCCACCTCCTGCACACCCCCTACGGGGAATGTGCAAGGTACATGCCCTTAACCAGAATCGAACCTGGGACCTTTCAGTCCACAGGCCGACACTCTATCCACTGAGCCAAACCGGTTTCAGCAATAATTATAATTTTGATTTATTCACACCGGATGGCTATTGTTCTGTTGGCTGTTGTCGGTTTTTTTTGTTTGTTTGTTTGTTTGTTTGTTTTGTGGGGTTTTTTATTTGACAGTCTAAGGGAAAAGAGGTCAGTGCTCCTGACTATACTCAGGTATTGCATATTTTAAAAATTCTTGCAGCACACTGGTTGAAAATCACTGCAATGGAGTATTAGCCAAGATGTGGATACCAGATGTGTCCCTAAATCTTTAGGGACAACTTATATAGCAACCTATTAGTGAGTCCATTGGGAACAGATCCAATACTGATTGAAATAATTTTTCTTTAATGCTCATCAGTTCTACAAAAATATTGCCAGGGTAAAATCATGATATTTTACCCTAAAATATTTCTAAAATTTTAAGTAATCTATTTTTATAAGTATAAATTATGCCATTTTGAATTACAGTCTATAGAGAATCAAAGAGAATATTAATTAGGCATTACTCATTTATTGAGGACTTTTAACATTTTGGATAATTATATCATAACTCATTAAAGTGTCTCTTAACCAATTTCCTCCTGATTTTCTTGGGATACTTCAAGTGGCTCCTTAAAACCATCATATAAATCAGCTTATTCATAGGTTTTTGCACTATTCAGGACTCCAACTTACCAGTTTCAAAAACAAAAAGATAATAATTTTCTGATTGTTCATTATTTTATATCATGTTAATATACTTATATTAATATACTTATTGAATGTTCATTCTTTTCTATGCTTGTATATCTTTTGCCTATTTTCTTTTGGGATTATTTGTATTTTCTTATGGACTTGTAGGAACAAATTATCATTTTTAGTTTGTCATGTGTGTTTTAAACATATTTAAGTTTGACTTGTTTTCTTTATAAATTTTACTAAAAAGTTCTTAATTTTAATGTACTTAAATTTATCATTTTTCCTTTATTTTAAGTGCTTTGCATCTTGTTTAAAAAATCTTTCCAGATTGCGAGGTCATAGAAAATATTTTAATTATAAATTTTTAAGTTTTCCACTAGAGATTTAATTGTTTAGCATTGTGAAATTGTGTGTAAGAATAGAGTAAATAGCAATTTTCATTTATAAATATATGAAAATTATTTTTCTCAACATAAATTTTATTACAAAATCCAGTCATTTCTTAGAAATCAGCTATATCTTATTGATCATATATCAAGTTTTCATAATGATTGTATCTATTTCTAGCTCCTGTATTTTGCCTGTTAATTTAACTCTCTATTACAATATCTCATTCCACTGATTTGCATGCTTCATAATGTCTTGATATCTGATTGGGTAGTTCCATTCTTTTTGTGCTTTTATAGACTTCTTTGGCTATTTTTGGTACATACAGTTTTTAGAATAAACTTGTCATATTCTATGCAAAAACCCATTGGGATTTTGAACAGTTGCACTTACCAACTTTTTTTATGTAGATGAAGTTAGTCTCAATAGGGTTGTTTTTTAGATTCCATTAAATCTACTATCAGCATAAGAAAATTTCAGTAGTATAGCAAATACCAAAACCTGTTTAGAGGAGAAAACTTAGTAGGAGGTAAATGCAAAAAAATGGACAAATTGATGAAAATTAATGTTAAGTTATTGCTTCTCTAACATATAGTCATAAGCTGCATGTTTCAGTCAATGACAGACTGTGTATAGGACAGTGGTTCCATCCTATAAAATAAAAGGCTAATCTGTAAATCGATCAAATGGCAGAATGACCAGTCGCTATGACGCACACTGACCACCAGGGGACAGATGATCAATGTAGGAGCTGCACCCTACTGGTCAGTGTGCTCCTACAGGGGGCGTGCCGCTCAGCCAGAAGTTGGGTTCATGGCTGGCGAGTGCAGCGCTCAGAATGTCCAACTGCTGAAGGGCCTAAACTGTGAGTCAGACATCCCCCAAGGGTTCCTGGACTGTGAGAGGGTGCAGGCCAAGCTGAGGGACCATCCTCCACTGAAGGCGTGAATGTTGTGCACCGGGCCTCTAGTCTATAATAATAAAAGTGTAATATGCTAGTTAGATAAGACACCCTTCCGGACATCCTTCCAGACAACCTTCCAGATGAAGCTGGGGCCGCAAGGGAACCCTGGGTTGTGGGTGCCTGCCAGCAGACCTAGGGAGCCCGGATCCCAGGTGCCAGAGGGAAGCCAGTGCTGGCAACTGGGGAAAGAAAGGCCTACTCTTAGATGAATTTTGTGCATTAGGCCTCTAGTAAGGTTATAAGAGAATAGAGGGCCTCAGCTTTTGCCTGGATACGCTTACATTTGAATTTGTAGCATCTCGGGATATTTTCACTCTTTGTTCTCCGCTCCCACTGGTTTGTATCTAGGGGAGAATTTGCTAGTTCAGCAGGCTCTGTTTTGTTTCTCTCTAGAACCATAACTTCCATATTTATTAGACAACCTTTCCGTTGTAGACAGGCCTTCAGGGTGGTGAGAGAGTTCTCATGACGACGAGTAGGAGACAATGTTCCAGCCACCTACTCTGGATTCTTTTGGGGGTTGGGAGAGCAATATCTGCTCATCTCACCACAGGCCACCCTTCCATTATTAGCTTGGATTATCACCTGTTAATTCTCACAATCTGGGAATTCTACAGGAGTTCTCCAGAGAAGCCTTTCATTTCCCCCAAAAGGCTCTCCACTGTCCTCTGAGCTGTAAGCTTCTTTGCTCTGTTTTCACTATCAGTCTCACCAGATTGCCTTCTATTTCTGGGTATTCTTTCAAAATATATGTCCCAATAATTTTATTGACAGACATATATTCTCCTCCAGAAATGTTGGTATGACGTGGGAATTGAAGAAAAGTAATGATATATGTGCAATCTCACATCTCAGATTGGAGATTATCTGCAAAACCCATAGCATCCAGACTAATAGTCCTTGTGTTTTTGGTAACTTATGCCCCTTAAAGATCACAGTTCTTTCAGAATATATCATAGAACAAGACTCCTTCCAAAGAGTGTATAGTCCAGGAGAGGGATAAGACAAGGATAATACTATGGAAAACTAAGTGTTTGTGAACTCACATAATTGTGTGTTTTCCACTCTTTTGTGATAGACTAAAGTTCAAAGGATGTCATGGATTCAGATTGTGTGGAAAGTCCATTGGGAGTAAGAGGTATTTTAACTGGTCCTGTTAAAGGTGTAAGATTTAAAAACACAGATGGAAGGTGAGAACAATCAGGTGGGAGTAATGAGGAAAAGTATAAGAGTAGGTAGTAGAAGTATATAACTGTTTCGGAAACAACAGAGTCTATGATTTGACAGAAATATAATGGGGTATGTGAAGTGGAGTAGTTACAGTTTTTCCAGTGAGTTCAAGTATAAGTTAAGTTTACTATTGTTTTCTGAG
This sequence comes from Antrozous pallidus, assembly GCA_027563665.1. Classification (NCBI taxonomy): domain Eukaryota; kingdom Metazoa; phylum Chordata; class Mammalia; order Chiroptera; family Vespertilionidae; genus Antrozous; species Antrozous pallidus. The sequence goes on from CM050518.1 coordinate 93,281,349, forward strand.
CTGTCTAAAATTTGATTTTCATTGAGATCTTTTATTTTGACAGTTTGAGACTTCGTGGGAAGAATGGTAAGAACCCATCATGCTTTTTATTTGTTCATGTTCACATTTTGATGATTAATATGCTTAGAGGAGTTTTATTTCAAACGGAACAGAAAATTGAAAGCAGATGTTTCCATGTTAGATGCTAAAATATAATTTTTTAAAAAAATTTAAGAATTAGGAGATCATGGGAAATGACAGAATAGGGATCTCCACTAAGTAGCTATAAATTTGGCAAAGATTGGTCAGAATCAACTTTTTCCAAAATCTATAATCTAGTTTTAAAAACTCACTGCAGCCACGGAAGAGAAGTCAATGAAGAAAGAGTCTGTTGCATTTTGTGAGGAGACCACGGTGGCATTTTCAGTCGCCTCCGTGCCTCCTCCAGCCCCCAGATCAGTGGAGGCCCCGCAGAGGTCTGCCTGCATGGGAGATGCTGTGCCAGTGTCCAAGGGAACGACAGGGCCTTCTTCTAGAAGAACTAACTGTTTCGTGCCGTCACCTGTCTGACCACTTCCAGGGATATTCGCTGGAAGGCATATCCTTGGAAGCACTGTCGAGGCTGTGATAGCGACCAGCGTTGGACAGACCAGGGTGCCTGGGGAAAAGAGGCTGATAACAGAGGCACCTGAGGAAATGAGGCTCTTCAGAGGCCTCACGTGTACTGGAGGATTGAGAAATGCGCACAGATGACCAGGCGAGGGGGTGGGGGGTGGGGGGTGGGGGGGAGAACCAAGAACCAAGAAGACCCTGACCTTTGACCTGTGGCTAGCCTTTAGGCAAGAATGGATGGTAAGAGGAAGAGATGGACAGCCTGGATGAGCATGGAAGGAGTGCTCCAGTACAGAGCCCATCTGTTAAGATTGGGAGGATCCCCCCCCCACCCGCCCTCCCTTTCTCTGTTTTGGCTCTAGCTATGTAAGCTGACAGGCAAAACAGAAGCTCACCAATGAGCTAATGAAACACTTCCTGTAGGGGCCCACACGTGACAAAGAATACGGATGTTGCACAAAGTGATTAAAAGGATCATTAAACAAATACATAGCAGCCACTCATAACAAACAGCAATAGTAACACCCCAATAGACAGAGGCTAACAATGGGGAGGGCATCCTATCTAATAAAAGAGTAATATGCAATTGACTGTACCTCCGATCCACGCCCACAAGCCACACCCACCGGCCAATCAGGAGCAAATAAACCCCAACCAAGATGGCTGCGGCCACTGATAGCAGGAGAGAGGCTTGGGTCTCCCCGGCAATGGAGGAAGCCACGTTTTCTGTCTATTCTTGCCAGCCTAGGCCTCCACTCAATGCTACAAAGTTTCAATTATAGACGATATATCCCAACAGAAATGGTGGCAGCCATGGAGCTGGAGAGAGCAGAGGCTAGGATTGCCCGAGTGATAGAGGAAGCCAAGCTTCTGTAGCCCTAGTGCCTAGGCCTCCAATCTAGGGTACAAAGTTTCAATTACAGAATTTAAATTCCAAAAGAAATAGCTGTCACCACAGAGAAAGTAGAAGGCTTGGCTCTGCTCCAGGCTACAAAGTTTAAATTGTAGAAGATAAATAAATCCCAGTTACCAGGGCCTCTTCTTGGGTTACTAGGGCATGTGGCTGGACTGAAAACCAACACAGGCCCCTCACCCAGGCCATCCCATGCCCCAAAAGAACCCAAACTCTGATCCAGGACACCCTTCAGGGCATACCGGCTGGCCCCCATGCATCAGGCCTCTATCATAATTAATAAAAGAGTGATATGCAGATTGACCATCACTCCAACACACAAGATGGCTGCCCCCATGTGGTCAAAGACCCTGCCTCCATGTGGACACAAGATGGTCAGCAGAGGAGGGCAGTTGGGAGGGACCAGGCCTATAAGGGAGGGCAGTTGGGGGCAATCAAGCCTGCAGGGGAGGGCAGTTAGGAGTGACCTAGCCAGCAGAGGAGGGAAGTTGAGGGCAAACAGGCTGGCAGGGGAGCAGTTAGACATCAATTAGGCTGGCAGGGGAGTGGTTAGGGGGTGATCAAGCTGGCAGGCAGAAGCAGTTAGGGGCAATCAGGGAGGCAGACAAGTGAGCAGTTGGGAGCTAGCAGTCCTGGATTGTGAGAAGGATGTCCCACTGCCCGTTTAGGCCCGATCCCACCAGGATTGGGCCTAAATGGGCAGTTGGACATCCCTCAAGGGGTCCCAGATTGGAGAGGGTACAGGCTGAGCTGAGGGACAACCCTCCCAACCCCATGCACAAATTTCATGCACCAGGCCTTTAGTTATTTAATAAAGATGCTGGGATAATTTATTTTCTATTTTTAAAAGCAAACAAACAAAAAATACATTATCTTTTTTAAAAGAAGTATTTAAATGAAATTAAAACTGAAGGAAGAACATATAATGAATATATTTCTGACTCAAAATAGACAGATCTTCCTAAATAAATTGAAGAATAACAACGAAACATCAAAGGTAGTAAATGGTAGTCAGATATATAGCTTTCTTTAATAAGAAAAATGATAATTTAATAAAAATGAAACTCCTTGCTTTGTTGTTTATTCTGATTTTCTTATAACTTTTGTTAGAGAAAAAATACTTTCTGTTTAAATACAATGAAATGTAATCTAGGATCCAAGAAGTGATACTGACAATGAGAAATATATTGTTATTCAAAATATAAGACTGTAGCTCAAAGGGTCTTTAGAAAAGAAATAACATTTTAATTTGTACATTTTTCTAAAATCTTAAACTTCAAATCTGAAACAGTATTCTTACTCCTTATCATTCATATTGATTCCCCAGAAATTGCTAAACGGAAATTAGAAAAATAGCTCATTTAACTTATTTTTTTTAAAAATCCCCTTTTCAATAGCAAATCTTTAGGAAATACCAATTTCTTAAAAAAATAAACAAACTGCTTTATTATCTCCTTATGCCCAGCTGGCATGGCTCAACGGTTGAGCATCAACCTATGAACCATTCTTGGTGAAGGGCTCTCCCCTAGTGTGGATGGAGTATGCAGGTGGCATCTGATCACTGATTTTCTCTTATTGGTGTTTCTCTTCCTCTCTGGAATTCAGACCACTTGTAACAAGTTTTAGATTTCTGTTAACTTACCATGAGGTTTTAAGCCCATTGTCTATTAGAACTTTGCTGTGTGAATCTCCAGGAGAGTAGAGTTAGTATGTATATAGAAAGTTTCTCCACACACATTTCCAATTCAGTGTATGAGTGTCACCTACCGTTTGTTTTACTGAATTAAAGTACAGCCCCCCTGGAGTAATTGGTTCCCTCTCTCCTGCTCCATAGGCGCAGGGCTGCCGAAAAAGACCTTGAAAAAGACCAGAGGGTCGAGGAGCCCAGCAAAGAGGAGGGACCCAAGGAAGAAAGAGGTAAAGCTGGACTGCACACGTAGGTCAGTGTAGCCACGTTCAAAAGCTCACTGACTTCACTTCATGGAGTTCTCATTTTCCCTTCATAATGTTAACAGCTTTATAATTCTTCTTCGTGTGTCAGAGAGGGCAGAGCCTGCTATATAGTTTGATTAGACATTTGTGCAATAAATATTTACTAATGACTGTTATGTGCCATTAGAGGCCCGGTGCACAAAATCCCTGCACCTGGGGGGGGGGTGTTCTTCAGCCCGGCCTGTGCCCTCGCGCAGTCTGGGAGCCCTCGGGGGAAGTCTGACTGACAGCTTAGGCAAGGGGCCTAAGCTGTCAGTGGGACATCCTTAGCGCTGCTGGGGAGGCAGGAAAGGGTCCCGTCACTGCCCCTGCACTCGCTATTCATGAGCCTGGCTTCTGGCTGAGCGGTGGTCCCCCTGTGGGAGCGCACTGACCACCAGGGGGCAACTCCTGCATTGAGCGTCTGACCCCTGGTGCTCAGTGTGTGTCATAGTGACCAGTCATTCCGCAGTTCGTTTGATTTGCATATTAGCCTTTTATCATGCAGGATTTTCTTGTCTCGGTCCTGAGTGTAGATGACATTGGCTCACCTCTCCAGAAGCTAACTCTAATTCCAGTTCTGTGCAGTAGTCTTTCTGTGAGAATCAGAGTCTTCTCTGTCCACACTGGCCAATAGAACATCAGCCACATACAGTTTCTGAGAACTGGAAATGTGGCTGGCAAGACTGAGGCATTTAATTTTTAAGTTTAGCTTTAACTTAGCTTTCCATGAAAATAGTCACATGGGGTTCATGGCTACCATATTGGACATCACATTTCCACTATATATAAAAATCAAGATTAATATTTTACGAAATGTAAAATAATTCATATACTGGAATAAAATATGTGTTAAAATTCTTCAGTGTATCCTTGATATTATATTAACTCTTCCCCACTTTTTACCACAAAAATTTGTTAAACATCTTTCTTACGTGAACACTAACTAATAAACTCAGAACTTTTTAAAAGCAAGAATGTTTTATTCAAAGTTGTCATTCACAGTGAGGCTCTGATTCTGCTGTGTTCACTGCTTAATCTGCAGTGAAGATGAAAACCTCACTTATTAATCTTTCACACGACAAAATGCTGAGAGAAAAAATAATATATGAGTAGTCACAATATCCATTGCATGAACCGCACTTACATTTATCATAAACATGTACATTTGACTCTAAGAACATAAGACAGTATCAAGACAAGGAAGGATTGCCCTGGCGGGTTTGGCTCAATGGATAGAGCGTCAGCCTGCAGACTGAAGGGTCCCGGGTTTGATTCTGGTCAAGAGCCCATGCCTGGGGCGCAGGCTGATCCCCAGTAGTGGCATCTCTCTCATCATGGATGTTTCTGTCTCTCTTCTTCTTCTTTCTTCTTTGAAATCCACAAAATATAATTGAAAAAGACAAGGAAAATCTATTGTAAATATTTACACTAAAAACGTAAGGTGGTTGCTCACTCAGTATGAACTAATTGAGATAGTGTTCTAGAAAAAAAAAAAAAGGAGAAGTGTTAAATGCAATGAATTGGCGGCCCTCCCAAGTTACACACGGCATTTGTTTTTAAATGCTCTGATAGAAACAGTAGAGAGACATCTTGCATTCGCATCGTGGCCACCTCACCTTCAGGCAGAAGTCTGTCTGATGAGAAGCGCCCTAATGTCAGTGCCAGTAACTTCTTCGTGTGCTTCAGACTGAAGTCTTGCTGTGGAGATGGCGGGACAGTGAGTTGGCTGGAGAACCCGGTGCTTAATGCGCACGTTGGCATCTAACAAAGCCGACAGTTAAGACTGTGAAGGGCACAGGATGTGGTGAGATTTGAAAACAAAAAAAGAAGGCTATAGACCAAATTAATAGAGGCCAAATGAAGGAGAGGTCTGGAAAAATAAAATGTGATGCCTTGCAATAGGGAAACCTGCTTCTTAAGAATTCTTCTCAGGCGGATGTTGAATTTCTTTGTCAAGACCGTAGGGTAGAACAGTGGTCAGCAAACTGCGGCTCGTGAGCCACATGTGGCTTTTTGGCCCCTTAATGTGGCTCTTCCACAAAATACCGTGTACCCTAATTAAGTTAATCACAATGTACCTACCTATGTATTTTAAGTTAAAAAATGTGGCTCTCCAAAGAAACTTCAATCATTGTACTGTTGTTATTTGGCTCTGGTGACTGCTGAGTTTGCTGACCACTGGGTTAGAAGAAGAAACTGGGTTAGGTAACACCACCTTCTCGTGGGAATGCCTGTCCTTACTGCCCGGCACAAACCAAAAGACACCAAGATCCTGTGAGTTGCCTTTCTCCCGGATCTGGCTTTACTGTTTCTCCTGGGGCCTTTTCCCGTCTTCTTGTTACCTCACGTTTTGGCAAAAGCCACGGCTTACAAGTATGAAGGTCACCCGGGTGTGGCCTGTGTCGGTATTCCTTGCTGATCTGTTTCCAGGAAGAGAGCATGTCGCCTGGGACTTCACAGGCTCTCTGTCCATTTCTCACAGAAACAGATGAGTGAGTAGTCAGAGTGATGATTTCGTTAACATTAACCCCTCTCACTCCAGAGCTGTGGACCAGGAATCACCAATACCTCTCATTTAAGGGAGTTAATTTGTGCCGAAACCGGTTTGGCTCAGTGGATAGAGCCTTGGGCTGCAGACTGAAAGGTCCCAGGTTTGATTCCGGTCAAAGACGTGTACCTTGGTTGCAGGCACATCCCCAGTGGGTGGTGTGCACGGGGGCAGCTGATTGATGTTTCTAACTTCTCTATCCCTCTCCTTTCCTCTGTAAAAATATTAATAAAATATATATTTAAAAAATAAAATAAAGGAGTTAATTTACGTTATAACTGAATAAGTAGAATTTGGGAGCAAAAATAAACTTTTTGCAAGGCTAAGTAAGGATGTTATTATCTGATAAGATAAAGAATATTAAGTGTTTTGTTTCTAGTAACCATCTGAGGATGTCCAATGGTTAGGATTCACTTTTCTCAAAGAATGAGAAGGAATCAAAAACATAATTTCAAACTACAGGTTATAAACAGAGCACTTGTTTTTTTCTGCGGGTAAGCTATTATACATGAAAGATCTGAGTTGCGATTTAGCTATTCTAATCATTTTATGAAATGTCTAAAAACCTGTCTTTCAAAACGTATAATCAACATTATGATTGTGTGATAACATCTTTAAAAGCTAATGGTCTTTAAAAGGCTAATTTCTTTTTCTAAAATTCTCTTGTTAATTAAACAAATACCATATTTTCCAGTGTATAAGACGACTTTGTAACCCAGGAAAATCTTCTCAAAAGTCGGGGGTCGTCTTATAGGCTGGGTGTGAAAATACCGTAGCTTGCAGTTATGATGGGCGTTGCTAACTCGCCCGGCACTTGCCCGGCACTTGCTCTCTCTCTATTGTTTGTTATCTTCCTCCGATCATCATCAATTCCAGTTGTCCTATATGCCAGAAAATACGGTACTAAATAGTGATAAGACTAGTACTCATGCTCCCACCGCCCAGTGTACAGGCTGACTCCTTAACGAATGGGAACGCATTTTCCTATTTTAAGATGAGCAGTGTCCAGAATTAAAGCAGGAAATGGAAACCTTGCTGTCAGAGGCCATTTTTCTCATCAAAAGTCTAGAAACGGACCGCGCAGAAGCTCAGGAAGCTCTGAAGCGACAGCACTCGCGAAGGAGGAAGATAAACAAGACCATCGACTCCTGGTCCATCTGGAGGCTTCAGGAAATGCCCATGGCCGTGCAGAAAGGTAACGGCGAGGATCGGCGCCTTGGTCTGTCACATTGACGGGCACACGGGCACGAGGGGTCGGTTGTGGCGCGGGATAAAACATCAGCTCTGTTTCAGTGGCCCTGTTACTGGTATTTTGCATCCAAACCAGTGCCCTTCTAATAGGTGCTATTAGCCACAGTGCTTAGTCATTGGAAGGAAGGCATTGAGCAAACCTGGATCTGCTGCCACCGGGGTTTGAAGTTCCTCTGGGTTCATGGTGCCAGGGGGGCATGCGGACTTTCAGCTCCTGCTTCATGTAAGGACTGGAGTGTTTGAGGACTAGAAATGGAAAGTGATTGCCAGTTAGTGGTATTGGCTGCATCTTTAAACATCAGAGAAACACGAGAGTTCTAAGGGATATTTGGGCAACTGCTCCCTCAGCTTTGGGGAATGGAGCAGTAAGTTTTTTAGGGAACTTCTAGGAGGCAATAAAACTTAAGGTGTTTCCAAGAGTCACACAGGTAAGAGATGTTTCAAAGGAAAGCGCTGTCTTTTAGATGCCAGAGGGAGGGACCTACGGTGAGGTCTGAAAGAGTCTGAAGACATTCGACTTTTCGTTCTGCACACACTCTGCCTGCCTCTCAGAACATGCCTGACTAGATGTGCCTGCCTAAGGCTGGGGATTGTTTGTGCGATCAGAGGGTAGAAATGTTCATTCAGGATTCACATATTTTATATGTAGGGTGCACCCTTCTATGAGTTCTTATATAACCTAGCATTTAAACCAAGTCACCTTTGAGAGAAAAGAGAGTGCTGTCATTCCTTAGTACTTTGGGGTAACAGCCATTAATTCAAATAATGGGTAAAAATGAACTCACACAGACACCTGTTAGAAGGTTATGAGTCTAAAACTGTGCTCCCCAGGGCAGGGCATACACATTTCAGGGAGTGGCAAGAAAAGATCAGGATTTTTTATTTAATGTATTTTTACATTTTCCCCCTGAAGGTGCCTGCTAACATACCGGCATCCGGGGGTTCCTCAGCTGTGTTGTTTTAGGGGGGTTAGTGGCTTCTTCTCCTTTTGAAGTGACACCGAGATCACAGCTGGAACTCCGTTTGTGGGCTTCCTTCTGGGCAAGAACTGAGCAGCAGGAATGGGCCGAGCACCGCGGCTGGGAATGACTTTAATGCGGGCTGTGTCTGTGCTCTTTCTCACCCCTTGTTCCCAAGAGTTAATTATAGCCCTACCATGGCTCAGTGGCTGAAGTTCAACCTCTGACCCAGGAGGTCCCGGCTTGATTCTGGTCGGGGCGCACGCCCAGGTTGCTTGATCCCTGGCAGGGGCACGCAGGAGGCAGCAGGTCAATGACTCTCTCTCATCATTGTTGCTTATATTTCTCTCTCCCTTTCCCTTTCTCCCTGAAATCAATAAAAATATATTTTAAAGAGTGAACCATAAAAATCACTCTAAGCTCAGATAAGAGTAGATCTTTTTCTATCCGAAGGAATACATTTTATCTCAGTTAACATGTCAAGGTAAGGAGCTACTTAACAGCCAATCTTACAAAACTCACATAAAGCACACAGAGGTCCAGATTTAATGAGCATGAATCAGTAGAAATGGACAACAGAAACTTACTCAAAAAGTGTCCCGGTACTGGATTATACAGTAGATTATAAAATAAGTATGTTTACTATGTTTGAAGAAATAGAAGTTTGAAAATATAAATAAGGATTAAGAGACTTTTTAAAAGAAAGCAAAAATGGAGATAAAGAAGTCAATAAAATGAAAATTATATTACTCGGTGGTTGGTTAAATGGTTTATTTTAGATAAAGAAATATAATAGTAATCAGTAAAATTGAAGGAAATTACATGGAATGCATCACAGCTACACTGGAGGTGGGAAATATAAATAAAATAGTTAAAAGCATGCAGTATAAAATGAGAAGGTATGATGAATATCTAATAGAAAACCATCATGGAGATTATAATGGTAATACTTCAGATAATGACTGACTTTTTCAAACAAAGATAGATGGTTATATATAAACCAGGATATATATTGGGTACAATAAACAAAGTTGTACCTAAGTAATTGTTAACTTAGAAAACATATATTTTAATCCCTTCAATGAGAAATGGAGAGAGAAATATCTTTTATAATGCAGAGCTAAAATAACATTTTATATTTGGTAAGATTCCCAGATACAAATTTCTGAAACAAAAATATTTCATATTTATCCATTATCAAACTAGCATTTCAAAATCAGATTTGTTTTGTTCTTATTATTATTTGTCTAGAGCACGAGGCCTATATGAGAGACATTCTGGAATTGCGATGGCATATTGAAGATAAATCTAATGCAAAAAAACGTTTAGAGGAACAAAGGGCAACATGGGAAGAAGCTAATGCAAAGGTCCAAGCAGACGTGGATTACATGCATGAACACAGAACTCTGCTGAATTCAAAGCTGATGCAGGAGATTGAAGATCTGAGGGAATGCAATAAAAAGAAAATGGAGGTAATTGAATATGCATTTTATAGATTGTTACTTGGTTATAAAAATATTTCAAATATAAGAAGTTAATATATTTTTAAAGGTTTCCATTTCATTGAAAATTGACCTGCTATTTGTTTCACAGAGGAATTATTCCACTATATACTATACCATTGATTGGTATTCATTTCAACTGGGTGGTCTTCCCTTACTTTATATTTAGGGGCATTAATAATATTTAGTCAACCTACTGTTGACTTTTGGAGATTTAAAACAGCATGGCAATTTTTCAAGTTGTAAATAGAACTGAAACAGAATGCAAATAGTATATCTATCAGTCAGTTTCATTGTTGATGAAAATACCAGGTGTACCAGTTAATAATGGTGGATTTTGTAATCAAAGAAAACATGATAATTTCAGGAGAAATATCAAAAGTGCTTTATTCAGAGTAATATCCATCGCTAGCTACACATTTCCCCCATCTTTCAGGTAATTTGTGGATACCCTCCCAATAGAACTTCTCTTGTTTTAAGGTAAACCATTCAGAGACCCAATTTTCCACTTGTTTGTACATTTTGAAGAGCTGCTCAGAAAGTGCGTGTGCCATCGATCAGAACAAGTGATCATCTGAAGGAGTGAGGTCTGTTGAATATGGTGGGTGGGTTAATTCTTCCCAGGCAAAACGTTTTAATGTGTCTTTAACTAGTTTTGAAGTGTGTGATGGTGTGTCATCATGAAGCAAAATTACTTTGCTGTGTCTTCTGGAACATTCTGGTGTTTCACAATCAAAGTGTGGTTCAAATTGATTATTTGTTGTTGGTAGCAATCAGTATTAATGGTTTCACCTGGTTTTAGAAGCTCATAATACACCACACTTGCCTGATCCCACCAAACGCAGAGCAATGTCTTCTTTCCCAAGCAATTTGGCCTGGCAGTCGATGTTGATGGTTGATCTGGATCAACCCAGGATTTTGTGCATTTGGGATTCTGAAAATAAATTAACTTTAATCTCTAGACACAATTCAGGGCAAAAAAAAAATACAACACACAACAAAAACACTTTCTTTTGTGCCACTGAAGCAACATTTTACTGATGACTTTACTGTTTTCCATTTGTCTTTCGTTCAGTTGATGTGGTACCCATTTTCCTTCCTTTACAATCTTTCCCATTGCTTGTCAACGATCGGAAATTGTTTGTTGAGCAACGTCTAATCTTTCTGCAAGTTGTTTTTGACACACATCTTCATCCAATAATGCTTGTCATTGTTGGTTTTCAAACTTTTTGACCTGACCCCCACTGAAGCACCTCGCAGTTTTGTTAAGGTTGTGATTGTGGTATTTTATTTTTTATTTTTATTTATTTTTATTTTTTTAAATCTTTATTGTTCAGTTTATTAATTACATTGTTCCCTTTCCCCCCACATAGTTCCCCTCCACCTGGTACCCATCCCACCCTCCGCCCTCACCCCCCTCCACTGTCCTCTCCCATAGTTGCATGATTTTTGTCCAGTCTCTTGCTGCACTTCCCACACCCCCTTTCTCCCCAAGAGTTGTCAGTCCATTCCCTCTCTATGTCCGTGATTCTGTTACATTCACCAGTTTATCCTGTTCATCAGCTTATTAATTCACTTGATTTTTAGATTCATTTGTTGATAGATGTGTATTTGTTGTTCCTAATTTACACTTTTATCTTTTTCTTCTTCCTCTTCTTAAAGAATATCTTTCAGCATTTCATATGATATTAGTTTGGTGGTGGTGAACTCCTTTAGCTTTTTCTTATCTGCGAAGTACTTTATCTGGCCTTCAATTCTGAATGATAGCTTTTCTGGATAGAGTAATCTTGGTTGTAGATTCTTGCTGTTCATCACTTTGAATATTTCTTGCCACTCCCGTCTGGCCTGCAACATTTCTGTTGAGAAATCCGCTGACAATCGTATGGGTGCTCCCTTATAGGTAACCAACTGTTTCTCTCTTGCTGCTTTTAATATTCTCTCTTTGTCTTTTGCTCTTAGCATTTTAATTATGATGTGCCTTGGTGTGATCCTCTTAGGGTTCCTATATATTGGGGTTTGGTGCGCTTCTTGGACTCCTAAGTCAATTTCTTTCACCAGGTGTGGGAAGTTTTCGGGCACTATTTCTTCAAATAGGTTTTCATTGTCTTGCTCTCTCTCTTTTTCTGGCAACCCTATAATTCGGATGTTGGTATGCTTGAGGTTGTCCCATAGGCCCCTTACACTATCTTCAATTTTTTGGATTCTTTTGGTTTCTTGCTTTTTCAGCTGAGTGGATTTTCCCTCTTTGTATTTCAAATCTTTAACTTGGTTCTTGGGGTGCTCCAGAGCACTTTTAGGTCTTTGTATAATATTTTTATTTCAGTCAGTGTATGCTTAATTTCTGGTTGGTCCTTTTTCATATCCTTGAGAGTCTCCTTTATATCCTTGAGGGTCTCCTTCATTTCCACGTTGGTCTTGATCATTTCCTTGCAGGTCTCATTCATATCCTTGAGGGTCTCATTCATTTCCTTGTAGGACTCATTCATTTCCTTTGCGGTCTTGCTTAATTCCTTATAGACCTCAACCTTTTGTTGGAGCCTCTTGAAAAACCCTATAACCGTGGTTTTGAATTCCATGTCCAGTCGGTTTTTTTCCTCCATTTCTTTCACATCTGATTTCTTTCTATGTCTCTGCATGGTGGCTGCTTCCCTAAGTTGGTCAATTAGCTTTGTGTGGTAGACTTCCTATTACGGACAGTGGCTCAGCCTCCCCAGTTACCTGAGGTGGATATGGGCTGCATAGTCTTGCTGAAGTTAAGCTCAGGTTAATCGTTGTTAGCACTTGGAGGGGTTGACCTCCACGCCAATTGTCTGTGAAGTTCAGCTGTGCTCAGGTTGGATGGGCGGAGTCTCCGGGCCAAGCAGACAGCATTAGCTCTGCCCTATGCAGCCCCAGGGACTCTGTGCCGGGGGCAATGGCTGCCAGCATCTCTGAGAGAGAGCCGCTGCGGAGCTCCACGGCTGCCGGGGAATTCAGAATCTCCCCAAATGAGCCTGCACACCCAATGTCTCACCCAGGGTCGTAAAACAAAGCAGACTGACGGTTTCCTGAATGAGAAAGCAAGTCGCAGAGCGCTCTCTGCGCGGTCAGACAGCCGAGCTGTTCGCGCAAGCTGCCTTCTCGACAAGCCGGGAGACCCTGCAGCGCCCGAGCTTCGGCGTGCCCTCCCACTGTCCAGTTTTCACCCTGTATGATAGTGGGTTCCCTGGACTTCGCCCAGAGCTGGAGAATCAGTCCAGTGGGCCGTCTTTGTCTCCTCGTTCGAGAAAACTGGCCGGTTTTCAGCCGCCCGCCCTCTCTGCTGGAGCGTGCGCTCCAAACCTCTCCACGCGAATCTTTCAACGCTGTCCGCCGTGGCTCCTCCGAGTCACAGTGTCTTATCTTCACTTTTATTTGTGGAATTTTCACTCGGCCAGCTTTCTGGCGATTCTGGAAGGTGTTTGTTCTTTCGTTAAGTTGTAGTATTAAAATTGCTGAGTATGACGGCAAGATAGGTGCTTTACCTATGCCGCCATCTTGGTCAGTAGCTTTTCTGTGATTGTGGTATTTTAAAATGTCTCAGTAGGTGTGTGCATTGGTATCTCCTTGATCCCCTGGTGCGGCGTTCCCTGGTAGTGGAGGCAGGCATGTGAAAGGCAGGGGAAGCAGGGTGGTAGGCCGCTGGGGGAGGAGGAACTGGAAGAGGCACCCTGGCAGGACGGGAGAATCACAGCCTTTCTTTGTGTAGAGCCCCTGAGAGTTGGCGTGATGGCCCGTTTAATTTTGGTCACCTTGTTTGGGCCAGGTGGCCAGGTATTTTATGGTTGAACGTGAATCTGTGTGTAGGGCTGAGGAGTGTTGTGGGTGAGAGTGACATTTGAATCGGTGGCTTGCCCTCACCAGCCTGCCCTCCATGCCCTGAAGGGGCCTCTCCTCTCCGGTGACTAGAACAGAGGCTGGCCTCCTTGTAGGGAGAAAGGATTTTTCCGGCAGCTCACCTGGACTACACCCCTCCAGCGCGTGGGCTCACCCTGCAGGTCTCGGACTTGCACCTCCAGGATCACGTGAGCCGATTCCTTCAAACCAGCCCATCTCTGTCCCTCCCTCCCCCTCTCGGTCTCTTGGTCTCCATCCTGTTGCCTCAGTTTCGCTGGAGAACCCCAAACAATACAGCCACGGTAACACAGTGACCACCTTCCCGCTCTTTCTTTGTCAGAGTGTCATTGCATCTTCACTTCCGGGAAAAGAGCCTGCTCCCCTGGCTTTGGGTCAGCTGACCCCCCTCTTGCTGTTACGGGGATCAGAGTGGGGGAGAGCCTGGCCCTCTCGGCTTGTGTAGAGGGAGGCAGGGACTGTGGCATGGAACGCAAGGGGAGGTGTTTCTCCCTAGTGATTTCGGGGTGCTGTGAAGAAGGGTTCTAGATGCCATGCCGCCGCTGTAAATGGGAACAGACGTCTTGCCAATAAGTGATCCTTTACAAAGAAAGTGATAGGGAAATGCATTTTTCTTTCATAGTGTGAGCATAACTGACAAAACTGAAAAATGAAAAGCAGAATTATGAACACTGGGAGATCCAAATGCCTCCTCAGAGAGCAGTAGAAGTATGTTCACAGACACTGCAGGATGTAAGATAGAACAGTGTTTCAGGAACGGGCTCAAAACCCCGAGTCCAGGTGTTTGAATCCCAGCTACACCTCTTAGACCTCAGATCTCTCTAACCTTTGTGCCTCAGTTCACATATAAAATTATTGTGGCCAAAACCAGTTTGGCTCAGTGGATGGAGCGTTGGCCTGTGGGGTGAAAGGTCCCGGGTTCGATTCCGGTGAAGTGCATGTACCTTGGTTGCAGGCACATCCCCAGTAGGGGGTGTGCAAGAGGCAGCTGATTGATGTTTCTCTCTCATCGATGTTTCTGACTTTCTATCCCTCCCCCTTCCTCTCTGTGAAAAATCAATAAAATATATTTTTTTAAAAGAAAAAGCTTAAAAAATAATAAAATAAAATAAATAAAATTACTGTGATGAGAACAGTGCCTGCATCACCAGTTCCATATGCATGTGAAATTAATTAATACGTGGAAATGTCTTGCGTAGAACTTTCCATGTATCAGTAGTTCTGATTACAAGTGGGAAGTAATCTGGATGTGAAATAACTGAAGGAAAAGCAACAGATTGCCTTGGCATCGGGCAGCTCTTCACCTCTCACATGCCCGATCACTCCCTGACACCCATGCTGTTCCAGGAAATTCCCCTTTGACCCAGTTAGCGAGAGGCAGTCACTGCTGCTGGCGATAAAAAAATTGTCACTGATGCAAAGATGTATTTTCCAGTGCTTTCTAATGACAAAACTGTCCTTTTAAATCAGATGCTTCTCCACGCTCTGTGTGTATGACACAGTATGTGATATACTATGCTGGACACATCTGTAAGTATCCTATCTAATAAGAGATGGCTGCCCCCATGTGGTCAAAGATGGCTGCCCTCTTGTGGACATAAGATGGCCATCACAAGATGGCCAGCAGGGGAGGGCAGTTGGGAGGGACCAGGCCGGCAGAGGAGGGAAATTGGGGGCAAACAGGCTGGCAGGGGAGAAGTTAGACATCAATTAGGCTGGCAGGTGAGTGGTTAGGGGGTGATCAGGCTGGCAGGCAGAAACGATGAGGGGCAATCGGGGAGGTAGGCAGGCAAGCAGTTTGGAGCCAGCAGTCCTGGATTGTTAGAGGGATGTCCAACTGCCTGTTTAGGCCCGATCAGATAGGCAGTTGAACATCCCTTGAGGGGTCCATATTGGAGCGGGTACAGGCTGGGCTGAGGGACACCCCCCTATGCATGAATTTCATACACTGGGCCTCTAGTCCTATATAATAAAAGGATAATATATAAAATTGTCTCCTTGACCAGGAGTTTGATCAGGGAGTGGGCTGGCCAGCCAACCTCCCACATCTCCTCCCTCCGGCCAACCTGGCCCAATCGGTCCAGATCAAGGTGGGCTAGACAGACCTCACCCATGCATGAATTCGTGCACCAGGCCTCTAATTTTATAATAACATCAAATATTCTTAAACACAACTAATATTACTTGGCACATAGTAAGAGTCTTAAAATGCTTTTGAATGATGGGTAAATAATTAAATAAATTATTGATAAATAGTTCTGTTGCAGAATAGGGAAAAGAAAGTGTTACTTATGGTTGGTGTGTGTGTGTTGTTTTTTTTTAAACATGACCGTAATGTGTTCAGAGAACTAAGTTTTAAATTAATCATGATTTTCTATTTTGCCTCTGTATTACAAACACAGAAAGCATTCTGTCTCTTGTGCCTAAGATGTTAATTTCTATTAAAGATTTATAACCTGAAAAGTAAATAATTATCCCTAAAGAATATTATGAAAAATAGAAGACATCAGATATTATTCCTAAACTAGAGTCCCAGTGTATGAAATTCATGCACAGGGGCATGGGTCCCTTCAGCCCAGCCTGCACCTTCTACAATTCAGGACTCCTTGAAGGATGTCCGATTGCCAGTTTGGGCCCAATCCCAGGAATCAGGCCCAAACTGGCAGCCAGACATCCCTCTCTCAATCCTGGACTGCTGTATCCACATGCCTGCCTGATCACCCTAATTGGTCCCCACCCCACTGGCCTGATTGCCCTTCACTGCCCCCCCTTCTGGCCTTGTCACCCCTTACTGACCCCCCCGCCAGCTTAGTCACCCCTAACTGCCCCCCTCTGCCAGCCTGGTTGTTCCTCATGCCCCACCCCCCACCCCTCGCCAGCATGGTTGCCCCACACGGCCTGCTGTTCAGTCATTTGGTCATCTCTCACTAACCCCCCTGCTGGCCTGGTCATAGGTAGCCATCTTGTGAGGGCATGATGGTCAATTTACATATTACCCTTTTAATATATAGGATGTAGGAAGATAAATTATACTTTAAGTGATAATACACAGTGAAGCCCTAAGCACCATAACCTTTGACCTCTTCAACTTCAGTGACTTCTCTGTCACCATCAAATTACCATCATTAATGACCAAAATTAGAAATGCTCATAGATAACCTTATGAAGATAACATAAGTCCCATTTTTCATAATTTTCTAGACCTGTGAAATCTTGTCATACATTCTGACATCTTTCTTCCACTACTTAAAAAATTTAAGAAGACTGAATTCATGCAAAGTATCTTCTCTGACCACAATGAAATGAAACTATAAATCAATGATAGATAGAAGGAAAATGGAAAATAAGTAGGAATTAAAATATTTGAAAAAAAAAGAAATCACAAGGGAAATTACAAAATAGTCTGATATAAATGAAGACAAAACACAGCACATGAAAATTATGGGATGCAGCCAGAGCAGTGTCCATAGGAAAAATTAATAGCTGTAAACATCCACATTTACTCAGTATCCTAACTTTACGCCATAAGAAACTAGAAAACAGGGGTAAGCTAAACCCAAAAGCATAAGGAAGTGAATGATAAAGATTAGAATGTGGAGATAAAATACTGTAGATAATAGGAAAACAATAGAGATGATAAAATAAATTGAAAGTTGGCTTTTTGAAAAGGTAACAAAACTCACAAACTTTTAGCTAGACTGATTAAGAAAAAAATGAGAAAAATCAAACTACTAAAGTCAGAAATGATTTTACTGGTGAAATGTGTAGATGCTCTAAGGATTGAACTAATGCCAATTTTCTGGTTTGGTGCAGTTAGAAGCCTGCAGTCCTGGATTGTGAGAGGGATGTCCAGCTTCCTATTTAGGCCCGATCCTGGTGGCAGTCCAACATCCCTTCAAGGTTCCCAGAAAGGAGAGGGTGCAGGCTGGGCTGAGGGACACCCCCAACCCCCATGCATGAATTTTGTTCACCAGGCCTCCAGTATATAGATAATAGTGTTATTCCTGAATGAGAAGGTTACAGGTTATTTAATTTATTTTTATATGTGTTTTCTGATTTTTCTATAAGTAAATATTTAAACAATAAAAATAGTAAAAGGTAGCAATTTTGTGTGGGTGACAAGATAGTTTATGTTGGTCCTGCTTACTGGAGCACTGAAGTTGTTCTCTTCAGTAGCTTCTGTACATCCTCAGTATTTGTGCCTGTAGGGTAGAGGAATCTCAGAAACTGTGCTCAACAGTAGACTAAGTATGGGAAGAAAATTGATATGAATAACTTTTTATTTTAATAGAAACTAAGTCCAAGGTCCTTTTATGATCTTTTGTCTGATCCTTTAATTAGCCATTATGTGCATATGTTAGCAAATTATATTTTTATTTCTAGGTAATGGACCAATATAGACTAGTTCATGGAGGACTTCTAAATGCTATACAAAACTGTGAAAAAATGAAGTTGAAAGTTACACAAAATAGAGAAGAAATGGAAAAAGATATTGCAAAGGATGTAAAAAACATAGAAGCCTACAAGTAAGAATTTTTCACAAATCCTACTTATATAATTTAGAAGTAAAATATTAATTAAAATGTAATTTATATTCCAGTATGAAAATTCATATAAAGAGAAAGGAAGGAATCTAAATTACCCTTTACTTGTGTAAATATATGTGTGTAGAGGTTCCTAAAGCACTGTTTTTTGGTGACATTTGAAAGCTCTTTATACATCTTGCCATATTGTGGATATGATATTGCAATATAGCTATCTCTGCTATCTATATGCAAAAGTGACTAACATTTATTTTAGCATGGGATCAACACAAATTACATAGCCTTGTGTTAATTGCAAACATAGCATCTAATTATCTTAATTTCCATGTATTTGAGTTCTAATAAAATATAATATTCAAAAATATATAGAATATATATTTATTGGGGTGACATCCTATCTAATAAAGAATTCATATGCAAATTAATCATAATGCCAACACCCAAGATGGCTGCCCCCATGTGGGCAAAGATGGCTGCCCCCATGTGGACACAAGATGGCCTCCACAAGATGGCCAATGGGGAGGGCTATTGGGAGGAACCAGGCCTGCAAGTGAGGGCAGTTGTGGGCAATTAAGCCTGCAGGGGAGGGCAGTTAGGGGTGAGCAGGCTGGCAAAGGAAGGAAGTTGGGGCAACCAGGCCTGCAGGGAAAGGCAGTTGAGGGGGACCCAGGCCTGCAATGGAGAGCAATCAGAGGGGACCAGGTATGCAGGGGAGGGCAGTTAGAGGTGATTAGTTCTTCAGGGAAGGGCAGTTAGGGGCAATCAGGCTGGCAGGGGAGCAGTTAAGCGTCAATCTGGCTGGCAGGGTAATGGTTAGTGGGTTATCAGGATGGCAGGCAGAAGCAATTAGGGGCAATCAGGAAGACAGGCAGGCAAGCAGTTGGGAGCAAGCAGTCTTGGATTGTGAGAGGGATATCCTACTTGGATGGCACATAAACATGCAGTCGGACATCTCTCAAATGTTCCAGATTGGAGAGGGTGCAGGCTGGGCTGAGGGACACCACTGCCCCATGCATGAATTTCATGTACCGGACTCAAGTTGGTTAATAAAATATATATAATTTAAGTGATTTTTATTTTATTTTTGACATATTTACGTTTTATATTTCCTCTAATACAACTTGTGTTCTTTAAATTTTTTATGGTTTTGTATATAGGAAAATTTTCTTTATTCAAATTGAATAATGATTTAGTATAGAAAAACTCATATTGTTTCATTTTATTTTTACTGAATTTATCGGATGTGATTTTGGTTTACAAAATTATGCAGGTTTCAGATGCACAATTCTACATATGTTGTAGAGAAGCTCTTATTTATATAAAGCTATAATTAAGTAACCATAAACAAAATGAAGAACAAAATTTGCTTATAAACCTGTGATCTAGATAACATCAATTAAGATCTTTATATTTCCTCAGTCCTATGTCCATTTTAACATGAACTTAAATATAATCTATTACTTAATATATAAACTAATCTTTGTAATTCATCCGATTCGTTATATCTTCACTGGAGGCCAGTACATGAAATTCATGCACTGGGGGAGAGGTGTGTGTGTGTGTGTCTTTCAGCCCAGCCTGCACCCTCTCTAATCTGGGATGTCTCAAGGGATGTCCAACTGCCCGTTTCGGCCCATCCTACCTGGATCGGGCCTAAACGGGCAGTCGGACATCCAACGCACAATCCAGGACTGCTGGCTCCCAACTTCTTGCCTGCCTGTCCTCCTGATTGCCCCTAACTGCTTCTCCCTGCCAGCCTGATCACCTCCTAATCATTTCCCTGCCAGCCTTATTGATGCCTAAATGCTCCCCTGCCAGCCAGTTTGTCCTGAACTTCCCTCCCCTGCAGGCCTGGTCACCCCTAACTGCTCTTGCTTGCAGGCCTGATCGCCCCTAATGCCCTTCCCTACAGGCCTGGTCCCACCCAACTACTCTCCTCTGCTGGCCAGGGTCCTCTTAACTACCCTTCCCTGCAGGCCCAGTCACCCACAACATCCCTTCTCTGCTGGCCTCATCATCCCTAACTGTTCTCCCCTGCATGCATGATTGCCCTCAACTGCCCTCCCTTGCAGGCCTGGTCTCTCCCAACTGCCCTCCCATGCTGGCCATCTTATGGCAGCCATCTTGTGTCCACATGGGGGCAGTCATCTTTGACAACATGGGGGTAGCCATCTTTGGGTGTTGGAGTGATGGTCAATTTACATATTACTTTTGTTAGATAGGATAGAGGCCTGGTGCATGGGTGGGAATGGGCTGGTTAGCCCTCAAGAGTGTCCCAGGCTGAAACTGGTTTGGCTCAGTGGATAGAGCGTCGGCCTGTGGACCAAAGGTTTCCGGGTTCGATTCCAGTCAAGGGCATGTACCTTGGTTGTGGACAAATCTCCAGTGGGGGGTGTGCAAGAGGTGGTTGATTGTTTCTCTCTCATTGATTTTTCTGACTTTCTCTCTCCCTTCCTCTCTGTAAAAAAATAAAAATAAAAAATATTTTTTAAAAAAAGAGTGTCCTGGATCAGGGGGTGGGTTCCTGTGGGGCATTGGGCAGCCTGGGCAAGAGGCCTGTGGTGGTTTGCAGGCTGGCCATGCTCCCTTAGTGACCCAAGCAGAGGCCTTGGTACCTGGGGTTTATTTATCTTTTATAATTGAAACTTTGTAGCCTTGAGCAGAGGCCAGAGCTGGCCAGGATGTTTTGCTTCCTCCAACGCTGGGGAAACCCAAGCCTCTTATTCACTCTGTGGCCACAGCCGTTTTTGTTGATATTTATTTATCTTCTATAATTGAAACTTTGTAGTTTTGAGTGGAGGCCTAGGCCAGTCAGAGTGTATGGAAAGCTTGGCTTCCTCCATTTCCGAGGGAAACTCAAGCCTCCTGCTCTTTCCAGCTCCATGGCTGCCACCATTTTTGTTGGGTATTATTTACCTTCTATAATTGAAACTTTATAGCCTTAAGCAGAAGCCAAGGCAGGCCACGGCATGCGGAAAGCTTGGCTTCCTCCATTGCCGGGGAAACCCAAGCCTCTTCCTCTCTCTGTGGTTGCAGCCATTTTGGTTGGGTTAATTTGCATACTGGCTCCTCATTGGCCAGTGGGTGTAGCTTGTGGGTGTAGCAGAGGTATGGTCAATTTGAATATTACTGTTTTATTAGATAGGATTGTTATTTAGCTAATATGTTTTCTAATTTTCATTGTGATTTCCCCTTTTACCCATGGATTATTAAGAAATATATTTGAATATTTTCCATGATGAATTTCTGTTTTGTACTTATTATTGTTTTCCAGCTGAATTATACTTTGATCAGGGAACATTATGTAACTTTTTAAAAAATTATCTTTATTGTTAAAAGAATTACAGATTTCTCATTTTTCTCTCCATTGACCCCCTACAACCTACATCCCCACAGGCCTTCACCTCATATAGTCTGTGTCCATGTGTCATGCACATATGCATATGAATTCTTTGGTTAATCTATTCTTGTCCCCCACCCTTTTCTCTGAAATTCAGGAATCTGTCTTATGCTTCCATGTCATGGGTTCTAATTTGTTCATCAGATTATTTTGTTTATTAAATTCCATGTATGAGTGGCATCATGTGATACTTGTATTTCTTTGAGTGGCTTATTTTGCATAGCTTAATGCTCTACAGGCTGTCTTCAAGGGTAAAATATCCTTCTACTATACAGCTGCATAGTATTCCATTGTGTAACTGTACCACCAGTTTTAATTTTTGACCATTAAAATTTTTTTTGTATTTCCCACATAATCATATCACTTTTATGAGTTTCAAATAAATTTCCCAGTTTACTATTTTATTTATAACTAGAGGCCCAGAGCAGGAAATGTGTGCACTCAGGGGGAACAGTGTTGTCTCAGCCCGCCTGTGCCTTCTCCCAGTCTGGGAGCCCCACAATCGATTCCCCCAAAGAGGGAAGCGCCAGCTACCTGGCTGGGGCTCTGTGATGGGTCACCTTTGCAGAGTGAGGCCCCACCCATCTGCCACAGACTGCCGGTTGGTGGCCTGGGCCTCACTCATTGGGTGATCATGGGGCCCCCTGATTAACTGCCTCACTGGTGAGTGTCGTGGGCCTCCCTCTGCGGGGTGGTCATGGGCTGATGGTGGGACCCCAGACCAATGGCATTACACCTGCCTTGGCTGGCCTTGCACCTATGGGAGACCTGGCATGGTCTTCTGGAGGGTCTTTCCTGTGTTCAGATGCTGGAAGCCAATGCCAGCATGTCATCATTACAAGAGTTTCATCAAAAGGTTGATGAAACTTGGGGACTCAATAAGGGCTGAGTCACATATGTAATCACCTGTTGGAATGGCTGACAAGGCACTTCCCCCAAACAAGAATCATAGTTTGCTGCCAGACAGTCAGGGCATCTTAATCTACATGTTATTGCCTCTGGTTGGCCCAACACCTGAACAGCTATTAGGCATTACCCAATCTGACAATGCTTCTGTACCCTACCCTTTGGAGTGTGTATCTCCACTTTGTCTTAGGACAATTTGTGTTAATAAAGAGCAGGGGACCTGAGACAAGGGGAATGAAGAACTTGGAACTTTAGCTCCTTTAGCTGAAGCTCCTCTGACCCCCCCCCCCCCCCAGTGCCTTTCAAAATTCTCTTTTGTCTGTGAACTCTTACTTAATCTACACACAGCCTTTCTCCAGATTGCTGAACTGTTTGTAATGCTGGAACAAGAACCCCGGCATTCAGCGGTTTGGTTGATGTGCATATTATGCTTTTGTTATTAGACACATCTAAAAAAAGTTGGAGCTGTCTGTAGATGATAACTTTGTCACTTTCTCACTGTAATTTTTCCATATGTTAAATTAGAACAATATTACCTAAGGAGACTTTTATATTTGGAATGTGTTTTCCACTGACCAGAGGAGAGAAAGTGTTATGGGTTCACAGAGTGGTGCTGGTGTTTTTCTGTGGGAAGTCACATAGGAGCAAAGAACCCCTTGGCAATGAGCCTCTTGTTACCAAGGACAGTTTCTCCTGTTTCCCCTCAGAGACTGTGTTGCCCTTTCACATTTACATCTTCTCTTTTTGTTTCTTTAAACATTTTTTCTTTATTTTATTTTTTACCATCACCATTATCCTTCCTGTACCCTCTTCCACCTCTACCCCCTCACTTGCAATCCTCCCCTTCTTCTTTTTTTCTTGCTTTTCCATACCTGTGCTAGTCAACATATGAGTCAAAGGTCTCCCACCTGAAATCAACTTAAACAAGTAATTTAATTTAAACTAGAGCCCAGTGCATGAAATTTGTGTATGAGGGGGGGTGATCCTCAGCCCATCCTGCATCCTCTCCAATCTCAGACCCCTTGAGGGATGTCCGACTGCCCACTTAGGGCTGATACAGGTAGGATCCGGCCTAAACGGGCAGTCAAACATCCACTCACAATCCAGGGCTGCTGGATCACAACTGCTCGCCTGTCTGCCTCCCTGATTGCCCATAACTGCTTCTGCTTGCAAGCCTGATCATCCCCTAACCATTACCTTGCCAGCCTGATCAATGCTGGCCTGATTGCCCCCAACTACCCTCCCCTGCAGCTTGGTGGCCCCCAACTGCCCTTTCCTGCAGACCTGGTCACCCTTAACTACTCTACCCTGCAGACCTGGTTCCCCTAACTGCCCTCCAGTGCAGGCCTGGTCACCCCCAACTACCCTCCCTTGCAGGCCTGATTGCCCGCAACTGTCCTCACTTTCAGGCATGGTTTATCCCAACTTCCCTCCCCAGCTGGCCTGATCACCTACAACTCCCCTCCTCTGTCGGCCATCTTGTGGTGGCCACCTTGTGTCCACATGGGGGCGGCCATCTTTGACCACATGGGTGGGCCATCTTTTGTGTGGGAGTGACAGTCAGTTTGCATATTATCTCTTTATTAGATAGAAAAATTTACAAATGTTATTTTTATTAAATATATTAGGAAGACATTGGTTAGTAAAATTTTATACGTTCCAGGGTATCCTAATGAAAGTGTAATATGCAAATTGGCCAACCGCTGCTACATCCACAAGCCACGCCCACCAGCTAATCAGGAGAGAGCATGCAAATTAACCCAACCAAAATAGCTGTGGCCACAGAGCAAGCAGGAGGCTTGGGTTTCCCTGGCAATGAAGGAAGCCAAGCTTCCCGCACACCCTGGCCAGCCCAGGCCTCCGCTGAAGGCTACAAAGTATCAATTATAGAAGATAAATAAATCCCAAATACCAGGGCCTCGACTTGAGTCACCGGAGGGCATAGCCAACCTGCAAACCACCATAGGCCCCTCACCCAGGCCACTCCGTGCCTTAAGAGAACCCCACCCTCATCCAGGACACCCTTCGGGGAAACCAGTCACCCCCACTCATGCACCAGGCCTCTATCCTATCTAATAAAAGAGTAATATGCAAAATGACCATCACTCCAACACACAAGATGGCTGCCTCCATGTGGTCAAAGATGGCGGCCCCCATGTGGACACAAGATGGCCACCTCATGATGGCCAGCAGGAGAAGGAAATTGGGAGTGATCAGGCTAGCAGGGGAGGGCAGTTGGGAGGGACCAGGCCTGCAAGGGAGGGCAGTTGGGGATGGGGGGTATCCAGGCCAGCAGGGGGAAGCAGTTGGGGTATACCAGGCCTGCAGTGGAGGGCAGTTAGGGATGACCAGGTCTGCAGGGGAGGGCAGTTAGGGGCAATCAGGCTGGCAGGCGAGCGGTTAGGGTGTGATCAGGCTGGCAGGCAGAAGTGGTTAGGGGCAATCAGGGAGGCAGGCAGGCGAGCAGTTGGGAGCCAGCAGTCCTGGATTGTGAGCGGGATGTCCCACTGTCGGTTTAGGCCTGATTCTATCGGGATCAGGCCTAACTGGGCAGTTGGACATCCCTTGAGGGGTCCCAGATTGGAGAGGGTGCAGGCTAGGCTGAGGGACACCCCCCCCTCCATGCACAAATTTCATGCACCGGACCTCTAGTACAATCTATAATACATCATCTGTCTCAATTCATTTACATTGGAAACATTAGTACTACTGGCAAATATTTCTGTTTATCTTTGATATCTAGGTGCTACTTTTAAGGAGTTGCTGGGGGATGGAAGAACTTTCAAGAACACATGAGTTTCATTGATTTCCGTTAAGTCAGAAGCTAATTTAAATATTCCTAATTTTAATAGAATTTCCCTTCCAATGTGGATAAAACCGACGGTGTGTTTTTCTCTCAGGAGACAGGTGGACAAGCTTACAGACCTGTTTGGTCACTACAGCGCCATGATCCAAACCGTGAGTGAGAGCATTGAGAGGGGCGAGGAGGCTGTGACGACCACCCTTCAGGAAACACAGACGTCCACGGATGAAGTGTCTTCTTTAACAAAAACGGCGAGTCTCCATGTTTTAAAACACGAGATGCACCGGTTTCAGTGCTGGTTTCCGATAGCCGCATAACAAATTATCAGAATTTTAGCTGTAGAACAGCACCTGTTCATTACCTCCAAGTGTCTTGGGCCACGGCTCCGCTGCTGTCTCTCCTTCAGGGCTTCTGCGCCTGGAAGCAGGGTGCCCCAGCCTGGGTTCTTCCTGGAGGCTCCCTGGAGGATGCCGGTGCTCTGATTTCTTCAGTGCTGGCCACCCCGGGGATCACTCTCTGATTGTATTTTCACTGATTTCAGAGAGGACAGGAGAGGGAGAGAGAGAGAGAGAAAAAAAAAGTCAATGATGAGAGAGAATCACAGATTGACTTCTGCCTGCACACTACCTATCTGGGCATGGGCCTCAGACCGGGACTCGAACCATGACCTCCTGGTTCGTAGGTCGATGCTCAACCCCTGAGCCACGTGGCCCATTCTGGGCTTGTTTCCCCCCCCGTTGGTAGTTTCTTTCAGCTTTCAACCAGGAATGGGGGCCAAGTCCTGTCATGTGTGGTATGACCCTGACCTTCCCTTGTGACTCATCTCTCTCGTCTTCCCCTTCTGCCACATCGCATTTATGAGAGTGAAAGGAAATAGTTTTCAAAGGAAGTTATAAAATGGCCAGAAGAAATAACAGTATCTTTAACAGGCCATAATATACATCCTGGTACCAATTTGCATTCCTACCAAGAGTCAAAACTGCATGTCTTTTTTTGCCACTTCCTACTGCCTCTCTTTAATTGTATCTGATTTTTAAAAATTAATTCATAGTTATTAATGAGCTGAGCATAATTTAATGGGTTTTGGGAAGTCATTTGTATTTCCTTTTCCCTGTAAAACCTGCTCATGACTTTTTCCCTTATATGTTGTGTGATTGCTTATTTTTTATTGATTTGTAAGAATTTGTTGTTTATTATGGATACTAAATAGTTCAAAGTTACATATTTAAAAATATTTTCAACCAGTCTTTTTTCATTTCTTTACAACTTCTGATGAATAAAATTTCAATGTTAATTTAGTAAAAGTTATAATAATTTTCTTTGAACTTTGTGATTTTTTGAACTTGCTTAAGAAATTTTTTTCTACCTCAAAGTAAAAAAAAAATAACTTGTGGTATAATATTGTCAATGTTTTTAAATTTTGCTTTTCATATTTAGATTGCTTTTAGATGAAGTTATGTTCAAAATAATCAAAATTGTGGTTTTTGTCATTCTATCTTTTATGTACAAGTTTGTAAATAATAACCTTATCTCTTGAATTTTAGGAATGCATATTTCACTTGCCAGGCATGAAGCATAATCAATGTGAAATTCATTTATGAGTAGGGTGTGAAGAGAGATTCTAATATTTTTTTCTGTTTTGTTGAATTTATTGGGTGACATCTATATATATATATATATATAAATAAAATTTATAAAATTGACCATACCTTTGCAGTACCCACCAGCCAACGAGGAGTGACTATGCAAATTAACCCAACAAAGATGGCGTGTTAATTTGCATACACAGGCCCTGAGTGGCCAGGGGCAGGGCAGGATCCAAGTGTCCTGCCCCACCACAGCTGTTTCGAGCCTCTGGGCAATGTGGGAAGGCCGAAAGGGGGCTTTGGCTGGAGTGAAGGTGGTACTGGCAGCCAGAGAAAGGAAGGCCCATTCTTACACGAGTCTTTGCGCATCGGGCCTCTAGTTTATATTTATAAAAAGGCAGCAACTGGTACGCCAGAATTACCAGAATGACTGGTCGCTATGATTCCCACTGTGGCCTGCCAGCCAGCCCGATCAGGGTCTTGGCTGGCCAGCCAACCTCTTGCGGCCCCTCCCCCAGCTGGCCCTGCCCCCTATCAGCTCCCCTCACTCAGATCAGGGAGTTAGGACAGCCAGCCAGCTGCCCACAGCACCTGCTCCCTACCCTCCTGCTGGCTCAGCCTCAAACGGCCCCTATCAGGACGGGCTGGCCTGACCCCATCCATGTCTGAATTCATGCTCTAGGCCTCCACTCCTATATAACAAAAGGGTGATTGACCAGAATCAAACATGCCCTTGATCAAAATCGATCCTGGGACCCTTCAGTCTTTCAGGCTGACACTCTCTCCACTGAGCCAAACCAGCTAGGGCTTTGGAGAGACTTTGTGTCCCGGGTGAGCTTTTTATTAAGTCAGATACATATATCCTTACAAGTGGAATCTTGAAAGAAACCACGAGACAGGTCAAATAATGATAATTCTCATAGAATGAAGCTCTGAGAGCATCCTAGGTTTGTTTTCCTGCCTCTGGTGGTCACCTGAATGCTGCTGTTCTCCACAAATGTGGAAAGGTATTTCCCCAGGCAACCAAGGACCAAAGGAGGGAGAGATTAGGACAAGTTAAAACATCACAAAGGGGGAACCTTTCCCCCTCCCCACATTGGAGTCTGTACCTGTTCTTCAATAAATATCCACCTTTTTGGCCTTTTTTTTGGGCCAGTTTTCTCATTACCTTATGGAGGAGAATTTTTAGGTGTTCTTACTCTGCCGTTTTCATTGATGCCCGTCACTAGACTTATATATTGGAATGTAGGGCTCTAAGTTCACATATTCAATTTTACTTTTCCTGTAGTCTTGCTGATTCTCTCAAACATCAACAAGTATTTTTTATTTACTTGACAAGGTAACATTCTCTTTTAGCCCAAGATTATACAGACAAACTCATACGGATTATTTTAATACTAGAGGCCCGGTGCATGAAATTCGTGCACAGGGTGGGGTGTGTTCCTCAGCCAAGTCTGCACACTCTCCAATCTGGGACCCCTCGAGGGATGTCTGACTGCCTGTTTAGGCTCGATCCAATTAAGATCGGGCCTAAACGGGCAGTCGGACATCCCTCTCACAATCCAGGACTGCTGGCTCCCAACTGCTTGCCTACCTGCCTGCCTGATTGCTCCTAACAGCTTCTGCCTGCCGGCCTGATCACCCCCTAACCACTACCCTGCCAGCCTGATTGTTGCCTAACTGCTCCCCTGCCAGCCTGATTGCCCCTAATTGCCCTCCCCTGTGGAACTGGTCACCCCTAACTGGCATCCCCTGTAGGCCTGGGTCCTCCCCAACTGCTCTCCCCTATGGGCCTGAGTACCCCCCAACTGCCCTTTCCTGCTGACCTGATTTTCCATAGCTGCCCTCCCTTGTAGGCCTGATCCCTCCCAACTGTCCTCCCCTGCTGGCCATCCTGTGGTGGCCATCTTGTGTCCACATGGGGGCAGGATCTTTAACTACATGGGGATAGCAATCTTGTGTGTTGGAGTGATGGTCAATTTGCATATTACTCTTTTATTAGATAGGATTTTCCATTATTTGGATTTAAATTTTATTTATCTGAAATTTAGTTTGTAATAATGTGAGTTTGATGTGCACTGAAAAGACCACTATATTTTTTTTAAAATAGATATTATACATCATTCTGGTTCCATTATTTAAAGTAAATGATTTTTCTCTTACTGAATCCAAATACCACTTTCAAAAATATTATTGTAGATCTATTTTTGGTTCTAGTTTTTTTCCTCTGATCTTCATTACAATACCAAAAAATTAGTAGTGCTTTATTCTAATGGTATTGTCTGATGTTTTTAGTATCTGGTAGCAAGTTTCCAACATAATTTTTATTTTTCATATGCCTCTTGCCTAGTCATCTGTACTGATTTAATTTCATGCAGTTTGAAAAATAATATTTCTAGTATGCTTTGCATTAATTTTGGGGTAACTGACATTGTATTTTATTAGACATGACATGCCATTTTTTAAATGTGTGTCTTAATTTGAACTTTTAAATAAAAATTTGTGTTTGCTTTACTTAAATCTTCCCTTTTGTATTGGATTTATTATAAAATATCGTATATTTTTTACCAAATTTTGTTATTATTGTCAATATGTTTTTTTAATATGTTTTTATTGATTTTTACATAGAGAGGAAGTGAGAGGGAGAGAGAAATACACATCAATGATGAGAGAGAATCACTGGTCAGCTGCCTTCTGCATGCCCCCAACATGAATCCAGCCACAATCCGGGCATGAGCCCTGACTCAGAATCGAACCCAGGACCCCATGGTCCATGGATGACACTCAATCCATTGAGTCACATCATCTGGGTATCACCATGTTTTTAGTAGATTATTTCTCTTATAGATAAGAGCTATTATCTTATATTTATAAAAGGACATTTTACCAAAGTCATTTGCTATAATTTTTGTTAAAATCTCCATTTTCCTAGATATTAAATCAGATAATCTAAATTTGTATACATGTTACCTTTTCACATTCAATATTATAATAGTACTATTTGGTTCCATTATCCAAATGCATTTAGCTAAACTTTCACAAAAAATGATTAATAATAGTGTTGACAGAAGATAAGCCATTTTCATTTATTAGTTCAATGGGCATACACTTAGCATTTTATGATTTATTATGATGTTTTCTGTTGGTTCTTTATATTTGGGTAGTTATTCCTTGTTCTAGTTTTTAAAATTCTGGAAACTGGATAATGAAAGTGTCAAATGGCTATTTGGTGAAGTGTTGGCTCTATTCATGTTATTTTCTAATTTAATTTGTTGATGTGATGAAATATGACTTAAATGAAGAAATCTTTATTCTTACAACATAACCAAATGCATTTTATTTTATCATGATGAATTATTAATTTGTGCACTGTTAGACTTGGTTTCCTATATTTTATTCTGAATAGTTAATATATAAAAACAATGTATTGTATTATTTTATACTGTTTTAATCAACATTTATTAACTTATGATAACTGCATAAAATGAAATAAAATCTATTTTTTATTTTACAAAATAATGTAATACTCCACATTTTTTTGTGTTCATTTTTTCTTAGCTGGAAGAGTTGAAAAAAATTTATGAACAACTAGTCTGGAGAAAAAATAGTTATGAAAGTGAATATGATGAAATGCTTACGAGTTTTTATGATGCAGTAAGTTGACCTTGTCTACTTCCCTCTAGATTTTCATTCTCTTTTCCCAAACAGTAAAATGTGCAACTAAAGTAATTTTATTATTTTATATATTATTTATTTTTGAGATATATAAACATGTACAAATGATTCTTTTATTGTTTATTTTAAAGAAAAGTGCCTGGGAGACTGAGATTTCTGATGTCAGAAGAGATTTATCAGATATTTTAATTGCACATGACAGATTGTTAGACGAAAATGTAAAACTTGAGATGGATCGTGCAACTACAACAAGTGCAATCAATGAAAGGTAATTCTGAAAACATGATTTTTATTTGTATGTAACATACCTAATCCTGTATAATAAAAGTCTAATATGCAAATTGACCAAATGCTGCAAGGACCAGTCACAGGCTCTGTGTTGTGCAGTGGCCGTCAGGAGGCAGACACTTAATGCTGGAGCTGCCCCCTGGTGGTCAGTGCGCTCCCATAGCCAACCTCCCGTGCCCGGCTCGCCCCCATCGGCCCAGGCTTCCAGTGCTGAATATAACAAACCTCTTCATTTTTTGTTCTTGGGGTTGGTTATGGAGTAGTTGTTTATTTTAAACTTAAATTTTGTTTGTTTCTGTTTCAAATATTGCTCTTTAATCACTCAGAATCCCTTTCGAAAAATCAAAATAGTGACAAATGAGCTTGTAAAATGTTCCGCAGTTAGTCACATCACCTCCTTTTTATGTATATCCTCTTATACTCAAAGATACTTTAAAGTTAAAATACGTCTAACGGAGTTTATGACCTCCTTCCCTCAACCCTCAATGCTTCCCTGTAACGACTAAACTACTTTTCTTAGTTCAGAAACCTACAAGTGTTTATTTAATCCTTGTATTTCAACATTCATATTGAACATGTTAGTAAGAAATGCTCCCCACACTAAGTATATTTTTAGATCTGCTTGCCTGTCCCTGCTCCACCCTAAGCTGTCCACATGTCTGAGGTGAGCTTGCAGGCTCTTTCAAGCCTGGTGCACATGCCGTCTCTGTGCGCCCTTTCGAACCCGTGATCCTCGCTGTGGAAGGATGTTCTCTTTTTATGCTTGGTCATGAGTATGATCGGCTTCCCTCTATTCCTGCATTGATTTTAACTGTGGGAAAGGGACAGCCCCCTCAGATATCCCATCTGGCCCTCTGTTTACCTGATTCCCCTACACTGGCTTTACTTAAGTTCCTCCTGCTTACCCCATTGGCTTTCCAGCCCAGAGGGCATTTTTATGTCATTTTGCTTTCCTGTAATGTTTTTAAGATCACTGTGTGTTCTTAAGATTGCACGCTTAGGAGTCAGTTCTGGGGAGCATTCACCAACGGTCCAGTTAAACTCAGTTCCTCTGTTATGTATGGATATAGTACATACTGCTTTGTTCTTTATGTGTCTTGTTACATGTGCAATTTTCTGCGTGTTAATATATTCACCCCCCGGAAAAAGGAAGATGGTGAAGGGCTGGGGACACCAGTGCATCAGGCGCGGAGGGTCGGGAGTCCGCTTACAGAGAGAGTTCTCTGGGGCACTTAGTGTCCAGATAGCACCCTGAAATGTCACTCGATTCCTCAGTTTTGCCTGAAATTAAAAATTAAACAGGTGACTTGGACAGCGGATCACACAGCGGTGAACAGAGCATCCGTAGAGGATTAGTGAAATAAGAGAGCATTTAAGACAGCAGTGGGGAAGAGCCAGGTCTGTCCCGTATCTAAGTGATGGTCCAAAGGAAAGGGAGATGAAGGACAGAGCTGATACTCGATGACGTAATCAGCAGTTTATACATTGCAAATGCTTCTCATCTATATTTCTTTCCTTCTTACTGAACTCATTGGGGCAACCCTGATGAACAAAATGATACAGGTTTCAGGTGCACATTTCTACAACACTACTTATTGTGTGTTTACCACCCCAAGTCCAGTCTCTCTCCATCACCACGTATACTCCCTATAACCTCCCTCTTTTCTCTCCCTACCCTCTCCCTCCCCCAGGCAGTCGCCTCACTGTTGTCCTTGTCCATGAGCTTTTTTGTTTTTTCTTCTCTCTTTTCTTTTTGGCTCACTCACTCCAGTCCCCACCTGTAATGAGCTCTCCCATAATCCCCTGGCAGGGCCAGACCAAATGACTTTGCCGGCCTTACACTGGGCGCAGGCTGGGCATTCCCTACCCCTGCTTTAGGTGGTGGCCGGGAAGGGGGAGCAGCTGGCACTCCGTGCACACGCCCAGCGGAAGTGCAGTTCTGCAGGAAGATGGCAGCGCTGTTTCCTGCCCAGCTAACCGCATCCCACCCCCAGGTGTGTGCACAGCAGGGCATTATGCCCGTGCTCACCAGAGCCACCTCTCAGATGGTCAGAGCATCATTTGAATAGCCACAAGCTGGGGAATACTTCAGTGAACATACCCCGTTTCCCCGAAAATAAGACAGTGTCTTATATTAATTTTTGCTCCCAAAGATGCTCTAGATCTTATTTTCGGGGGGATGCCTTATGTTACAGCGAGTAGGTCTTATATTCGGGGGATGTCTTACTTTCGGGAAAACAGGGTAGCGAATAGAAGGCATGAAGAAACTGGAACATACTCATACAAAGCGAGCAATCGGAGTGGACAGATTTCAGCTGCGTAGAACAGCTCGGATAAGTCTCATAATCCTGACAGTGAGCAAAAGAAGACACAGAGACTATAGGATTCTGGTTACAATAAAGCAGGAGAGGGCGAGGGGGGAGGGGGGCCAATGGGCAAAAACAATAAAAAACAACAGAGGGACATCTGTACCACTATCAACAATGAAGATACATTTAAAAACCATAAAGTCAGGAAAGCTCCAGGTGCTGCCAGAACTCAGGGCGGCAGCTCCTGAGCCTGCAGCGCTGAGAGCACATGCTAGCGCCTCCTGCTGGCAGCTTCGCTCACTTTAAACAGGACGGAAGCTGTGGCTTGCACATTGACAGTGAAAATTTAAGAACTCTGATTTGCATGCTCTTCCGTGTAAGGTTTTACATTTATGTTACATTTAAAAACAGACGTTAAGTTACATAAATGGTTGATTTAGCCCAACAAACAGTGCAGCCACTAATTTAATCACTTAAAGTTGAGATAGGGGTGTGTGTGTGTGTGTGTGTGTGTGTAAAAGTCTCTGCCTTCAGCGAGTCTACAAGGAAACAAGGGTTATTATGGAAGTTATACTTGATTAGCAGCCCAAGAAGTGTAATAAGGCAGAGAAGGCTTACGTTAGCAGGAGATTCTGAAGCTGCAGCTGATTTTAGCCACTTGTGGTATCATTACCTGTGGGTTTTTTCCTCCATTCATTTCTGGGGTTTGCTGCAAGCACTCTGCCATCTGTGAAGTTCTCCAACTTATTTTATTGTTCTTCCTCTTGGACATAGGAGAGCAGGAGTGATGTCTTACATACAAGGTAAAAAAGCTAATGTGCACCGCTCTGCCCGGCTGCGTGCCTGCTGGCTTGTACCTGTTCGCAGGTGCGGGACCCGCTATATCACCCCCCTTTCTGGACCCGCGAGGACGCACCCAACGCCTGCCCTGTTGTTGATGTGAATTAGATGGTGCTGAATAATACCTTTGGTAGAAAATAGTCATTTGTAGAACACTGTAAAAGGTCACGTGAGATGCAGAAAACAATATAAAGATCAATGGTTTTTATCATTTGGTGGTTAATGTTGGAATTAGTGTCATATATCTTTACTAGAGGCCCGTTGCACGATATTCAGGCAAGAATAGGCCTTCTTCCCCTGGCTTTGCTCTCAGCCGCCCGGGAGCTGCAAATCCCCACTCCCTGGCTGCCTGGAATCCGGCATGTCCCCACTTCTGTCCGGAGCACCACTCCAGTAGCTCCCTCCCCCTCCCTTCCCCTCATAGCAGGCTTCACACAGCTCTGCATATGCAAATTGACCTCCATTTTTATTGGGTTGATTTGCATACTCACTCTGATTGGCTGAATGGAACCCAGGACCCTTCAGTCCATGGGCTGATGCTCTGTCCACTGAGCCAAACTGGCTAGGGCTGGTTTGTACCTTCCTCTCAGTTGAGCTCCTGTTTGCAGGCGTGTGTGTTTGTTTTACCCAACAGGTGCTAATTAATGACATAATGAACTCACGAGAGATGAAAATAGATGTGTTTATCCTCATTTCTTTCTCTGCTTTAGAATCTCTGAGCTCCTGTTCTCTCTGTTCTATGTCCTGATGTCACACCTCCCTCTGATATCTTTCTGCTTCAAGATAATAGGAATGGGTTATTATCTTTGTTATATTTGTCTTTTTTTCTCTCATTGTCTTCCATCTCATTAAACGAGATGACACTGCAACAAAGATCCATGCTGGTATACACCTTTTAATTAACAGAACTGCCTTAATTAAATCATTTCTATGTGTAATTCAACATGTGTAAGGACGATGTATAGAGTCTTAGGCCTCACTTAACGTTGTTGCTGTTGATAGACTCTTGGGACTGCAGCAAACTGACATATACGGCAGCCAGTTTTGCCATTGGCTCATGGACGTAAACAGAGTTAAGTCTCTGTGGTATCTCCCCAACATTAAAATGAAATGATGTTGAACAAAACGATGTAATTAGAGGACTTGGTATATTATTCTTTTCTTATATAATCTTTAAAATCTATTTTTATTGATTTTTGAGAGGAAGGGAGAGGGAGAGAGAAACATCAATCAATGATGACAGAGAATCATTAATCAGCTGCCTCCTGCACACCCCCTGCTAGGGATTGAGCCCACAACCCAGGCATGTGCCCTTGACTGGAATAGAACCTGGAACCCTTCAGTCCACAGGCCGAAGCTCTAGCCACTGAACAAAATGAGCCAGGGCTTCATATTTAATCTTTATAACAACATAAATGGTAGATGTTGTTCAGCAAATTTTACAAATAAAGAAATTATACATGAAACTATCCCCCAGTTCCACAAGGAGCAGTCGGGATTTCAGGAAAAATGACTCCAAAATCTGTGTGTTTTTCACTTCGTGACACTGCCTCTACTCCATTGGCAAGTCTCGGCTCCTGTTTCCTTTTTTTTTTTTCTTTAAAGCCTCACTTGAGGATATGTTTATTGATTTATTATTATTATCATTATTTTTGGAGAGAGAGGAAGGGAGAGAAAGAGAGATGGAGATGGAGAGAGGGAGAGAAACATTATGCATCCATTGCCTCCCTTATGCTCCCAAACTAGGGATCGAACCCCAAACCTAGGTGGACATGCCCTCTCCGAGAATCGAACCGTTGACCTACTGATGTATTGGCTGACACACCGGCAGAGCCACACAGGCCTATTTCTGACATGTCACAGCAGACTGTGTGCATGACATTCACTAACTGCTGCAAAAAATGTCAGAAGCTCATTGTTTTACTCAATTTTCCATCCTTATGTTTGACTAGAGCTCTTGATCTTCTTACCCTGTCCTTCGTTTTTTCATGGTTAGTCTACCATTTATTTGAGTCACCTTCCCTTTAGCCCCAGGTTCTTTTTTAAATTAAGTTTTTAAAATAGTAAGAAAAAGTTTAAGACATGTCACTGACATTCACACCTCTAGGGAACACTCCAGGAAATGTTGGCCTGTTACATGCACTACTAGAGGCCCAGTGCACGGATTCGTGCACTAATGGGGTCCCTCAGCCTGGCCTGTGGGGCTTGGGCTGAAACCAGCTCTCTGGCATTCCCCGATGGGGTCCTGAATTGCGAGAGGGCAGTTCTCGGGTGATGTGCCCCAGAATCAGGCTCCCTTTTCTTCTGGTTCAAGGTGTGTCACCCCAGAACTGCAGCAGCCAAGTTAACTCAGCTTGGCAGCTCCTGCATTAAGCGTCTGCCCCCTGGTGGTCAATACGCATCTCAGCTACCGGTCAGCTGGTCGAATGGTCACTTAGGCTTTTATATATATAGATGATTCTACTAAATACCACCTCACCATTTGCTGCTATTTGAATAAGTTACATAATCAGTATATGATTTATTGTTCATATATATTTTATTTTTTAAATGGCAACATTAAAAGAGAGAGGGCGTACTTGCTAACCAACTATGTTCAGTACTTTGTGCATACACATTCTTGCCAGACCTCTGGGTGGTGGTGATAGGGTACAGTCCTTCACTTTGGGGTAGCAGTGACTAATTTGATAATATTGTCTTTCAAATAAGCCAGCATCCATCAGAGATAAGACTTTGGGATGTTTGACTTGAGCCAACAATTTCACTTGATTGATTATTCACGGGACAGACAAGCTTCAGCAGCCTAAGTCAAGGAAAATTGAACGTGTTTGAGATGGTTTAAAATTGGTTAATTTGGATTTAGTTTGCTTGAAGCTAACTGTATGTATGGATTTCCGTATAGCCATTTTCTCATATTCATGCTGTGTAAAATACTCCGAATATCTATTCCTAATGCTCTACTGTACCTCAGGCAAGACAATGCCTTGTGACAGCAGTGATCCACAGACAAATTTAATCATCGAGGAGACGAGCAGAGGAGCTATTGACACCACGAAGGCCTCCTGGTATCGCCTAGGACCGTGGTTGGCAAACTGTGGCTCGCGAGCCACATGTGGCTCTTGGGCCCCTGGAGTGGGGCTCTTCCACAAAATACCACGGCTTGGGCGAGTCTGTTTTGAAGAAGGCGTGTTAGAAGAAGTTTAAGTTTAAAAATTTTGGCTCTCCAAACAAATTTCGATCGTTGTCCAGTTGACATTTGGCTCTGTGGACAAATAAGTTTGCCGGCCACCGGCCTAAGCCAATGCCATAAGAGCTGCGCGGGGCTAAAGTAACACAGCGGTGCTAAGGGATCTCACCTGGGTGGGCCCTGGTTTGGGGGCCACGGAGGTGAAATCTCTCGGAGAAGAGAATGCAGGGTTATGAATAGAGAATGCCTGCAGCTGTTTCTGACAGTTGACAAAGGACGTGTTATATTAGAAAAAAAAATGGTTTTAAGTTTTGTTTAAAATACCTTATTTTTGCAATCTTTATCAAAACTTATGACCATGTGGAAGCACTCGTGGGGATGCTTGTTAGAATTGCAGTCCATTTGCTGCTGAATAGAAGGGAATGTTTTTGCTCATGGGTAGAGTTTTTGATTTGGGAATCTTTGCTTCCCAGTGCCCCAGCTCCTAGCTTTCGTAACCCCACCCTGCGTGGGGAGGGTCCCTAGGCCTGGCTGGCGATCAGGGCCCATCTGTGGGGTGACCAGCGGGTGATCAGGCTCCCCTCCCCCCCTGCTGGCATCTGCCTTGGCTGGCCTAGGGCCTGCAGGCTGGGGGCAGCTCCCGCATTGAGCATCTGCCCCCGGGGGTCAGTGCGTGTCATAATGACTGGTCGTTCCACAGTTCGGTCGATTTGCATATTAGGCTTTTATTATATACTAGAGGCCCGGTGCACAAAATTCGTGCATGAGGTTCCCTCAGCCCAACCTGCACCCTCAACAATCCAGGAGCTCTCAGGGGATGTCTTACTGATGGCTTAGGCCCACTCCCATAGTTCTCTGCTCTCTTCGGGGCCTGGGGGTTCCACTGCAGCCATGGAGATGAAGTCCCCACGCCCTGCTCTCTGCTTGCCACTGCCATGCACCGTGCGAAGGAAGCCCCAGTGACCTGCAGTGTGCTCTGTCTGCCAGGCCTCGGGGCTTTGTCAACACGGACACACAAAGGAAGCCCTCATGCCCTGTGTCCAGGCTCTGTCTGCCGGGCCTGGGGCTTCTCTGCCATCACCCTGAGAATGAAGTCCCCGAGCCCTGCTGTCTGAGCTCTGTCTGCCAGGCCTGGGGGCCGATCCAGCCTGGCTGCTTGGTCCCCGTGAACCCACGCGGGGACGACAGGTCCAGACGCTGCAGCAGTGGTGGAATGGGTTGGCTGGATCAGACAGGCAGGAAGCTTGGCTTCCTCCCTCACCGGGGAAACCCACGCCTCCTCCTGCTCTCTCTGGCCTGCGGCTATCTTGGTTGGGTTTATTTACATATTTGCTCCTGATTGGCTGGTGGGTGTGCTGATAGGCATGGCTTGTGAGTGTAGCAGAGGTATGGTCAATTTGCATATTGCTCTTTTATTAGATAGGAGGATAGCTCCCATGGGTTCATTGGTTCTTTCCCAAACAAGCACAATCCACAGGAACCTCCCTACGATGCAGCTGATCGGACCTTGCTCCAATCAGCGTTGATTAGAATACCTTTGGCCCCTTCCCCCCACTCCTCTTTGCTTTCAAGTTCCATTCCCGTATTCGATTTTATCTTCAGTGTGTCATTAGTATATACGTGGAACAAAGATGGTACCCAATCTGGACAGAAACATAACTCGTTCATTTTCCTAGTATTTCTCTTTTATTTGTGTCTTACATTTTTCCTCTATTAATTCCCCTGCACCCCCAGCTGTTCCCTTTCTTCCTGAGAGTTCTGTTACAGTTACTGGTTTTCCTGAGTTGAGTTTTCTTTCTCTTTTGCATGGACTTGATCTTTCTCCTGTTTGATTGGGCTTAGTATTGTGAGACAGGTTATACAGGTGGATTGACCCAGGTGAGTGCACGCTCAGAAAGCTGAGCATCTGGGACCCGGGGCTTTGTGATCGACACGCCCATCCTCCCAAAATCAAGCACAGCCTGACAATTGGGAGTACCCAACAGGAGCAGAAAAAGTCAATGGAATTGTGGGAAATATTTTCTGGACCCAAGTGTTAGTTACTTATTTGGTTACTTTGTGTTTTTGGAGACAAAAAAAAGGAACAACCTTGTAAAAATGCACTTCTCTCAATATATACTCTTCAGAAATAATCATGTCCATACTTTCACTTTACTTTTTCCAGTATAATGAAGAAAACAGATCTGGAGGCCATAATAAAGGATCTACAGGTCCTGAAGTTTAAAAATGACGAGTATCTGAAAGGACTGTACAAGGATGCTTACCATATCGGCGCTGTCTTCCACCTGACCAGGTACAAAACCGAAGAGATCGAAGAGAAAATAGCGGAAGTGCGAAGAAAATTCCAGGTTTGTATTGTCTGTGTTCTTAGCTGTGAAAAATATTGATAAGCCTGGACTTAACATTAAGTATTGATAGTTAGATTTTAATTTAGTCTACAGTAGTCTTTAAAAAAAAAAAAAAAAGACTTGCCAAAACTGGTTTGGTTCAGTGGATAGAGCGTCGGACTGCGGACTGAAGGGTCCCGGGTTCGATTCCGGTCAAGGGCATGTACCTTGGCTGCGGGCACATCCCCAGTGGGGGTAGGGGTGTGTGCAAGAGGCAGGTCTTTTAAAAGATCTATACATATATATATATGTGTGTGTGTGTGTGTATATATACATGTGTATATATATTGATTTCAGAGAGGAAGAGAGAAGAAATAAAAGACCGAAACATTAATGATGAGAGAGAATCATTGAATAGCTGCTTCCTACACGCCCCACGCTAGGTAGGGATCAGCCCGCAACCCGGGCCTGTGCCCTCCAGGTTCATAGGTCGATGCTCAGTCACGGACCCACTCGGGCCGGCTAAACACACGCGTTTTGAGATTGATTCCTTGAACGTGTGTACTTAGACATATGTTATTTAGTCTTCACATGTTTGGGATTTTTCCGGTATCTTTATGTTATTCACGTCTAGTTCAATTCTTTTATGGTCTCACAGCAGACATCGTACGATTTTTCTAGTCTTTTAAGTTTGTTTGGACGTTTAAGGGTTATTTTTAGTGCTAGGAAAAATGAGTTACGTCTTTCGAATGTAGGTGCTCCATACGTGTTTACGGAAAGCATGAATAGAGTTGGCATAGGGTGGAAAAACTTAAATGCACACATTTCTCAGTAATAGAATGTGAGTATGAGAATAGACAATCAATTTATTTCGTTTTGAATTTTAAAGAGTTAGTGGGGCGTCTGCTAGTTTCAGTGGCTGAGAAAGGTCTGGCCAGGCTGGTTTCACCAGAGACAAAATCTTGAACCTAAAAGGGGACATGCTGAAAAGGCATAATGCCTATCTCTGTGTGTAGGGATCTGAGTTATTTTAATGTACGTTGGGTAATTTTAAAGTTTTTTTTTACAAAATACACATTAACCACCCCCCCCCCCCTTTAGAAAAATAAAGAGCCCTAGCCAGTTTGGCTCAGTGGGCAGAGCGTCGGCCTGCGCACCGGAGGGTCCTGGGCTTGATTCTGGTCAAGGGCACGGGTCTGGGGTGCAGGCACCCGGCCCTGGTCAGAGTCCCTGCAGGAGGCAACCAGTTGATGTGGCTCTCTCATATCAGTCTCTCTCTCTCTCTCTCTCTCTCTCTCTCTCTCTCTCTCTCTCTGTGTGTGTGTGTGTGTGTGTGTGTCCCTCTCCCTGCACATCAGTGGGAACATATCCTCAGGTGAAGATTTGAAAATCGTAAATAAAGACAAAATAATATCTTGTGTTCATGGTTAGAACCAGGCTGGGCTGCCACTTGGACTCTGTGGGGGCCTGGCCACCGAAAACGTGCCCTGACGGTGCCCAGCCAGAGCGGCCGCCCCACTGGTGCAGGCCGGCCCTCGGCTACTTGCACAAATTCCAAATCTTGCTTTATGCGTTTAACTCTGAATTTTAAGATCTCTTTCTCTCCCTGGTCTCAGAGCTCAGATATTAATATGAGTTTTCTTTTTTCTGAGTGCCCTTCAGTGCCTGAGACACAAAGCTGTTGCCGCCTCAGTTATGCCGTCCATCTGCTCACACGTGGTGTCCACCCCCTTTTCCCCTGGAGCGTGAGTTTCTGGAGGAGTTTCAGGCTCCCTGTTCAGACTCTGCTTTTCATTGTCTTTTGTCCAAAGAGGCCCTTCCCATAGAATAGCTCTCTGCTGCCACCTGCTGGTTTCCGGCCGGTCAAACCAGGCAGCCCGTCAAAGGCCACATTGCTTTTTACTGCGGGTTCTCCCCACCATTGCAGATGTTCTCACCCCCTTTCCCTTGGCTTCTTTCAAGCTTTTCAACATGATTTTTTT
This sequence comes from Antrozous pallidus, assembly GCA_027563665.1. Classification (NCBI taxonomy): domain Eukaryota; kingdom Metazoa; phylum Chordata; class Mammalia; order Chiroptera; family Vespertilionidae; genus Antrozous; species Antrozous pallidus. Next base: position 93,322,807 of record CM050518.1, read on the forward strand.
TTTAAAAAAAATTTATTGATTTTTTACAGAGAGGAAGGGAGAGGGATAGAAAGTTAGAAACATCGATGAGAGAGAAACATCGATCAACTGCCTCTTGCACACCCCCTGCTGGGGATGTGCCTGCAACCAAGATATATGCCCTTGACCGGAATCGAACCCGGGACCTTTCAGTCCGCAGGCCGACGCTCTATCCACTGAGCCAAACCAGTTTTGGCATCAACATGATTTTTTAATATTTTTATTTTTGTTTTTTTCCCTAAACCAGAATGGACAGAGACATTATTCCCCAAAGCCTAAATTATTTCCTATCTAGCCTGTCACAGAGAAAGCTTGGTGACCCAGCCCTAAACAGTACAGGAAGGGCAAATGTATGCAGCAGCCACAGCCCTTAGGATGAGGGAAGGCACCCAGGGAGGGAACAGAGGTGGAGGAGGCAAATGCGGTATTTCACTGGGACCTCACCCCAGTCAGCTGTGTAAGTTAGGTCTGCAGCAGCTTGTACTGACTTAATGCCGGTTCTGTGCTCAACAGCCTTCCGTTGTATGTTATCACTATCTCTAATTCAGGGACTTAAATTCATTTAAACAATGAAGTACTGTCTTACTGGTTTATAATAATAATAAAAAAAGACTTTGAAGGATGAGTGAATTTTAAGGAAACAAAAATGAATCAGTCCATATTGCAGCCAAAGTGACCTTTCTAAAACATACACTTTGCCCAGTAGACCACACTGTTTTCCTTATTGTGCCTCAGGGATCCCACATGATCTGGTATTTGTTTATCTTTTCAGTTTCATAGCTTGTCATCTTCTCAGTTCTCTCTCTCTCTCTCTCTCTCTCTCTCTCTCCCTCTCTCTCTCAATCTTTATCTCTATCTCTCTATCTCTATCTCTCTCTCAATTAGTTTCTGACAAGGGTCAAATGTAGCCCTGTTTTGGAACACGATATATTTTCTCCATTTTATAGAGGCATTTTTAATTTGGTTCCCTCTTAATTATTAAACAAATGGATAAACCACTATGTCTGCTATCATGTTAGAAGAAGCAGCCAAATTTCATTAACATTTTCAAAATATTTCATTGTATAAACTGGCGTTAGATGTAGGCATTTCCTTAGGTGAGGTAATATAATAAAGTTATTGCTCTCCTTGGCATATTTCTTTTTCCTATGTTGGAGTTTTTCTTTCACTTTAGGAAGGCACAACGTTGGTGGGTGACTACACCAAGAAAAAGAAGAGTTGTAGGAGAGACTCAGCCAACTGTTTCTTTACACTGTCTTTGGTGACCCTGTGGGTGCTATGAATGAGGCTGTAATGAAGGAGGGATGCTGGAAACATTTCTGAATCTCCACTTTTTACCTCTGCACAGTGTGCACCCCTTTTAACTGTGGAGGGCAGACTACCTACAGGCGAACTTGTCTCTCAAATAAGGGGTTCCAGGGTGTGATTCCGAAGCAGAAGGAACTTTAGACCACCAACTTGCACCCTACACAAAAATGCACTCAAAACGGACAAAAGACTGAACTATATAACCTATGGACATAGACAAGAGTACAGTGGAGGCCTCGGGTGGAGTGGGTTCTGGGTGAAGGGGGCAAAGGGAGAGGGAATGGGTGGCATCTGTAATGTCAACAATGAAAATAATTTCTAAGTGGTTAAAAATAAAACAGAAAAACATTTGCTTAAAACTCTTTAAGTAACACAGATATTTTTCCAAATATATTTTGACCACTGGTTTTCAAGGAATGATGTAAAAAAAAAAAAAGGCGAAAAGAGGATGAAGGGGGTGGGGGGGGTTGAAGCATTTCAGCCAAATGGAAAATCTGATCTCATTTTGCAAACTTCAGGCTTGAATTGCATCTATCTCGTTTTCTAAGTTGAATGTGTTCTTTATGGAAAATTAATATTAAAAACAAGAGAATAGTTTTTAAAAAGAGGAATTGAAAACTGGCTAGTTTTTTTCCCTTTTTGGTTACTCTCTTTTCAGTTGCAGATTATAAAGTACAAAGTCCCTGGAACTGAAATTCTGCCCCTATCACAGGCCACCTCTGCCTCAGATGACAGCAGCTTGTTGTTGTGTTTTTGTCATTGTTGTCAACCCTCGCCTGGGGATACTTTTCCATTGATTTTTAGGGGCAGTGGAGGGCAGAGGGAAAGACGAGGAGAAACACCGTGTGAGCGAAACTGATTGATTGGTTGCCTCTTACAAGAGCCCCCGCCGGGCCCGGGGCCGGGAGGAGCCTGCAACCGAGGTGCGTGCCGTGACCAGAATCGAACCCTGAACGGTGCGCTCCGCAGGCCGACACTCTATCCACGGAGCCAAAGGGGCCAGGCCAGGCTTGTGTGCTTCTAACACTCCGCGTGTCACAGACACCTTATTTTTTATTACAACAGAAGTAAAACGTGTCTCGTGTTAGCAGTCGCCTTTAAAAACTGGTTTCTGACATAATGTACCTGGAAACTCCTCTTTGAAAGCTTTTGATGATTTACAGGGTAGAGAAGACTTCCTGAAAAGAATCACGCGAAGTCAAGTGGCCAATGGGATGATGCTCCAGGTAATCCTAATTTGCTTCTAATATTTCACTCTTCCCTTCATTTGCATGTCACTTGGCATCTGAAATGTGCCTGTAATGAGGCATCTTTGACTGCTTGCCTTGCCAGCCAGCGGTGTGCTCCCAGCGCGGGACTGACCCCCCCGCCAGCTCCATCCGGGCGGAATGGGCGTGTCTGCCAGGCCGGGAGGGGCGCGGGCCCTGGCTGCTGAGTGTCCTTTTGCTTGCTTTGGGCTGATGCCACGTGTCCTTAGCCTCTGTGTCCTCCCACTGAATCTCCCTGTTTAACACTAAGAGAAAAATAGGCTGTGGGTTTTCTATGTAAAAAAAAAAAAAAAGTTGAGATGGAAGCTTTATAGCTATAAAATCAGTTTTAATTTTTTTTTTTTTTACCTTTATCTATACCACGTACGTGTTCTTTGGAACCCAGGTTGGGTGCTTTGATCCCTGGCATCTTTCTAAAATGTCTTTCCCCCCAAAAAATGCATAAATTAAATATTTGAAACTAGAGGCCCGATGCACGAAATTCGTGCATGGGGCTGGGGGTGGGGTGGGGCGGGGGATGTCCCTTAGCCCAGCCTGCACCCTCTCCAATCTGGGACCCCTCGAGGGATGTCTGACTACCCATTTAGGCCTGATCCCAGTAGGATAAGCCTAAATGGGCAGTTGGACATCCTTCTCACAATCCAGGACTGCTGGCTTCCAACTGCTCACCTGCCTACCTCTTTGATTGCCCCTAACTGCTTCTGCCTGCCAGCCTGATCACCCCCTAACCACTACTCTGCCAGCCTAATTGATGTCTAACTGATCCCCTGCCAGCCTGTTTGTCCCCAACTTCCCTCCCTTGCAGGCCTGGAACCTCCCAATGGGCTTCCCCTGCTGGCCATCTTGTGGTGGCCATCTTGTGTCCACATGGAGGCAGGATCTTTGACCACATGGGGGCAGCCCTCTTGTGTGTTGGAGTGATGGTCAATATCCAAATTACTCTCTTATTAGATAGGATTATTGTTATAGGAATACTAAAATCCAGAGACAAAACAGTTCAAAACAGTGTGACTTTTAAAGATGATTTGAGATTATCTGCACCTCTGGTCCTCTTTGAAAGAAACACTTAATTTTGCATTTTCTTCTATTTGACATTTTCAAACACAATAAGGCAGTGTTTCTCTATTTTCCTATGTCTGAAAATGCCAGATGTCCTAATTTATTTGCATATTTAATAATTCTATAATCTTTCAGCTCTTTTTGCTTAATATTCTGTTGTTAACTTCTTGTTGATGGCTTTTCTTTGGTCTTCTATTTTAGGAATTATGTATTTCAATATTTATTGTTAGTGTGTTCTCTAATCTTATTACCTTTTAATATTTACCTAAGAATGTTTTATTTTTCATCAATATTTTTCTCATCATTTTTGTAAATAACTGTACACTCATTAAATTGGTTATGTTTATACCAGTTGCTTTTAATGGGGGCATTTATCCTATCTAATAAAAGGGTAATATGCAAATTGACCATCACTCTATCACACAAGATGGCCACCCCCATGTGGACTCAAGATGGCCGCCGCAAGATAGACAACAGGGCAGGGCCATTGTGGGCGATTAGGCCAGCAGGGTAGGGCAGTTGGGAGCAATCAGGCCTGCAAGGGAGGGGAGTTGAGGGTAACCAGGCCTGCAGGAGAGGGCTGTTGGAGAGGACAAGGCCTGCAGGGAAGGGCAGTTGGGAGGGTGGGTACCAGGTCTACAGGGGAGGGCAGTTAGGGACAACCATGCCTGCAGGGGAGGGCAGTTACGGGTGACCAGGCCAGCAGGGAAGGGCAGTTGGGGGCAATTGGGCTGGCAGGGGAGTGGTTAGGGTGTGATCAGGCTGGCAGGCAGAGATGGTTAGGTGTGATCAGGCAGGCAAGCAAGCAAGCAGGTGAGTGGTTGGGAGCCAGCAGTCCTGCATTCTGAGACCCATGTCCCTGCATTGTGAGAGGGATCCAGCCTAAATGGGCAGCTGGGCATCTCTCGAGGGGTCCCAGATCAGAGATGGTGTAGGCTGGGCTGAGGGACAGCCCCCCTCCATGCAGGAATTTCATGCACTGGGCCTCTTGTCCTATACAATAAGAGATGAATATAATAATTATCCATTACACCCTGAAGCCTAACGACTGATCGTGTAATGACCAGATCACAGATCTGCAAGAGGGTGTGGTAGCAAACTACAGGAGGCTGGCTGAGACCTACGGGAGGGGGCAGGACAGCAAGTTATGAGGGGGAGGAAAGAGGGAGGGAGATGAAGGGCGCTCAGGAGGGCAGGACAGTGGGCAGAGAGCTATAGGAGGGTGGTGGTGACCTACTGGCGCACGATTCAGGCCCAGGGCTACTAGTTTTCACATAGCAGCAAATGTTCCTTCCCGATGCAAGATGGAGACAATAAATGTCTAGATCATTAATAACTGAATGACCTCCTTTACATCTTTGTTGGCAGAAAAAACTGTTCTCCATGCAAGAAGAGGAGGAACTTGACAGGGAGGACCTCACCAGGAAGAAAGCAATCTACTCCCTGATCCTGACGGAACTAGAGGAACCTATGCTTGAGATGGAAGAAAATGCGAAGAAAATCCAAGATATCCACAAAGAGAATGCCGATGTAAGCATCTCCAGTTTAATCTAGATACTAATTCCCAGGAACGCTTAGGCTGGCAAAGCCTCGATATGGCTTTCGATGACCACTTGGGAAATTGTGATTTCCCCCAAGAAGGCATAGATTCGTGGACAGAATAAGTCACTCCCTCCTAAGTCCACCACTGACCTCCAGTGGAACCACACAGAAGGACTCGAATGCTATGGCCTGGAACCTTCTTCTGTCTCTTCCGGTGTAGCTAGGGAACACAGTTTTCCAACAGGCGAGTAGTGACTTATTGGGTGTGATTGCCCTCTCTGGCAGATTGAATTCAGAGCGTTCACTGCTCATTAATAAACCTGAAGCTGTCTTTACTCAAATATAAAACACAGCGCATCTTGACATTTTCATGGTAAATGTTGGGTGCGTGCAGAAAACAGCGAGGGTGAAAAATAAAGCAAATGTCGGTAAAATATTTTCAAAACAAGCCCATGGCAGTAACTGATATCACCAGCCCTTCCCCAGGAAATATTTAGGAGGAAAAAAAAAATATATGTACAGCATGTCATCAGTCTTTTGGAGAATAGAGGGTGTGGTAAGAGTTATACATTCTCGTCTTTAGCTGCAGGGAGTACATACAGATGATTCATTTGGACCATTTTGACAACAGGATATATTTTTTTTTAATCATTGCAGATCACGGTGTAACTTTCTATTGTTAGACTTTAATGCCTTTCAAGTTTTCTGTATTTTACAGTCTTTGTGATCTGCAAAAGTGTTCCTAATATGAAAGTTTATTTTGATCCTCAAAGCCTCTCTGTGGAAGAGTCGAGAGAAAGTTTACCTGTATCGTAAGCTTGAGCAAACTCGAGTCTGCAGGCAAGAGGCAGGTTGTACAAGACCGTGAAGCGTGGGCACGGCAAATGCTGGGTGGGCACATGTGGCCAACACCTCGTGAGAGAAACGACTTCAGTGAGGACTGCTCCTTACATCAGGGATGAACATGTATTAATCGCAGCAAAAGCCTCAGCCCATCCTCTGAGTCTGATCCTAGATTCCAGGAAAGATGCAGGACTTTTGTTTCCCCCTATGTTATAGTAGCCTAGTAATTGTAGTCTAGTCATTATTTTTTATGGTGTTGTAATAGCTATGTATTATAAGAACCTGCATAAACCCTTGGAAAGAATTAGAGCTGTGTTGTTGTTTTTTTTTTAAACACTTTCTAGAAAGATAATGGGTTATTTGTATTTGGAGTTTTACTTTGGGTTCAGAGATTGTAAATAGCGGGGTGAAAATGTGTCGTTTCTATGTGAGTTTGTCTGTGGCCGGCGCTTCGCTAACATTGATATGGTTTGGCTTTCCCAGGGAATTGAGTTTAAATGCTGGGATTGTGGGGGAACATCGTGTGTTTTTGTCAGTCCTGTGTGGTGCCCCTTTTCCTTCTGCATCAAAAGAGACATTGCTGTCACAGGAATGTCGCTGGGGAACCATTTGACCTAACCCAGGACAAGTGAATTGTAAATGCTCCCTGTCTTAATTTCTGAATGTCTCCCAGAAACTAGGTGATATCTTGGCAAAGAGAGACGATATTAAAACATCTGTGGAAAGAACAAAGGAAAAATTGCAAACAATGGGGAGGCAAACCAAGAAAGCACTGATAGTGACTGAGGTAAGACATGTCATATGCAGAGAATTTACACTTTATGCCGGTGAGAACCGTTGAAGCGCGTTTCGTTCTGGATGGATGCCCCTCATTGCTGACGGGTTGACTACATGGATTCCACGTGTGCTTATGTGAGAGAGAGAGGAAGAGAGAGGGAGAGAGAGAAACATGGATGTGTGAGCGCAACATTGATAGGCTGCCCCCCCCCCCTTCACAGGGGGAGCCGAGCCCGTGACACAGGCGTGTGCCCTGACCAGGGACAGGACGTGCCACCCTGGTGCCTGGGGCAACGCCCAACCACCTGAGCCCGCCGGGCAGTCCCTGCTTTTACTGATAAAACGTTGTCATTGGCCTTTCATCGTTCCCATGGCCAAATGTCACTGTGCCCCCAAATCCCAAGAATTTAACACAAAACGTCTCTGAATATTTTTTCCCAGGCACAAAACACATTAATTTTTGGCGAAATAGAGGCAGCTAAAAACAAAACAGCTTTTTATGAAGATGAATTGGCTAAGCTGAACAAGGAGCTAGAAGGAAAAGAAAAGGCAAAGTTACTTTTTGATCAGATATTGGAGGCTTTGAGGTAAGTTCTTAAATTGTATCAAAATATTGCACGTTTAATGTATTTCTAAAACAGGTAATTCCTATTTCAACAATCCATATTTCCTGTCATAGTTTGATGTAGAAGATACATGTGCTATTTGGTCATTTTGCTTTAAAAACAAAATCATAAACTGCCTTTATTTTTCTCTGCTCCCCCGTGTTTATCTCAACTTGAATCACTGCAAAGGCTTCTCTTTTTTGCAAGTATTAAACAACTTTCATTTCTTATGAACTTAATAAACCTTCCCACGGGTTTCAGCGTTTCTCATTTCGATGACATGGTTGTGCGTTTTGAAGGAAGAGTTTAGAAATAGCTATTCTACCAAACCTCGTGTACTTCGTTCAGAAGCCTCTTTCCCGGTCCCCTCGTTTCTAACTGGTTGCTCTAAATGGATTCTGCATGTGCTTATGTGAGAGACAGGAAGGGGAAGGAAGAGAGAGAAACATCGATGTGAGAGGGCAACATTGACAGGCTGCCCCCTGTCTGCCCCCCACGGACCGGGCTGAGGACGGAGCCTGTGGCTGAGGGCGGTGGCTCTCTGAGAACCTCGGTGTATGCGTAGGACAGGGCTCCGAGGGCTGTTGAAAGAGTACGCACTGGTCACACTTAGGAACGTGACTCCCATTTAAATAGAGAAGGCCCACCCAGCATTAGCAAAGCCACGGCCCCCAAGAGATCACGTGTCAGAGAAGCACCAGAGCCCTGGAGGGAGTCAGGTCAACAAGAACTCCTTTGGCTGTTGCCACAGAGTCAAACGGCATTGCCAGCTGGTCAGACAGGGTCATCCGAACCAGACCAGGCCATGTCAGTGCATCCCATAAGAAGGAAGGAAGCGTGGCTGTACACTCCGGAAGGGATCCATCTACACTGTTCCGCATCTGTAAGAGTATGTGGAGGCTCAAAGGTATAAACTTCAAAGTGTATAATTCACATTAGACTTATAAGGATCTGAGAAGCTGAAGATTGTTTTTCTTCAGGCTTCTTAGCATTGCAGGGCTAACATGTCTCCCATCCTGGGCCTCATGAGAGTGCTGTTGAGGAAGTCTTTGCCCGTCAGCTCCTCCAGCTCCCACACCAGAGCCTTACGTTTCGTAATAGCGCCCCCATGTGAATGCCGAGGACACAGACGCCAGGAAGTTGCTGAGTGGGTGAGCGCCTACCTATGAACCAGGAGGTCACGGTTTGATTCCCGGTCAGGGCACATTCTCTCTCACCTTTGAGGTTTCTGTCTGTCTCTTCCTCTCCCTACCCCTCTAAAATCAGTAAAAATATACTTTAAAAATGTCAAGTGGGAAAGTATGCCTTCAAGCATCTGAAAGTCGTTTTTAGAGAGACAGAACTTGCGTATGCAAAACAATTGAAATATGTGGATAAAAATAAACATGTTCATAAGAAGAATAAAAATAACAGCTATCAAGGCTAATCTTGGCTCTCATTAAATGTTCATAATTGTTTCGTAACCAGGAAGTAATAGGATCCAAACCCAGTCTTCTAGGACTTCAGAGTTTGTTCCTTTTACCACTCTGAGAAAGGAAACACTATTTTCCTACATACATCCTATCTAATGAAAGAGTAACATGCAAATTGGCCGTACCTTCGCTATACCCAATTAGCCACACCCACAAGCCAATCAGGAGTGATATGCAAATTAACACACAACCAAGATGGCTGCTGCCCAAGGCCGGGGCTGGGGTGGAGCCAGCCAGTGATCAGCCCCATGGCAGGGTGACCGCTGGCTGGGGTCCCCTGGCTGAGGTCCCCTGCCCAAGGATGGAAAGCCTGGAGCAGAGGCTTTAGGCCTTGGGCAGGCAGGGGGTGAGCCGTCAGTAGGACATCCCCTGAGGGCTCTCAGTATGTGTGAGGGGGCAGGTTGGGCTGAGAGACCACCCACCCCCAGTGCATGAATTTTGTGCACTGGGCCACTAGTATATATATATTAAAAATTCATATCCTCAGGTAAGGATTTAAAAAAATAAAATGTATCTGTGGAGTTGAAGCTGCATAGAGTAAGGGTACCTCTGTAATGTCAGCAAAACAGAGGCATGATGGGTCAGCATCCCAGAGTCTGCTCGGTTTCTCCAGAACTTTCCTTGCACCTGGATCACGTAGACAGAGCTCCGTGGAGGGGATGGAAGGGACCAGGGAATTTCTCAAGAGCCCTCCAGCTAAGATTTTTTTCAATATTTGGTCTGTTAAAATGTATCATAAGTATAATTTTAAAAAATAAAATGTAAATTGATCAGTGGTGATTGCAATGTTTTTTTAAAAAAATTCTTTATTGATTAAGGTATTACATATGTGTCCTTATCCCTCTATTAACCCCCCCCATCCATCCCCACACTCATGCCCTCACCCCCCTGGTGTTCATGTCCATCGGTGAGGCTTATGTTTATGCATCCAAGTCCTTTGGCTGATCTCTCCTCCTTCCCCCTGACCCTCCCGTACCTTCCCCCCGAGGTCCGGCCGTCTGGTCGATGCTTCTCTGCCTCTGAATCTGTCCCTGTTCACCAGTCTATGTTGTTCGTTATACTCCACACATGAGTGAGATGGTGTGGTATTTGTCTCTCTGACCGGCTTATCTCACTCAGCACAATGCCCTCCAGGCCCCTCCGTGCTGCTGCTCGTGGTGAGAGCTCTCTGCCTTCCTCCCAGGGAGAAGTGTGCCTATGTGAAGTTTAAGAAGGAGCACATGCAAGCCGTCTACGATCACCTCATCAGCGAGAAGCTGGCCTGTGAAGACAGGCTGAGCGAGGAAGCCCAGAAACACAAGCACTTCGTCACCATGAGGCAGCGCACTCTGGCGGACATCAAAGTGAGCGGCCCCTGTCCCTGTGTGGGGTGGGGGGGGACGCGGGGAGAACCTGGCGCTGGGGGCACTCATTTGCCCCCCTGCGGGGGCCCAGGTGCTCACAGTGTAAGGACGGACCGGTTCGCTCCACCAACACGTCCCCTGTCACTCTCCCTCTGCCGTGGTCAGGACACGCTTCCACAGCACGCTGTCCCTCTCAGTGTGTGTGACGTGTCCTCGTTTGTCATGGGCCTGACTTGGTGATGAAAGCACTGAGTTAAAGTAGGGGTTGTGTTTATTCCAGAGCCATTTTGATATTTTTATTGGGAGCTGTGAGGGTAGTTACGTTTTATTTCTTTTGTTTAAATTCACTTTTATTTTTAAAGTATTAAAGACGTCCCCCGTTTCACTGCCCTCGGACCCCCCCCCCCCTCCACCCAATAAACATACTTTGAATGTTTACCAACCACTTTTTGGAAAAATGAGAACATTTTATGCGCTTGTCCTTTAGAAACAATTTGCATATGTTTTCATTGCACTCACTACTTAGGAACAAGGAAATCATGTGATAAAAAGTATCCTTTCAGATCTGCATGTTTAAGTTTTATAAAGCTACACATACTAAATTTGTATATAGATATGATTATGAGATATAGATATATTTAAGTGATTCCTATCCTATTTTACATTTTGTAATCATTTTTTACCCTTAATTGCAATAGAAAGTACCTTGCTTTTCAGTATATTTAAAAATATTACCTCCTTTGAGAGGTGCATGATAAGTTGCTTCTAGAAAAGAATTCTACCAGACTTTTATTAAAACTTTTCCTGCAAAAATGTTAACGATAGATGTAGCATCATCATATGTTTTTATCAGTTATTTTTGATCCTGACATTTATATATTCTATTACTATATATACTTAATATACTCCCTGAATTGTTTTCTCTTTATGTTTGCAAAGACATTGCTTCTATATATATTTTTAAAGAAGATTATTTGGGTCAGGTACACATTGACTAAACAACGGTGTGAGTGAATGAACATACTGCCTTTAATGCCAGCTCTGATCTCTCCTCCAAGAAAATTATTAATGAAATCACAATACTTTTATTAATACCGGTGCTAGGCAACCTTTTCTCACTTAAAATATAGCCCTTTGGTAGAAAAAGTTTTGCTTTCTTCTTTGGCCTGAAAATACGAAAATAACTGGTGCCACCTAGTGGCAGTAGAGGAAGCCGCCTCTTGGAGGAGCTCCTGGAACTCCAGCCGCTGAATGTCAGGTATGTGATGTACAAAAGGCTGGAAAAGCCTAGACTCGCGTGCACGCCTCACAGCAAGAAGGCCCCGGTCCTTCACTGACCAGCGTCGTCCCCGCCGTATAGCCCATCACAGCAGTAGAATTAGCCGTTTGAATTCAGCCACATCTTCCAGGCGTACTGGTGCTGAGAACACAGTGGGATCCCAATGATCACTTAGTGACTAGCATTTCAACACTGCAGTGGAACAACAATGATAGTGAAATGGCAAAATATGGTCAGCAGGGGGGAGACAGAGATCACACCCCGCACGTCTGGCCTCTCGGTCCCTGAGCTCTGCATCCCTCTCCACCCGGAAGCCGCGCTGTCTCCCCGTCCTGCAGGTGCCTGGGCACGCCGCACGCCCTCGTGTTGCTTTTCCTCTCAGCTCCAGTCTCTGTCTGGTCTCGTTTCTTCATTAATTATTACTTGTTTACATATTTTCTTCTAAAACGCACTTATGGTACATTCTAGAAGACACAGTGTTATTCTCCTAATCCCTGATATAGTTCCTCTTCTCAATGAGGACAGGAGTGTTTCTCTCACGTACTCTGAACCTTACAAGCTCAGAACTGTGCCTGGTACACGGGGGGCACTCGGTGGATCTTTAAATAGCTGAACAGATAAATGGTGGCCATATCCTTATCCGGTCACTTTGATGTCAACGGGCATGATAATGGCTAAAAGCAGCAGCATTTCGGGCAGACTGTCCGTTCTATGCTGGCCCAACATGTCAGCGAATCCTCAGACTGTACAGAATCCAGCTCCTTCTCACTCCCTCTCTCTTCCTGATGAGACATGAGATCTTTCCTCTCCTCTGGGTGAACGTGGCCAAACTAGCTATTGCTCTCTAGCAAGTAAAGGGTCCTGCAAAATCTCTCAATACTGCTTCTCAAAACCTTGCATTTATATGAAACGGCATGTTATCAGTGCTCTGCTAGCTGTTGGTTGTGCATCCATCTCCTGTGACTGGGAGCATAGAGTTTGAACGTGCAGAGTTTAGAGATTGATGTATCTCATCGTTAGTGACACTGTTTAGGATTAGGATCAGTTATCAGTATTAAAGAGCTGGAAGACATTGTGATTCTTCATGGCAAACCTGTCCTGCCCCTGTTTAGAAATTGGCTGAGATGACAGTTTGTAAATGTGTGTGTGATGTAAACCATTGCCGTACAAAAACAAGTGTCATTAGGCATGTTTTATATGTAATGTTACTATCCTGGAGTACCCCCTTGGGACTAAAGACTTCATCACAATTTTAGGTCATCTGAAGGAATCCTATATAATAAAAGCCTAACATGCTAAGGGCCCAGTCATTTGTTCAACCAATCAATGCATAGTATGCTAATGATATGCTAAGGCCACTCAACTGCTCACTATGACATGCACTGACCACCAGGGGCCAGACAGTCGACCAGTTGCTATGATGTGCACTGACCACCAGGGGGCAGATGCTTTAACCGGTAGGTTAGCTTGCTGCTTGGGTCCAGGCCATCAGTACTGAGCAAGATGGGCTGGGCACGACCTGGAGCCCTCTCACTATACCTCCCCAGCTGGCCAGCCTCCCCTGTCCTTCCCCAGCCCCAATTGTGTACCAGTGGGGTCCCTCAGCCCTCTTGCAATCCAGGACCCCTTGGGGGATGTCGGAGAGCCAATTTTGGCCCAACAGTGGAACAACTGGTAGCTATGACATGCATTGACCACCAGGGGGCAGATGCTCAATGCAGGAGCTGCCCCCTGGTGGTCAGTGCACTCCCACAGAGGGAGTGCCGCTCAACCAGAAGCCAGACTCACGGCTGGTAAGTGCAGTGGTGGAGGCGGGAGCCTCTCCCACTTCCTCAGCAGCAGCACTAAGCCATCAGTTGGAGATCCCCCAAAGGCTCCCATACTGCAAGAGGCCCTATCCACCCCCCCCCGCCCAGAGTGACACGCCACCAAATCGCAGCCAATGCTGCCAAGACCCCATGGCACAAAACGTGACCCACAGCCCAGCCTGCAAATGGTCACTGTGGGCACAGGCCAGGCTGAGGGACCCCACCAAATGCACAAATTTAGTGCACCGGGCCTCTAGTAAAAGTATGCTATGCTAAGTGTCCCATCGGTCGACTGCTCAACCAGTCACTACCACCAGGGAACAGACACTCCAACCAGTAGATTAGCTTGCTGCTGGTGTCCGGCCCAATGGGACTGGGCAAGAGGGCCAGATGTACCCTGGAGCCCTCCCACAGTCCCTCCTCCAGTCCGCCTGTCCCCCTGGGCCTGATCAGCTTCCAGGCTGAGGGACCCCACCTGTGCACAAATGTGTGCACTGGCCCTCTAGTGGTTTAATAAAATACTTTATTTTAAAACACTGCAATACAATTAGTTAAGGACTGAGAAAACACATCATAGAATTCTAAATATAAATATCTAATAAAATAGTTTAAGAAAAATAGACACAAACTTTAAATAACATATTATGCTGTTCAGGAGTTAAATTCAGTCTTTTCCAGTAGACGCTTCATGTAAGATATCCTTATATGTCATTTTTTTTAATGCCAGTCGTTTTTGCTAATTGCTTAGAATTTGCAAATACAACTGCTTAAAATTAAAATGTCAATATAGCACCTAGATGTATTAAACAAAATACTAATAGATATGAAGGGAGAAATAGAAAACAATACAATAATAGTAAGGGACTTCAGTATCTCAGTTTCAACCACGGATAAATCACGTTGGCAGAAAATCAAAACTGGCTCTCCGACACGGTGTGACAGAGGCCCTACCACCCCCTCCCCCCCAGAGTGACACGCCACCAAATCGCAGCCAATGCTGCCAAGACCCCATGGCACAAAACGTGACCCACAGCCCAGCCTGCAAATGGTCACTGTGGGCACCAGGTAATGACATCACGTAACAACACCCAGCTTCCTCTCCCTAGTGACTAGCCTCCTTACAGTTTCTTTGGTCCAGGAACACAGGTGGGAACATTTTACATGTTAACCAAATGTCTGTGAAGTGTTTTCCCATGCCTCATCACATTTGATTATCGCAGAAGTTCTGGAATAGGCAGACAGGAGACTTGGTAGAATCTTATTTTCTTTTCATTAGCCAGAAAATGGAGATTTAGAAAGCTTAGAAACCTGACCCAACTGAAAAGAAGTAAGAAACGGTGGACCTTGAAAATGACTTCAGGTTTTCTCACTGCACAGAGTATAGTAAAACACTGCTGCAGTTAAATATTTTAGCTTTTGTTCTCCCTGCATGATCTACAATACTAATCTGCTTCATGTTGATATTACTGCTGTGTTGCTGATAGTTACCTGAGAGAGAAGTTGGGGTACTTCATTGGGTTGGCAAAGGTTTAGCTAAATCAGAAAGCAGGTCTCATTAAGCAGGTTTATTCTATATATATAAAAGGCTAAGCTGACTTGCTCATGCATGATACATATAAAGCTCTCACTGGCTGCAATCACATGTTTGTGTTTTGATTTGTCATTGTCAATCCTGAATTTGGTTGACACTTCTATTATAGAGAAAGGGTGAATAGCGATATTAAAATATCTCTTCTAATTAATTTCCTTTCAGTGTGTGTGAATTTGTGCACTTGGCCACTAGTTATCATATAAAAACACTATGACCAAATTATGAGTCTGTATGCACTAAATAATATAACCTAAAATATAGAAAGCAAAACCCACAACTACTTTGTGTAGGAAATTTCACATATTGTGAATAGATGGTGACATTCAAACTGACCGAAGTAGAGGAGCTTACATGAGAGGTAACACTTGCTCTTAAATTAGCTTCCCTGAGCAATGGCGAAGAAACAAGTGTAAGTGAAAATAGGTTTCCCGAACTGCTTTTCTTGAATTAAGCACTGAATTCTCTGAGACCAAAGGGGGGCGGGGGAAGGAGCTTAAAGGAAATTTGAGAAAGCTTGCTAAGGTGATAGTAACATAACTAAGTCTTTGAGGGCAGAAACAGATCAGGAAAGAATACGTCAAGGAGTGAAAACAGCAGGAGAAGAGGCATACTGGTGTCAAAAAAAATCAGTCACCCAGGGGATTGCATGTTGGGAGATCAGACGCAGGCAAGAAGGTGAAGGGATCAGCTGAAGAACTCGCATGCTTACTGCATGGACACGGGCAATAGTTTGGTGAAGGCTAAGGGAGGGCCAGGCAGAGGTGGGTGGAGGTGGGCAAAGGGAAGAGAGGATGGAAGACACCTGCAGTGATGTCCACATTAAACATGTTTTTTTTTAAAGGAGCCCAGCCGGCATGGCTCAGGGGTTGAGTGTCAACCTATGAGCCAGGAGATTAGGGTTCAATTCCCGCTCAGGGGACAGGCCTGGGTTGTGGGCTCAATTGACCCCCAGTGTGGGGCATGCAGGAGACAGCGGATCAGTGCTTCTCTCATCATTGATGTTTCTAACTCTCCCTCTCCCTTCCCCTCTGAAATCAATAAAAATATATTTTTATGAAAAAGGGAAGGAAAAGGGGCTTACACACAGGTAGGAGCTACCACACGAAGGCTCTGAATGTCACACGAAAGTGTTTAGGCTTCAGGTCATGAGCAATTGATCAGAAGAGTAACAGAGCTACCATCGCAGCTAGGAAAACCTCCCTAAACTAGGCAGAGATTTCCAGGGCTGTGCTGTGGCATGGGGCTGTGGTGCTAATGGGCCGGGGGGCGGGGGGGGAGGGGGGGGGGGCTGACGTAGAAGTTAGAATTGGGAAGCGCCTCCGGTGGCTGAGACTGGACTGGGAAGGCTCTGCCACTGAAGAGCCTCGTCCCTCATTTCTTGGCTAAATTGAAAGAAAACTGACTCAAGTACATACCAAGTTTTTATTTTGACGATGAGATGGTAATTGGTGTCAGCACCCAAAAAATAGAGTCGGCATGGACCAAGGAATAGGTTTTGACACTAGACTCGTCACATTTGAGATACTGCTAAGGAGTTACTTGGAGTCCAGTGCCAGCTGAATTAAGAATCTAGAGCTGAAGAGACAAGTGTGACGAGAAGAAGAGCAATCCTAGTGATTATGAAATGGAGAAGGTGGGAAGGACAGAGGAGGCAAAAGGCACAGAGGTTATAGTCAGAGAGTCATATAGGAGCTTAAAATGTCAGCTGTGGTGCCATTCTAGATGGTGACAGAATGAGAAGGGTGACCCTGAGTATAAATTGGTAATGGGACATGGAACTGAAATTGACTGGATTTGAATAAATCCATAGACTCTAAGATTAAAATATTTGCTAGGTCATCCAGATAAATATCAAAATAAGACAGAACAATGGTGGAACATAAGATAGACAGGAAGAGAAGATTGAGTTGCATGGGCCAAAGTCTGTCTTTAGAGTAGAAAAAGTACCAAGAACTCATTAAATGACAGTGCAATAGGGTGAGAAAAAGATTATTATATTCCTTAATCAACATAAAACTCACAGAGTATTTTTACGTAGGCCTGGAGGAATGAAGGTTTGGAAGCCATAATAGACAGCTAGGATTATGCTAACTGCAACTAGACCCTCTAACGCCGTGGTCAGCAAACTCATGAGTAAACAGAGCCAAATATCAACAGGACAACGATTGAAATTTCTTTTGAGAGCCAGATTTTTTAAACTTAAACTTCTTCTAACGCCACTTCTTCAAAAGAGACTCGCCCAGGCCGTGCTATTTTGTGGAAGAACCACACTCAAGGGGCCAAAAAGCCGCATGTGGCTCGGGAGCTGCAGTTTGCCGACCACTGCTCTAACATGTGGATCCTCAAGAAATTAATATTCTTTAATTCAGGCAAATATTTAGTTACTGCAGGTGGTTCTACCCAATATTGTGTAATGAGAGTGCAACGCATTTTGAGCTTGTTTAGCAATGAATACCCCTTCCAGCGCACACATTAGGAAGGTGTCGGATGGGGCGACGGCTCGGCCCAATTAAAAAGTATATATTGAATTTCTACATTAATGCATTCTTCTAGATGCTGAGGATTATGGTAATAAACTCAAGAAGCAGACCAGCCCCACTCATCTTAGAGAAGATGAGTTGTAGCATTATTTTAATAGGCTTTGTTAACCTGATATAGAATCAAAGGAAGAGAGGGACCGTGAAAACACAATTTATAGGTATTGTCAACTTTCTTGTATTTATAAAACTTTTTTTTTTCAAAAAGAGAAAGTGAATTACTAAGACCAGCAAGACTTGATATGGCATTGCTTCAGCTGTACACTATTTTCTAAAAAAAATAGTGGTTGATTTTACGGGGCAGGGGGGAGGGAGAGAGAGAGAAAGAGAGAGAGAGAGAGAGAGAGAGAGAGAGAGAGAGAGAGAGAGAGAAAGACCTGTTGTTCCACTTATTTGTGCATTCATTGGTATGTTCCCTGACGGGGATCAAACCCATCTTGGTATATCGGGCCAATGCGCTAACCAACTGAGCTACTCGTCGAGGGCTTTCACCTGTATACTATCCATGTAGCCACCAACCACACCACACCATATCTTATACATCATCGTAAATACATACTTTCTATTAGTGTCTGTAGTCCAGAATTTTAAGAAATGTCACATATAGTGACTAAGCAGTTGCTGAATAGCACAGCACATGTTGTTTCTGTTTTGGTTATACACATAGTCATTCCGTTGTCCTGTCCCTCTTCCTGTAAGGCGTATGGGTTTAATTCAGTGGTGACCTTCAGGAAGGCCGCCTATCCTTACTTTCAGAAAAAGTGGATGTAATGAATTGCGTGAATGAGGCATCTGCAGGGGTATGATGTTCCAGAGCGCAGATCTGGGCTCCACGATCAGGAAGGTGTTTTCAGTTGCTAAGCGTTCCTAGTTTGCTTCTGCTTCTCAGAGCTTTTCAGGAGAATTAGAGATAGAAAGTTGGAGAGGGAGAGGGAGAGGGAGAGGGAGAGGGAGAGGGAGAGGGAGAGGGTGAGGGAGAGGGAGAGGGAGAGGGAGAGGGAGAGAGAGAGAGAGAGAGAGAGAGAGAGAAGAGAAGAGGAGGGGAGGGGTGAGGAGAGGAGAGGAGAGAGAAGGGAGAGGAGAAGAGAGAGAAGGGAGAGGGGAGAAGAGGAGATAGGGGAGAAGAGGGGAGAGGAGAGAGGAGAGAGGAAAGAAACCAGCTATCACTTGGTCTTTGCTGAGTTATCAGTAGCTTTTCAGAACCAAAGCCTAGGCAGCACGGCTCAGTGGTTGAGCATCGACCCAGGAACCAGGAGGTCAGGGTTTGACTCACAGTCAGGGCACAGGCCTGGGTTGCTCCCCAGTAGAGGGTGTGCTGGAGGCAGCTGCCCATTGTTTCTCTATCATGGATGTTTCTCTCTCTATATATATCCCTCTCCCTTTCTCTCTCTTAAAAAAATCAATAAAAACATTTTTTTTTTTTAAAAAAAAGGTATCAGAAACATGAACACCCTCTTCAACTTATGGTTGTTGAACCTGGGCCTGGTGTTCTGAGGGATATCACAAACGCAGCTTGCCTAGTGTCCTGTGGGGAGCACTGGCAACGTTGCCCAAATAGCCCCCCGACTGAGTGATTTGCGAATAGAGAACATGCATACCTGGCCTCCTAAAGGAGCTGCCTATCTCCAACTTGGGTGCCATGGTAATAATAACAGTTTGAGAGAAAATGAAATAGGCTATAAAGAGAGAGGAAATGGAATAGATAAACTGTCGTAGTGTCATGTTCATTTTCAGTACTATATAAAATAATGAAAATGGTTTTCCATAACCTGTGTTGATTTTTATAATGCAAACTGCACTTGATGGGGGGAAAAATGAATGAAAAAGGCAAAAAAAAAAATTAGTCAGTTTTTGCCTCAAATGTTTGCATTGCTTTCCTTAGGTTTGGATTAGAGTTTAATTCTGAAATAGAACAGCTTTAGGGAAACGTGATAATTTTTATCTCTGGCAACTCTAAGTGGCACTCTTGGTGTTCCAATACAAGGATTATCTTGTTGGGAAGGCAGTCGATTGGGGTAGGCAGCAAAAGGTTTTGTTTTTCTAATTTTACGGTTGCAGTTGGGGAACTTAAACTTGGAGACATTACATAAACTTTCCCATATCCCTCCGTTTAGAAGTCACGCGGGCAGGTGCCCTTTCTGTTACCCGCCCTCCATCCCAGATAAACAGAAAGCCCCCTGTAGACGTGAGAGCAGCGGGAGGTAGTTCCTGTCTGTCTCTGTGCTGGGTGACCCTGTCGTGGTCCTTGGTCTTCGGTTTCTCGGCTGAGTTAAGGGAAATGAAAGCCCAGCAGGGCTGAGAGTAACTTGTGTAATCACGTGGGCTTCCGGGAGAAAAGGTGTACAGAACACAGTGCATGGAGGCTTCCTCAAAATGCTCATCGGTAGAGGAGTCTGGTGTTCCTCCTGAATGCTTCATCCGGGCACACAGAATAGACGTATCTCCCCACATTCCGCCTGTTCCTGTTACAACACCATTCCCACCATTTGTCTGATGGGTGATGGGCAGGTTGTGGATGTTGGGACCGAGGTACTGTCAGGAGTGATGGGGTAACAGAATATACTACTATAATTTGCACCTGTAATTAGGAGACATTTGTGTGCTCTGCTTCTGGTATCTTGGCATGCCGTGGCACTGTACCTTTAATGCCTGGGAATAAAGTCCAAGGTCAAGGTGCTAAGGTGATCAGGCAATGGTCAGGAAGGGGCTCTTTCCAAGTCACAGACTTCTTGTATCTTCATGTGGGGCTAGGGATCACCCTGGAGCCCCCTTAATGAGGCACTAGGTTTCCAACCTCATGTCTTAACCACTTCCCAAAGGCTCCAGCTACTAATATCACCTTTGAGGGCTAGGATTTCAATGATAGATATATAGGTATTTATTTCATTATAATTTTTGCCTGAATTCAGCTCTCCTGTATCTCATCTCATTTGCTCCCATCATATCTTATTCTTTGAAATAGTTCAGAAATATAGGTAGGTAGGTGCTGAGGCATGTGTATCTAACAAATATTGAAAGGCTAGAGATTAAGTATTCAAATTCCCTATGCATATGAAGCCCCTTCAGTGAATATCTGTTAAAAATCTAACCACCAACTGCAGTTTCTAAATAATAGTAGAAAGGAAACTGTATCTGTAATATTATATATCTAAGAAAGACTTTTGTTGCCTACTCTGAACCTCATTCTCTTTATATAGAGAATGGACAGCAAGTACTCTTATAATGCTTGACAATGAATTCAAAGGCTTTTATTTAATTATTTTGTTATTAATCCTCACCCAAAGATATTTTTTCCATCGATTTTTAGAGAGAGTAGAAGGGCGGGGGAGAGACACACAGAAAGAAACATGGATGTGAGAGAGACTCATTGACTGGTTGCCTCCCACATATGCCCAGGAGGGATTGAATCTGCAACCCAGGTACATATTCTTGCCTGGGATTAAACCCGGAGCCCTTCAGTCTGCAGGCTGATGCTCTATCCACTGAGCCAAACCGGCCAGGCCTCACCAATAACTTTTTATAAAATATACAGTCTTTGGGAGAAATTTCTACATTGACATTTTAGATGAATATTTGCTCCGCCTCTCAGATGAGCCAGCACTATGTAACTCGATACAGACCCTGGTGCCAACGAACTCACCGTCTTTGGGGGAAAGCTGACACGAAGGTGCACGGCGGCAGAGCAGTCTGGTTCACCTAGCCATGTGCTGCTGCGGTACATTTTCCATTCGGACTTTATTTGGAAACTCCGCCTGGTGGTTGGACTGGGGAAGCATCTGACAACAGTGGAAGAGGCCAGTGCAAGAGGGAGCTTTGGAGGAGGCCACCCATGAAATGATCTCTCAGTGAGGTACCAGAGAGCCACGCAGGGTGGAGCATGAAGGAAACAATGGGAGGTTAATGTGTGAGTTTGCGAGTTCTATCCTGCGCAGGATCATCACGCCTGAGGGACCTGAATATTATGCTGTCAAAGATGGAAAGGGGCTGAAACCGGTGTGGCTCAGTGGATAGAGTGTCAGCCTGCAGACTGAAGGGTCCCAGGTTCGATTTCAGTCAAGGGCATGTACCCTGGCTGCGGGCACATCCCCAGTAGTAGGTGTGCAAGAGGCAGCTGATTGATGTTTCTCTCTCATTGATGTTTCTGACTGTCTATCCTTCTCCCTTCCTCTCTGTAAAAAATCAATAAAATATATATATTTTTTTAAAAGATGGAAATGGTCTGGAGGACTCAAGAAGCCACTTGCTGAGTGAGGGTCCAAGTGCAATTTGCATAGAAGGACTGAGCATGTTGCTGAACTAGTAGGGTGTCATTGAAAGTTAACAGAGACATGGGCATAGAGAGGGAATGGACTGACAATTCTTGGGGAGAAAAGGGTTGTGGGAAGTGCAGCAAGAGACTGGACAAAAATCTTGCAACAATGGGAGAGGACAGTGGGGAGGGGAAGGTGAGGGTGGAGGGTGGGATAGGTACAGGGTGGAGGGGAGCTAAAGGGTGATAAAAAGGGGAAACAATGTAATTAATAAACTGAACAATAAAGATAAAAAAAGAAAGTAATGAAAGCAATGACTAAGCACAAGTAAAAGTGTTTACAAATGAAAGAGACTATGTGTTTGACTGGAATCGAACCCTGGACCCTTCAGTCTGCAGGCCGGCATTCTATCCACTGAGCCAAATCAGCTAGGGCAGAAATACACAAGCTTTTGAGTTTGGAACACATTATAATTTATAAGCTGTCTTCGTTTATTGATTTTATGCTAAATAAGTCACTTAGAGGAAATAATTATTGAAATTATTTACCCAGAAAACAAAGTCAGAAAAAGTAAGCCAAAGCACATGAAAATTATGAAATGACACCTATTTGTTTGAAAAGTCTCTGTTGAATAACGCAGACCTCATCCTTAAATTCTCCATAGCTGCAAAGGAATTCATTCTGTAGCAATCCAGATTCAGTTAGAGAAACAGCCTTTGGGAATGAGGGATATGTCATAGGAATTCAACCTAATGCAGAAGTAGAAAAAGCCAGGAATTAGAGGACTAGCAGGGGGAGTTTGGAATTTAGAGTCACTAGCCAGTTTTTGAAAGCTCTCGAATAGGTAGAAAAGATTAGACTTTCTTGGAATTTTAAGAAGCCAAGCCAATCCAGCTCTCAGTGAAGATCCATGCAAAGGGAGCCCGGGGAGAGGTATATGGGAAGCCATGGCTCCTATCAGCTGCCTTTGTGGGCCACAGCCACACCTGTTGGTAGGTGTGGGGCCAGCAATCAGGATGACGGTCAGGGTGCACAGCACAGGAGAGTAAGGCCACACTTGTGTCCACTGGACAGCTCTACGTCTGTCACTCGACAAGCTCGGTGATCGAGCAGGATCATGGCCATTACTCCACTTAAGACCTTCCAAATCCCACCCAGATTCCACATGTCTTTCTCTTTGGCCAACTCAAGCATACACGGAAGGAGTGTCTGGGAAATGTACTGTAGCTCCCAACTTTACCAAGTTAAAAACATAATTCAGTAATTATGAGTTATTACAATGCCCCTTGTAAGCTGAATGGTATCCATACATACCTTTGAAAAGTATAGTAAAATTCTATATTGCACACTTGAAATTGGCTAAGAGTATATCTGAAGTGCTTTTACCACACACACACACACACACACACACAAACACACACAAATACACACACACCACACACACCGCACATACACACCACACGCGCACACACACACACACACACACACCACACACCCCACACACACCCCACACACCACACACACCACATACACCACACTGCACACACACACACCACACACAACACAAACACACGCCCACACTCCCAACGGTAATTATGTGAGGTGATGGGTTTGTTAACTTGATAGTAGCAATCATTTCAAAATGCATATGTATCATTGCTTGGTACACCTTAAAAATACCACATTTTAGCCGAAACCAGTTTGGCTCAGTGGATAGAGCGTGGTCAAGGGCATGTACCTTGGCTGCGGGCACGTCCCCAGTAGGGGGTGTGCAAGAGGCAGCTGATGGATGTTTCTCTCTCATCAATGTTTCTTTCTATCCCTCTCCCTTCCTCTCTGTAAAACAATCAATAAAATATATTTTTAAAGATACTACATTTTACTTATCAGTAATGCCTCAATAAAGCTGGACAAAAGTATACTTAATTTTCAAATAAAATCAGTTATAAATAATGCTTCTGATTCTTATATCAAAACATGCCAATGATTTGGCCAACACAGAGTACACAATATCCATATATGACTTTGGACATTTTCTGTGTGTTTAGCGGACACTCCTCATGTGCTGTTCTGTCACTCATATGCCAAGAAACAAGGTTAACTGCTATTGATGCATCTTAAATAGTAAGGGAAATGTGTAGAGAAAAAAATAATATGCATCCTATATAATAAAAGGCTAATATGCAAATTGTCCCCCCGGGAGTTCAACCAACCAGGAGTTTGACTGCTTGTTTTGAGTGTGCTGACCACCAGGAGGTGGTGCGGAACAAAGGCAGGCCAAGGAAGAGCCCTGGCCATCAGCCAGAAGGCGCCCCTATTAGCCCTGATCACCAGCCAGGCCTAGGGACCCCACCCGTGCACGAATTTCGTGCACCAGGCCTCTCGTAGGTATTTCATAGTAAGAGGCCGCTTTCTCAGATTATGAACATGGGGTCAGTGAGGTTGTCTACATCTGGACTGCAGACAGAGCAGGTGGTCTGGGATTGGCTCTCACTGGCTATGACAGCTATGGTGAAATTATTTAACTAAGTGAAAATAAGCTGTCATTTCAGGTTAAAACCGCCAGCCAAACACACGTGCTCTTTTACTTTGTCTAAGGGACTCTTTGGAGATGATCAGGATAGTTCCTGTCAGAAGGACAGGGTGATGTGTTATTCTAAACATTTTGAATGGCAAGCCGCATTTAATTGTGTACACATAAATATGAGACTACTAAACATTTAGAAACAAGCCTCAACAACTGCAACAGATGTATGTAACATGACCTTAGGCACATATTAGGCAGTCAACATATTCTTGTTAGAGGAAAGACTGACCCGATGGAAGATGGAATCATTGTGGAAGCCCAAAAAGGAACGCTGTAAACCTGGGTTTAGTTACTGCTGTTGTTGTTTTTGTTGGTGATGGTGGCGGTTTTATCCTTCCTGGCTATATTCGCTCTCTCCATCCAGAGGCAGGCATCTGGGGAACCATATGGCTGGGGAAATAGAGTTGGGAACTTATTGATCCACGGAGGTTTTAGATGATCATTTCTATGTAAGGTCTTCCTTAACATTAGCCATGTAAACCTCACAATAAGTTCTCTCTCTTCTTCTTGAGGATATTGAAGAGTTCCCTAAATTAAATAGTTAATAACTCAGAACTTCTTGTACTAAATAGCTCTAAGTTTTCCTTTGTCAGAAAAACTTATGATTTTTAAAACATTTATTTTTCAACAGATTGTTTTAATATTGTAGGTCATATCAACCAGATTGTAGAAAAGATAAAACATTCTGGAGTACAGTGTTTAGGATGCTCCTTTTTTTCCTCCCGTTTGCAAAGATTCAAAACAGTACAATGTACTCTTACTTACCCTTACCACTTTTTGGCACTTTTCTCATTTGTCATGGAAAGTTCTTATTTGTTCTTTTCCCGCCGGACTGCTTACTCTGGAAGAGATTGGGGTTTCCTCTGCTCACTTGTGCCGGCAGGAGCCCCCCTCTCCCCATGTGTGCCGTGAGGTGATGGAGGAGGAGCACATCTTTACAGGCCCTTGGGGGGGGGGGGGTTCTTCAGGCTGCAGTGCACCTTTCCAACAAGGAGGGCGCTAGAGAGTAAGACATCTGTGCATTTAGCCCAGGAGTTTGGTGGGGGTCTCTCCAGGCGGCTATTGTCTGACCTTAGGGAGAAAAGACTGTCCAGCTCCCTGTGGTTTGGTATAGATGCAAATCATCTTTCTAGTCTTCTTTACTGGAGTGCAGTTAGCTACGAGAGGCAGTGACACCACAGTGACCTGATCCTAGTAAGTGGCTCTGAACAGCTTAACTAAACCTGAATGATGGCTACTCTCTCCCTTGAAGGATTTTTTTAGTTTGTGATACTTGATGCTAGTCATTGTAATATGTTCCATCCTTTGTGTAGTAAACTGTAAACAATTCCCTATTGCAGAGTATACTCTGATTATGTCTGGTTCGTCTTGGAAATCTAACTGTAAATCATCCTATCTAATAAAACAGTAATACGCAGATTGACCGTCACTTCAACACACAAGAGGGCTGCTGCCGTGTGGTCAAAGATCCTGCCCCCATGTGGAAACAAGATGGCCACCACAAGATGGCCAGCAGGGGAGGGCTATTGGAAGGTTCCAGGCCTGCAAGGGAGGGCAGTTGTGGGCCATCAGACCAGGAAGGGAGGGCAGTTAGAAGTGACCAGGCTGGCAGAGGAGGGATGTTGGGGGCAAACAGGCTGGCAGAGGAGCAGTTAAACATCAATTAGGCTTGCAGGGTAGTGGTTAGGGGGTGATCAGGCTGACAGGCAGAAGCGGTTAGGGGCAATCAAGGAGGCAGGCAGGTGAGCAGTTTGGAGCCAGCAGTCCTGGATTGTGAGAAGGATATCTGACTGCAGTTGGACATCCCTCAAGGGGTCCCAGATTGGAGAGGGTGCAGGCTGGGCTGAGGGACATCCCTGCCCCCCATGCATTAATTTTGTGCACCAGGCCTCTAGTTGATTCATAAGACAGAATCCCATATGACTTTGAGTCTGTGAAATACCGTCCCCCAAAAAACACGTCACAGACTAGCATTTAAAGAAGAACATACTACAGAAACTTTTTTAAAAAAAAAACCCAGGCCCTTCACTTTCTGGTTAGTATGTTACACTCACCCTGGAAGTAATGCATGTATATTCAACTGACTTCTCATCCAGTTTCTTGTTCTGTCTTCTCTGCTTGCATAGAACTTTTGATTTCATTGGTTGTTCCTCATATTTGAAACATTTACTCATGGCTTTTAGTTCCTGATAGAAGATCCACCTTTGTGTTTTGAGTAGCACTTTGCCTTTTACTTTAGGAAGCAATGTTTCACTAATTTCATACTTAGAGGGCAATGGTCCCTAGGCCTGGCCGGCAACCAGGGCCCAAGGCGGCCTTCTGGCTGCTGGCTGGGGCCTTCCTTCATTCCACGCCACTCCCTGGTTATCAGCGCATGTCATAGTGCGTGAGTGAACTCCAGGTTTCCTGGTCGAATTCCTGAGGGGACACTTTGCATATTAGCCATATATATATATATATATATATATATATATATATATATATACACACACACACACACACACACACACACACACACACACTAGAAGTCCGATGCATGAAGATTCATGCTAGAACAGGCTTTCCTTTTTGTGCTACAATGGGCTTTCCTTTCCTTGGCTGCCTTCACCGCCTTTCCACTCCGGCCCAGCCCCTTTCTGCTAAGGCCCCGGAGTCGTCTCTTTCTGCTCTGGCAGCTGCCTCTTTCCACTCCAGCCTTGCCTTCCCATGTTTCCCAGAAGTCCTGAGAGACCAGGGGTGGGGCGGAACACCTGCATCAATGCCGTGGTGATGACGCAAGTGTCCCATCCCCATCACTCTGGCACCTTCGTATGCAAATTAACCACCATCTTTGTTGGATTAATTTGCATATAACTCCTGATTGGCTGGTGGAGTAGCAGAGGTACAGTCAATCTGCATAGTTTGTCTATTATTAGATACCTAATAATAGACAAACTATGCAGATTGGCTGTAAATTGACTGATATTTATATATATATGAACAAAGAGAAAAACTCTTGACCTATTCATGGATGTGCACAAGTCACTGACATTTGTGACACACTAAAGAAATATGTATATACCCTGTTTCCTCGAAAGTAAGACATCCCCTGAAAATAAGACCTATTTCCAGTTTTGCCTCTCACTATAATATAAGGCATCCCCCACAAAATAAGACCTCCCCGATAATATTTTTATTCTTAAAACTGAAAAAGCCTGGGCCACACAAGCAGTTATAAGGAAGCGGGTCGATTTAATGCTGCTGCTTGTTATGCGAGGGAGCCAAAGAAGTCTGCTAGTCTGGGATGCAGCCAGCACTCCCCGCACTAAAGACATGAAGAAATTTTTTCACGAAAGAAAAATAGATCAAATAATGATTCTCGCAGGAATGACGGCCTATCTCCGGACTCTTGATAATGCATTAAACAAGCCATTCAAAGACAATTTGCACATGGAAATTAATCACTACATTGAAAATAGAATGGAGAGAAATCAGTGTGGAAACTTTGTGAAACCTAAACTGCAAGAGGTTGTGACTTGGGTGAAGAATTCATGGGAGAAAATCACTGATAGTTGCATTGCAAATGTACTATGAGCAGGCTACCTTGACAAGAAGTACTCATTTAAGGACAGTGCCATTGCTAAACATGAGAGATTTGGTCCACTGATTCTGAAAGAAATGGAGTCACAAGAAATTCACCAGGAAATTCAGGGTTTGGATTGTTATGACGATGTTCCAGAAGATGATGACATGACTGTCATTTCATTGAATAAATCTTACTCTGTGTTCATACTGGTAAATATCAGTATCAGTAAATGTTCCATAGATTGTTGTACATGCAAATAATGGTAGTAACAAGAAATTCTTGATACCGTAGGATTCACAGTTTGTCTGGTTATGCTGGTTTGTGATGACAACTACTACCGTACCGTATACAGGTAATACATTTCCTTCTTTTTGTTCAACAATAAATGTGTACAATATTCTTCTTCATGGAAAAATAAGACATCCCCTGAAAATAAGACCTAGCGCATCTTTGGGAGCAAAAATAAATATAAGATTTAAGACACTGTCTTATTTTCGAGGAAACAGGGTATAACATGCATTACTAGCTTACACTAAAAACAAACCTAAATATATTTCATTTTCTTCTTATTTGAAATCTGAACCTACAAATCAAACTTAAGCTGAAAATAATTTATTCCTGCTAATTATAATCCAAACTTTAAGAATACTAATGGGCACAGTGGGTCTAGTTTAGCATAAATTAAAAAACAATAATAAAGAATGGTAGCCATTTAACTTGCTGAATCACTTTTATTTTTCATGGTCAGACTTTATGAGTGTTTCATTAGACATATTTGATCTACCACTCTGGATCCTAGTTTCTGGTCAGGGATCTAGACCTTTTTTTAAATTAAAAAAAACCACCACAAAAAAAACTTTACTGTTGAAAGTATTATGTATGTCCCCTCCCCCCTCCCCCATTAAACCTTTCTAGTCCACCCCAGGCCCCCACCCTAGGCCTTCACCACCCTATTGTCTGTGTCCACATATATGCTTACAAGTTCTTTGGTTGATCTCTTCCCACCCACCCACCGCCCACCCCTGCCTTCCCTCTGAGATTTGACAGTCTGTTAATAAAGAATTAAATAGCATATGTTAATACCCCCCCCAAAAAAGTAATTTTTCATTGAAAATTCATAGCAAGTTCTGTTGCTTCCTAAAGGCTACCTGAACCCATCAGGAACATTCTATAGATCAGAGTGCAGTGGAGTAAGAGTGAGTAATAACCACTGACTAGAGAAACTTGCAGAATAAATCTATTTAATTGCATATGTGAGATGAGTTTGCGTCGGAGCGGGGGGTGGAGCCGAGTGCCCCGGCCCAGCCCAGCGGTGCCCGTGGCAGTGAGCTGTGTGAGCTGTCTCTCTGGGTTGTAAATTGGATCCCCTCAGTGACCAGTTAATGTTTTCTGTATTTACGGCAGCATTTCCTGTTCTCCGCAGCCACCAGGGCACTTTGGCAACATAAAAATTTAAAAATAATTTTTAGCAATCATACCGTGCCAATTTTTTATAGTTAAAGGGGCTCATTTAAATTGGAAAACCTGCTAGTCTGAAATTTTCATCTGAAGGATTACCACCAGCCAGAGCTACTTGTCTGATGAGGGTTTCACATGGCTTATCTAATGTGAAATCTCCATGTGGTATATAGTTTCATTAAACGGTGATCAAGAATACATTAGTTCAAAACAAGAAAAGGCAATGGAGCTTAATCCGCCAGGCATCTTGGCGCAACAACTTTAAAAGAGTTATTGAACTGAAACAATTTGAGAATTAAAAGTCTTCCACTTATACAAGACTCCTGTCAGGAGCCGAAAAGTCAGCCTTTCCTTTCTTCTGTTTTCTCTTGGTATATTTAAAAGAAATACTGCCCCTGAAACAATATTTTGAATGTTGTAGAGGCAACCAAATGCATATATCAGTGAAATAAGCTAATCCATTAAAACATAGATTTATCACGATAGGAAAATAAAGTGGCTGGTAGATAATGCAGAAATGGAGAAATTAATTCTTTAGAGAAGAAATATGAGAAACAAGTGTCTGCATGATGTGACGAAACTGGGATTTCTATGGTTTATATGCGAGTTGTAGAAATAATAGTGCTAGTTCCTCCTCTTTGACTGACAGTTGGCCACTCAACCAACATTCAAGTTGCACACAGACTCTCTGAACAGGCATTAGTGTATGCCTGTGCTTCGTATAAGTACCCACCATAAACACTAATAATTTTACAATGGAACATGTAGAAATTAACAGTCATACTGAATGATTTTAGAATTGCATATTTTTATATGCACCCGAAGTATAGAATAGGGCTATGACTAATTCAACAAACACTTGTAAAATTAATTTGATATGTAGTGTTGACACTTGCAGGAAGAGACTTTATGCATACATTCTGGTGATCCAACTAATCATTTTCATTCATTAGCACTGATGAAAAATGTATTAGCTTATGGCAGGAAATCTCATCTCCCAGCTTCAGATTTTGAATGATTTCTAGTGTGCTTTGGCACAAGGTATAAAGAATGATATATTTAAAGTCTTACTTCAAGTGTGTTTTTAATAAAGACTTTGAAATTGGTTAAATTGGACGGTAGTTGGAAGGATATTTACAAAATTTAACCTTATTGTAGTACTTGGTGAGTATTACAATGATCTGAATTTAAAAGAGCAGTTTCTGGAAATACATGCCACCAAATACCTATTTTTCTACTTATCATTCAGCTTGGATTTAAAGATACCATAAAGTGCACACTTCCCTACATTTCTCCACCAATGGATTTCAACCTTAATCTTGAAGGAGCTGTGTCTAATGGTGTAAAGATATTTCAGGATATGTGTTATTTAGTCTGAGTTCTCCTGTGAAAAGTGATATATTCCATGATAAAACTGAGAGTTACAAACATTTTTTAAAATCTCAAACGATATGTGTCAGCTGTTTTTCAGTTCTGCTTCTTTTCTTGCAAGTCCCAGTGACCTACTCTGAAAATAGTTGGTGACTTTTTGTCCATCTTTAGCATTATAAGCTTCAAATGTGGAGGGTTTTTATTTCAGTATAAGGCGCCGTAATTATAATGCTGCCTCCTTATCTGGGGTGGTGTTTGCCACTAAAGAATATTATAGTTCCGGGATTTTGCGGGCAGTCACTTCTTTTTCTTGATGTGTCATTTGCATTTTATGCTTTTTCCATTTTGTTGTTGGATAACCTTTGGAAGAAATTAATAAAGTGCCTGTAGTTGGCGGCGAGTACAGCAACCCAGAATTTAGGCACTCCCTAAATTCAATCAGAGTTTAGATAAAACACGGGCCGCATTAACGTATGGGCGCCGTGATAACCTCTATTAATATAGTTGAAAGCCGTCAAGCACCAGTGATTCTCAGAAACATAAAAAAGTTTGTATTAAAAATCACTGAACGGTACAAAAATGGGAACAATACATATAAATTAAATTCAGCACTCCACTTTGTAAAACACTGTTCTTTATAAAAAATGGCCCGGCTCTGCGTGCACTCCCTGTTGGGAGCACACACAGGCCTTTTAACGGGAAAAGCCTGGGATGGTTAGTGCCGATTCCATGATGTTTCTTCTTCAGCGAAAAGAATAAGAATTTTCACCCCGAACACGAATGTGCTTCACGGTCCCGGTGTCTGGGGACCCTTGTAAAGGCAGTTGGTAATCAGAGTGGCGGTAGCTACTGCTGTCTGCATCCGAGCGGGTCACAGCTGGGCACGCGCTCCTCTTGTGTATTCAGTGACAAATGGCAATCACTTTGTCATCTATCTTATGACAAATAGCAGATTCAGCCACAAACTGCTGGCCGTAGCAAACTTACAGGATGAAGTTCTTTATTGTCGATGGGCTGTGGGTTGATGTATTCATGCCTTGTTTATTTGTGAAATGCACAAAAATCAGTAAGCAGGCATGAACAGAAATTTGGCCACGCAGTCCATTGTACTTTTTTTTTCCCCCTCCAGTCTCCCAAGGACCTTACAAGGAAATTCGCTGAACTAGGTCTAAGCTGTAAGCTGCCTTTAGAAGAAAAAAAAAAAAAAAAGTCATTAGAGGATGCACCAAATTGTGACATTATGCCCTTAAGCCAAAATAACACTGAATGAAGTTCCTACCTTGCATTAACCTCCGGAATAAGGGTCTTAAATTTGATAGCAGGCTGTTGTCACAGAGGAGTGGCGCTGGCCCAGAGCAGAAGCAGCTCACTCACTACATTCTCACCATGTAAGCAGTAGGTTAAAGTTCCCGCCCTTTGTTCCATAGGTTAAAGGAAATTTGCAAAATAGCGTGTACATTAATGTAAATTGCATCTGAATTGCATACATCAGTTGTGTTTGACTGCAGGTCTGCTTGAGAATATTATTAATTTAGCTCATGTAATTGACATATAAGAAGATATTGAATTAGGCCACATTCTGTGGCACGGGTTTGAGATGAAAATGCACGATTCTGGATAAGAATAGTATATTAAAACGTCTAGCAATTCTATAGATAAAATGATATGTCATTTCTGATTTTAACTCTAGCTTGTTCAAACTATCTTTGAAAAACAGTTTGGCCCAGTGAGTTATATTTTATTATTAGCATAGCTTTTTGAGTTATTATGATGCCTTATACTGATCTAATGAAATGTAAAAAATTATTGATCTACTGATTTAATAAAAAATCACTAATAATTACAATGTAGTTAATAAAATATTAGTATGGGAATATTTTCTTCTTTTTTTCTTTCAGAATAAAGGGAAATAAAGAATGGCCATCTAATACATAAATAAGAGAAATAAAGTACCAATGTATGACTTGGAACAAAATTTTAATATCTAGATTACTGGTAGCAAATCAGCAGGATGAAATAATACACAAAATGTTTTGCTAACATTCAAAACTCATTAGGAAAAGGTGGTGTTATAGGGTAAAATAAATGGCAGACCTGAAGTTATAATGTAAATTTATTTTTCAAGTCATATTTTTAAATGTTCTGTACAAAGGTCATTTGACACATAATCCAAGACCAAATAAATAATTGCCTATTTTAATTTGAATAGTCTCTAAGCATATGTCTGTAAATCCCATAATTTGGTGTTATAAAGAAAAGGTATTTGCATATCATATATTAGTTACTTATATCCTGAAACACTCTCTGCCAGAAAAAAAAAAAAACCTAACAAAAACAGAAACAAAACAAAATTTATCCAGTTAATGTCAATAGTTTATAGACTAAAGGTGTTGAAACTGATATTCTGAAAGGAACCAGAAGCTGGAGACCCCGGGATCTGAATATGCTAATCTGGTTCATCCTGTTCCTCGGAGGTGAATGGTAATCCTACTGCACTTACTAGTATGAGCCAGTCTAGACGCAGTTATTTGCATGAACAATCTGACTGGGAAGCATTGCTCTGTCCTTCTGTGTTGCAAACTTTTGGGAGAATAGAGACTGGCCTGCTGTTTTTAGGAAACCAAATGTGGAGTATATCTGCTTTGTGTTTTGAGAAGAAGTAGAAGACAGACAATGACGTACAGGTGACATTTTGTCAGGTAGAGAATCCCAAAAAGAAGACCAAGCGGCTGAAACCAGTTTGGCTCAGGGGATAAAGTGTCGGCCTGCGAAATGAAGGGTCCCAGGATAGATTCAGGTCAAGGGCATGTACCTTGGCTGTGGGCACATCCCCAGTAGGGGGTGTGCAGGAGGCAGCTGATGGATGTTTTCCTCTCATAGATGTTTCTAGCTTTCTATCCCTCTCCCTTCCTCTCTGTAAAAAAATCAATAAAATATATATATTTTTAAAAAGAAGACAAAGCATAGTTGATGTATTATTTGAATAAAGACTGTTTAATAGAATTAATTTCTGAAATTACTCTGAACAAAAGAAAGAAAATTCATCAGTGAACCCAGATTGTAATTCAGCCACTAACTTTGGACAATTGTTTATGCCTTTTCCCCTCTACCGCTATATTTTTACAAAGCTGCCATGATTGTGCACTTGTCATTTTATACATTGTTTTCACTTAGCAGTAGATCATTTTCCCGTGCTGCTCTATACTCCTCAAAACAATATTTTTTACTTACTGCTTCAGTATTACCTCAAGGAATATATTCATTAAATACCAGTTGAATGACTAGCTTGTGCCAGACACTGTTCTGAACCTTGGATATAAAAATGGGATGGCAATGTCATCTCTGGCTGCCTTGCGTTTCTAGTCCGGACAGAAAGATGGAAAGAGAAAAACCAAGGTGATAAATGTGGGGAGCTTTGAACA
Source organism: Antrozous pallidus (assembly GCA_027563665.1). Taxonomy (NCBI): domain Eukaryota; kingdom Metazoa; phylum Chordata; class Mammalia; order Chiroptera; family Vespertilionidae; genus Antrozous; species Antrozous pallidus. The sequence continues at coordinate 93,356,910 of CM050518.1, forward strand.
GTCCAAGAAGAGGCATCTACACCACATAAGTTCTCAGAGGCGATGACAGAGCTGAATTTTGATCTGTACTGTAGCGAGAGGAGCAGATGGTTACCAGACTGAACATGGTGATCGCGTCATTAGTTATATAAATGTTGGATAACTGTGTTTAATATCATATGTTAACTGAACTCTAATAAAAAGTATTTAGGAGAAACAGAGAATAGGTAAGAGCTGGTCATGTCGGAACAGTGTCTGATGGGAAGTTGTGCCCCTGAGTAGATGAGGCCAGCAGAACTGACAGGTGTGAATGGCAGCGAGGAGGGAGGTTGTGGACGGCAGAGCTGCAGAGGCACCTTGGGCTGCATTTGAACATTATCCCGAGAGAAAAGGAAGGGCAGTGAAAGGCTTTAAGGTGCCAATGAGTACACCCATTTAGACTCTATACAGGAGGTTTAAGGTGCCAATGAGTACACCCATTTCGACTCTATAAAGGGGTGACTTGGGCAGCAGCATGAAGCTTGATTTGTGGCAGGAACATTTTGGAGATGGAAATACAACGTATGACAATGTGGCTCAGTGGTTGAGCAGGAACCAATGAACCAGGAAGAGGTGGTTCAATTCCCGGTCAGGGCACATGCCCGGGTTGTGGGCTCAATCAATCCCCAGAGTGGGGCATGTATGCAAGAGGCAGCTGATCAATGATTCTCTCTCACCATTGATGTTTCTCTCTCTCTCCCTCCCTCCCTCCCTTCCCCCTCTCCCTCTCTTATTCTGTCCCTCTCCCTCTCTCCCTCTCTCCCTTTTTTTCTGAGATCAATAAAGATACATTTAGAGAAAATAAAAAATAAAAAAATACAAGATAGGAGGTTCTTAAACCAGTTCAGTCTTGGCGTGCTGAAGACTTCAAGGGAGGAAGTAAAAAAAAGGGGGGGATAAATAAGAGAAGAAAGAAAAATTTGGGGGAGAAATTTCATGGGACCTGGGGAAACTTTGGTCACTCACTGGATGTCGGAAGCAGTGAAACCAGTGAAAGGAGAGTTTAGAAGAAATCTCGGGATTGTAGCTTGTGACTTCGGGCAAGTGACAGCGTGTTTTACCAAGAACAAAGGAAAAGGTGGAGCAAGGATGGAAAAGGAGATCATTGATTCAGTTTTGGGGAAAATTATTTTTAGGTTATAAAGCTTTACTACACACACAGAATGTGACCACTAATGAAGACAGACAGGCTCGGATGCAATGGCTCTGGGTGGAGGACAGCTAGCTGTTGGAAAATGAGTAGGTTTGGGTGATTCAGAGCTTCTAGCTTTGGAATTGTTGAACTTGGCTTGCTTGTGCCATCCAAATGGAGATGTAACATGCTGGGATACAGCTCTGGCTCCTAGCAACAAGAATTGTTGGATTTGCCCTAGCTGGTTTTGCTCAGTGGATAGAGCATCAGCCTGCACACCAAAAGGTCTCAGGTTCAATTCCGGTCAAGGTCATGTACCTTGGTTGCAGCAGGAGCTTGCAGGATCCTCCCCAGCTCGGTCCCTGGTCAGGGCACATGCAGGAGGCAACCAATCAGTGTGTTTCTCTCACATTGATATTTCTTTCAGTCTTTCCCTCGCTCTTAGAATCTCTCTAAAAATCAATGGACAAAATATCTTTGGGTGAGAACAAAAAAATAAAAAAAAAGAATTGCTAGATTTTTTGGAGGCATCTGTGAATGGTGTTACTGAAGTATCGAAAGGAAAGTGCAGTGAGAGGGAAGAGCAGGTAGCCAAGAATATAGAGTAATTTGGGAAACGCTCATATTTTAAGAAAACATGAGAATTTCATGAGCATGAATGTTCAGAAAACTACATGAGAAGCTGTGACCAAAGAGATGAAAACTAAGAACCAAGTAATATAAAAGTAAAGAGCTTCGACAAGTCGTTTCAATAGGAAAGAGGTACTCAAACATGTCCAATTTTACATAAAAGTAAGAGAAGCTAGAGATAGGTAACAGATCCCAGCTGCTTAATAAGTTCAAGTGAGTGGGGGAGGCAGAAGCCATATTTCAATGGGCTGGAGAGTAGCTGTAAACGGAAAGACTAGAAACATTTAGCACATACTATGTTTTAAAGGGACTGATTGTATTAAAAGGTGGTTATTTAGTTAGTAGATAGAAATAAAGGGAGGAATTTTCAAATTTTATTTATCAATTCTTTTTTTCTTTATTGATTAAGATATCACATACGTGTCCTTATTGCACTATTAATATCAACTCCCCCACTCATGCCCTCACCCCCCTGGTGTCTGTGTCCATTGGTTAGGCTTGTACGCATGCATACAAGTCCTTTGGTTGATCTCTCCCCCTTACCCCCACCCTCCCCTGCCTTCCCTCTGAGGTTTGCCAGTCTGATCATTGCTTCATCAGTTTATGTTGTTCATTATAGTTCATAAATGAGTGAGATCGTGTGAGGCTTTAAGCATTGTTGTGGTTGAGAAGAAAAGTTCCATGTATGTTGAAATCATCCAATAATTTCAATATTTGAATTGTAAGGAAGGTGATGAGCCGGTGACCAAGGTCTCCAGCAGAAGTAGAAAAGCGACAGTGAGTGAGAGGCAAGAGAACGGGCGGCAGGTGTAGTTGAATGACATGTTCTTAGTGGCCTGGCTCAAAGGAGAAGGCGCTGTGAGAGGGGCCAGAACGGACAATCAACATGCCTCTCTGAGGGCAGAGAGAGGTGCATCCTTCCTGAAATCTAAACAAACAATGCCTCAGGAGCTTAGACGGAACCAGGACATAGATGGTAAAGCAGTACGTGTTCTGATAAGTAGATTCAAAGGTAGATTACACTCTGAACACCCTCCCCTAACCCCTACCCCAGAAGCCAAAATCTTCTAGAGGAGAATCCGTGAACAAATACAGAGGAAAGGAGATGATGATAACAAATTAGGAAAGACTAACTGAAAACACCACGATTACTTCAACTTTCCTAATGTAAGAGGAGGTTTGTTCCAAGTGGAATATGCCTATGAGGTCTTGATGGTTATGAAATACTATGCTTGTATACAGGGCGGTGCAAAAGTAGGCTTACAGTTGAGCGTACACAAAACACAGTTTATCATTGTGTTCTCATTTATTAGTCACTAGAGGCCGGATGCACGGAATTCATGCAAGAGTATGTACTGGCTTCCCCCCAGCACCGGGGACCTGGACTTCCCTTGCAGCCCTGGCTTCATCCAGAAGGTTGTCCGGAAGGACGTCTGGTCTAATTAGCATATTATGCTTCTATTATTATAGATTGTATTATTTTCCATCTGAAAACTATAAACTTACTTTTACCCAATCCTGTACTTCAAAAATATATAAATATAAAGATAAGTACATAAACATATTTATCATTATTCAGTTTTTATTCAAACCACTTTGAGTATATTTTAGTTTATATATTCATCTATTTTGTATTTACATATACTTCTATATTCAACTAGATATAATATAAATATGTAATAAATATATTTTAGGCAGTTTGAATTGAAACTGAGTAATCATGACCTTTGCAGGAATAAGAAATTTTTGCCAACTACTTAAATAAATATGAACAGCTCAGAGGTCAAGAAAAAAAAATACAAATGATATAAATTATACTAAAGGAGGATAATTCTTTGTTGCTTTCAAAAGAGGATCATTGGGTAAATACAGAGAAGTTTAAGTATGACAGTTAAAATCAATAGTTGAATGCTCGCCAGTGTGGCTCAGTGGTTGAGCTTCGACCTATGAACCAGGAGGTCACAGTTCAATTCCCAGTCAAGGCACATGCCCAGTTTGCAGGCTCCATCAGCAGTGGGGGGCGAGCAGGAGATCAGCCGATCAATGATTCTCTGTCATCACTGATGTTTCTCTCTCTCTCCCTCTCTCCCTTTTTCTCTGAAATCAATAACGACTGCATTAAAAGACAAACAAAATCAATAGTGCAACAAATTCAATTCATTGACAGCCATTACCCTAGGCCAGTGGCCAGCAAACTGCGGCTCGCAAGCCACATGTGGCTCTTTGGCCCCTTGCGTGTGGCTCTTCCACAAAATACCAAGGCCTGGGCGAGTCTAATTTGAAGAAGTGGTGTTCGAAGAAGTTTAAGCTTAAAACACGTGGCTCTCCAGAGACATTTCAATCGTTGTCCTGATGACGTTTGGCTCTGCTGACCAATGAGTTTGCCGACCACTGCCCTACAGCAGCGGTTCTCAGCCTGTGGGTCAAGAAAATAATGTCATGGTTGGGGGTCACCACAGCATGAGGACCGGTATTAAGGGGTCGTGCCGTTAGGAAGGTTGAGGATCACTGGTCTAGAGGGTCACTCTAAGCAATGGCTCTAATGGAACTCGTCACTGTGTTCCCTTTCTAGAGGATGTTGCCCATTAAGTTCACAGTATCTACGCTAAGAGCATGAGAGCACGGTCAGGTGTCAATACCAGGAACCATGAGGAGAATCTGTCCTGCGGATTTGGTGTGTCTGATCTCCCAGACATTGGGTTGGCCAGCATTCCCTTTTAATAGTGCCCTGCTAGAAGGCTTGGCGTGTATTGGGACAGCTTGGGGGGAAGTATGTAAGCTCTGTTTTCATGCCTCATGGTTGCGTGTTTCTTGACTTTGCTCTCCCCCTCCGTTTCAGTATGCATACTTTTGTTGTTTCTTCTTGTAAATAGATGGGAATCCTGCCTCAGAGAAAAGGGTGAAAGAGGAGAGATTAGTGAAAAGGAAAATCTGCCCTCTGTTAATTTACAAGCTAGTGTGAGTGAGCAATTTATCCAAAAACTGTAATATAAATGAGAAATAATTTTTTTCTAAGAATGCTGTGCCATCATAAGATGAATGAAGTTACTAGTATAGTAAGATTGGTCAGAGTAATGCAGAGAAATAGTAATATCCTGAAAATATCCATTTAATTGGCCAAGTTAAGATATACAAATCTCTTTCTTCCATGATAGAAAAACTTGAGCTGTATTAAGCACTGTATCTGTATTTGACATAAAGTGGTATCAGTTTGGTGACAATATGAATAGTGACCCATTTCCATCAATCTATATTTATATAGCTAAAAATTCTATTTGTAACTTTAGCATGTAGTTATTTGTCACAGTACTTATTAATTTATATTTATGAATGCTTTCCACAATCTATATAGAGTGCTAGAATTTCTCCAGAGCTGATTATCATTGTATTGATATCATCTATAAAAGACTCAAGTCTTTCTAAAGCTATAACTACAGATTTTAAATGGCACTTTCAAGAGTGATTATTTCATTTTGTGATTATTAAAACTGAAAAGAACAAGAAACATTTGTCCCTAGAGATTTCACGAACTTGGTCAGTTTTCCTTTTCCTCAATGGGGCTGAAACCTGGGTGACCTTGGGCTGCAGGGAGCACTTGACCTCCTGAAGCCACCGCTCCCTGCAGGGTCCTGGAGAGTGGCCGGAGAAGGGCATTTTCCTGGAGGCACACTCCATGGCTTCCCTCACCTCCCGCCACGTGGAGGGACCACTTCACAAAACAAATGCCACAAATGCCGGGGGTGCACTCCCCCCGCCCCAATCAACCATTCTCTCAACTTGGAGTGTGAGACACTTCGCAGCTGCTCTTCGGTTGGGGAGGAGAGGCTCCCCGATCCATGTGGCTGCAGAGCCTGAGGAGGGACTCGCTGAGTTCAAGGTGGTGGTGGATATATTCTCCACACCTGGATGCACAGAGGTTGGCGATCCCTGAACTGACACCAGCGGAAACCAGATTGCACGTAGTTGTGGAATGGAAAGTGGTGATACTCATCCCCCTCCCCCTCGACAGAGCAAAAGGAGCATGCTGCAGTGCCTTCCCAGGAGCCGGGGACAGTGGTGTGTGGCTGTCCCGAAGCTTCAAAGGTGACCTGCAGGCAGGAAACAACACCGCTATCCAGCCTCTCACACGAATGCCATGTTTACGAGAAGTTGAAGCTCATGGTTGCAGCCTGGTGGAAGGACTATAAAAGCTGCTGCTGTTGAACTGCCCTTCTGCATTATGTTTCAGAGAAGCCCTGGGTTTGTGATTTCTGCCAACTGTCTCTTGTTTTTGGGTAATAGACCGAGCGTCGGGAGTTAGAGAATGACACTCGGAGCCAGTGACGTGGACGGGGCCTTTGCCTCCTGGTTACAGAAGCAGAAGTCTTTCTGGTGACCCAGTGCATCGTGCGCTTGCACCCTCTAAGCGTTTCCACCCAGCCACGTTTTCCCATTATCAAAAATCACTTAACGGCACGATGTACTTGGGCTGCTCTCAACAGCTCCCATCTCCCAGTAGAACGTATCCCTACGAGGAATGAATTGTTAAATTAGCTGAAATTGCACTTTTGAGAAACTGAAACAGGTGTGATTTGAATGCACATTTTCCTTAGGTTTTAATGCCTGAAAGAAAAAGGAACTTGGATAGCTAAAAAAATTAAATAAATAAATAATGCATATTCTCTTTGCAAATTTTCTTGACGTACCCCTTATGGGGGCCTGCCCTAGCTGGCGTGGCTCAGTGGTTGAGTGTTGACCTAGGAACCAGGAGGTCACGGTTTGATTCCTGGAGAGGGCACATGCTCAGGTTGGGGGTTCATTCTCCGGTAAGGGGGTGCTGGAGGCAGCCAACCAACCACTCTCTCATTATTGATGTTTCTCTTGATCTCTCTCTCTCTCCCTCTCCTGAAATTTATAAAAATATATTTAAAAAAAACAAACAAACAAACAAGTAAAAACCCCACAAAATAAATACATGGGCCTAGTATTCTGACTGTTTTGATGCAGTGATTTAAAGAAAAGCCTCAACTTCTGGGAAGTAAGCAGTCTCCATCTATTCACACATTTACCTTTAAAATGTAAGGTAACCGTCACTCTGAATACATTGAATAGTAGCTGACGAAACCACAAAGTGATAGACTGAGAACCGACAAACATGACCTAAACATTTCTGTAACTGGATTGCAGGCAGAGATTTAAATCAGGCGTATTTTATTTTCTGTATTCATGAAAATACTAGAGGCCCATTGCACAAAATTGGTGCACTGGGGAGATGGGGTGGGAGCTGAGGAGCTCCTCAGCCTGGCCTGCACCTCCTGTAGTCCGGGAGCCCTCAGGGGATGTCCAACTGACAGCTTAGGGCCAAAGTCGACAGTAGCTAAGGAAGTGGGAGAGGCTCCGGCCACTGCCACTGCACTCCCCAGCCATGAGCCTGGGTCAGGGCTTCTGGCTGAGTGTGCTTGGAAGCACACTGACCACCAGGGGGAGTTCCTGCATTGAGCATCTGTCCCCTGATGGTCAGTGCACATCATTCCGTTATTTGGTTGATTTGTATATTAGCCTTTTATTATATAGGATTTTGGATTCAAATAAGTTATGTCTACTTGAAATTTTACAAACTGAGTATTACTTTCTAAGTAATATTAGCCCTTTGTGTTCTAACCTTTTATGGTTTTAACCCATATTGTTAAGGAGAAAGAACAAAACAGTCTCTATACCAAACATCTCAAACCACACATTAATTGCTATTTCTAGTGCATCTTTCTAACGTGCTTGCTTATGATGAAACTAGAGGCTCGATGCACAAAGATTCGTGCACGAATAGGCTTTCCTTCCCCTGGCTGCCGGCACCCCCTTTGCTCCAGCCAGAGCTGCCTTTCTACCTTTGTTCCAGCCAGAGCCGCCTTCTGCCTCTTGCCTTATCACATCAATTTGCATATTCCTTTCTTATTGGCTGTGGGCAACGACATCTTCATCACAGACTTATGGTCAATTTGCATATCCTGTCTTTATTAGATATTTAACTGTTTTTTAAAATGCTTACGTATTTTAACTTTGTGTTTTGGTTTTTCTAATGTTTATGTTAATAACTTTCATCAGATTTTTAAACATACATATATATACTCAGAAAATACTGAATTTATAGTTTTGAAAACAAAATGTTTAACTTATTAGTTTTTTTTCTCATGTTCAACGTCTCTCACTATCTAGAATAGCAGTTCTCAAAGTGTGGGCACTGTGACTATTTTTTTCTTCCTTTTGGGCATGCGGCAGTCTAGAAGAGGTGAGACTACTTGGCATGATTTTATAGAAGCTATGGAAAATAACATGAATGGGAGCTTAGAAAGCATGAAGTACACGGAGAGGAAATATTATGGTTACTTACGGAAATGGCAATCAAGTCCCGAAAGCCCAGAATAGTAGCTGAAGGCTCAGCCTCCTTATAAAAGAGAAATAATTGATCCAATATGCTTCTATAACTGGCACCAGGCAACATGTCAAAATTTAGTTCTGTGAGCAAATGATACTGTCCACCAACTGGGGACTCAGTCCCAAGTCCAGAGTGGAAGTGTCTTGCTTTCCTAATGACAGAGTTGAGAGAAATAACCTTGTTCCTGATCTAAGTGCTGTGGTTAAAGGGGGCCATCAGGAAAAGTAATATGTGTTCATCAAGGTTTCAAAGCTCTACCTGTCTAAGGAAAGCTGGGTTGCAGAATCATATAAACCACAGGGTGTCTCCAAAAATGCACACAGGTCAACAGCTGCTAGCTCACGTGATGTTTCTTTTTTTTTTTTTCTTTTCAAATTTATTTCATTGGCATGAATAATTATTCAAATAATTTGTGTACATTTTGGAGACACCCTGTACAGTATACAGCACATACATACCCACACAATTCTACGATGAGATGAATACGACATGTAATGGTTAGCAGTCTAGGCATCTTTCAGTCGAATGGCACATGTTATTTTATCAACCAGGTGGCGGAGAAAACATGACATGAGAAAAGCAAAGGGACATCTATGAACACAAGTTCAAGAATCTATTTCAATTCAAGAATGTATCATCTAATACCTTATATGTGCCAAGCACTGTTCTAAGGATGAGCAAGGAATTTGAATCAGGTAAAAGCAATGTGGCAGGATTAGCTTTGGGAGAAGATGTCCCCCTCCCAGTTACTTTGAGTCATTAAAGTGGAAATGAACTTGTACAGGGAAACAGGGATGGCTCACTTTCCTTGAGACTATATTCCAAGGTTTTCCTCTCTTGAATCACTTTTTTGGACTCTACCTATCCTTTCAGGAACTCTAACGCCTGCCAACTTTCCAATTGAAATGCAAACTTCTTATGAAAACATTAATTCTTTTATAACCCCTGCATTAAACTCATTGTAAGTGCTATTTTAGAATACCTGGGGTTTACATTTCAATTGTCTTTAACAATTTTATGGAAACAACATACAAATATTAAATTCACGAGTGGCAACCAGTTTTGTACTATGGTGGCAGACACTTGTTGAGGAAATTCTGGGACTACCAGCATTTTCATAGTTTCCTTAGAGAAGAAGAAAACGTAGTAAGCATCTTACTATGAACCTCAGCAAACCAGACTGTATCATGAAAATATAATCAGCCACTTTCATAAATGTACACAAATAATAGTGTAGTAGGAAAGTTTTAAGATAAACAATAAGAAAGCAGTCCAAACAGCTGTGAGTTACAGAAAACGTCTCTGCTTGTTTGACATACTTTCAGGAAAGGAAAGCAGATAAAAGCAGCACTATTATCAAGAAGCAAACAAATCCAGTGTTTGCAAAAAGTTTTTTGAAATTATGTCAGTTAGTCTAAGAACATACCCTCATATAAGTGAACACTTTAAATCTGGTGGGGGAAAATGTTACACCTGTCCTATATAATAAAAGCCTAATATGCTAGGTGTCTGGTTGTCTGGTTGTCTGTTCAACCAATCAAAGTGTAATATGCTAATGACATGCTAAGACTGCTCAAGGGCTCGCTATGATGTGCACTGGATACTAGACAGTCGACTGGTCAACCAGTTGCTCAGAGTTGCACTGACCACCAGGGGGCAGAGGCTCCAACCAATAGATTAGCTTGCTGCTGGGGTCCAGCCAATCGGCACTGAGCGAGATGTTCTGGACATGCCCTGGAGTCCTCCCACAGTCCCTCCCCACCAGAGGGCTGATGCAATGAGCTGAGCGGTAAGGAGCGAGGGATCCTAGACTGTGAAAGGAACATCTGAGTGATGGCTTAGGCCTGATCACCCTGGCAGTCAGACATCCCCAGAGGGGTCCCGGATGCTAGAGGGTACAGGCCAGGCTGAGGGACCACCCCCCCCCCCCGCCAGTGCATGCATTTCATGCACCGGGCCTCTAGTGTTTTATCAAGCTGTAAGAGACTTCCTCCAAGAAGTAGCAATTTCTGTTAGCAAGATGCATGCAAAGTGTGAGCCTCGTGGGAATTCACTTGTGACCGAGCAGAGAGCAGCCCCTGCGCAGACAGTGAGAAAACTGACAGATGCTACAGCAGCAATCAGTCTGAACTGTGTGGAATATTGAAACCAAGGAATGCCTAAAAGGCCAATGGCAAGATCTTAAAGTCAACAAAGGATGCTACCGAACGTCAGAGGAATGACTGCAGAACAGGAATCTCATACTGGTCTCCTGCAGGTTCTGTAAAATCACCCTGTATGCCTATTTTTAAACAGAAAACAATTGTTAGATAGATTTTATATAAAACATTTTTCTGTTTTGCAGCATTTAAAGTGATGTAAAAGAAAGCATTTTCTAGAATATTTGTATTTAAGGCCATCCAGAACTATTTTGATGAGAACAAAACCCTGTTAGTCACTAAAAAGTCCATGAACAAAGGCTGCTGAAAACATAGAACCTCATACTACTTAAGCCCGGAGAGATTTAATTGGTTTTATTTATTAGGAATACCCTGGAAATATTTTTATTTTTTATTTTATTTTTTTAATATATTTTATTGATTTTTCACAGAGAGGAAGGGAGAGGGATAGAAAGTCAGAAACATCGATGAGAGAGAAACATCGATCAGCTGCCTCTTGCATGCCCCCTAATGGAGATGTGCCCACAGCCACGGTACATGCCCTTGACCGGAATCGAACCCGGGACCCTTCAGTCCGCAGGCCATCGCTCTATCCACTGAGCCAAACCGGTTTCAGCTGGAAATATTTTTAGATGCAAGGAATGGGATGGCTTTCATTAGGAAGCTCAGAGGCAGTGAAGTACATTTGGCAGTGGCCTTGACTGGAAGTCAAAGGCAGACAGATTTCTTGGTTTAAATGAGAAGATCAGGCACAGATATTAAAAATGTGTCTGGAGAGAAGAATGCTATATTTTGGTACTCTCTGAAACACCTTTAGTTTAGCTTTAAGTGAAGAAAGAGCCACTTCTAGACATGTTTGAAACCAAAGAAGGTTTCTGAGCACTATATTGGTTTCTTGAGCCATCCTTTTAAAGAAAAACTCTAAGTGTATAGAGACTGCTGTGAATCTGATGAGTCATGGTAGAAAGTTGTAACCTACCTTTCCCATTTCTGGATAAGTATAGGGATGCGATCTTTACAGAATTCCCCTAGAATTATAGTGTCTGAGCTGACGCTAGACAATTGTGCTGCCATCTTGGTGGCAGGTACTGTGGTAGGAGCAGGGAACCAGGGAAGTCTCCAGTTCCTGTCTCTCCTTCTCCTTTTGGAAGGCAAGATCTTAAACTCCTAGCATGGAGTCCTTTGTCCCTGACTCTCCCTCCAGCTCCTGTCAGAATCTTCCACCTCTACCACCCTAAATAATCCACTACTTTGGCTTTTTGGGTGAACATGGGTGAAGGAAAGAAGAGGTCTTGTTTTTTAAAAAATAAAATAAAAAATAACAGCTTTAAGGATGCTGTGGAGCATCCCAGAGATGGTGAGGCCCAATTAAAATCGCAAATAGGACATTCAACAGCACTTCTCTGCTTTTACGCGCCCAGTGATTTTCTGAGAAACTTCCCCCTTTACGAGGCGGCAATTCCACGTGTATTACGGATGATCTAAAGGAAGAAGGGTTTCTAGAAGACCAGACATCATCAATATTTCCAGATGCGCTGCATCTCCAAGGATAACCGTCGTCACTGGCTTCTTTCACCAAAGATTTCTCTTGAAATATTGTGACCGTTTTTAGTAAAACTTCCCCATAGAAATCATCCCTGATAAGAGGCATTTCAAATGGCTCATTGTAATATACAACCGAGCGTAGACCGTGAGCCCTTCCTTCAGTGAAACACCATGACTGCCCCAGTGCTTGGGGACCCTCAGTGTCCTGGGCTGCTATCGCCGCTCTTGGCCTTCACGCAAACCCGGGCTCTGTCCACAGGCTCCGCCTCCTCATTTTAATCCACATCACACCCTTTCCCTCTGAAATTTGTCAGTCTGTTTCATGCTTCTGTGTCTCTAGTTCTATTTTATCCATCAGTTTATTTTTTCCATTAGATTCCACATATGAGTGAGATCATCTTTCTCTGACTGGCTTTCTTATAGCATGATACTCTCCATTGATTTTAAAACCTTCTCTTTTTTAAAAATGATCATATCTTACATAATAAAAGGCTAATATGCAAACTATCCCTATGGGCAGGAGTTCAACTGACCTGGGAGTTAGATGTACGCTCACCACCAGGGGGCGGTGCAGAACATAGTAGGTGTCGGGGATGCGGTGCTGGGTGCAGGCGGCAATGGAGGCACTGCCGGCCCCAATGGGCCCCAATGAGAGGGGAACTGCAGCTGGATGATAGAGCAGGTGAGCAGGTGGGACAAGGCCAAGGTGAGTATAAAGAGAAGCCCCAGCCAGCAGCTGGGGGAAGGGAGGCCCCGGCCAGCAGCCAGCAGCCACTAGGGACCCTACCCATGCACGAATTTCATGCACTGGGCCACTAGTAGTGCTGTAAAATAGTATAAGCATAGCATCAGGTACATCACACAGATGTTGATATTTCTTCTTTTTCTTTTCATTCTGACCTAAATATGTTCAAATTTCTCATATGATTTCACAAATTTGCTTTAGTTTAGGTTTGTTGTTGTTATTTGGTTTGTCTCTTGAACACAGTCGCCTACTACTTGTATCAATTGCCAGGAGTGATTTGGATAGATTAGACTGTCCTCCAGGAACAATTTCCAGTGTCAGTGGCTGACAACCACAAATGTTGGTTTCTGACCACAAACGCTCACTGAGTCTCTGTGACCCTCCAGGGCTGTTCACTTTCACAACGTAACTGAGGGCTCAGCCCACTTGCATCTCGGGCTCCACCATCTCAGACAAAGGCCTGTGTGGTCTCCTTGCCAAGGAAGAAAAAGCTGGAGGGTCAGATAGCAGACTGATTCATGTTTCTTCTGTTCATAGTCAGAATAGACTCCTTGCCTCTCCAATAGGACTGAGAAATAAGGGGCAGCCAATGGCTATTTGGTAAGCAGTCAGTGTCTCCCACAGAAGTTGGTAAGATTCCCCAAAAAAAGTTCAGAGTGCTAGGTCTACCCTGTGTATTTCGATAGACTGAGAATGGGAATGTGTTAAAGACATGTCAATCATACTTAAAATGGAAAAGGACAAGGTATTAATAGGACACAAGATGGAGAATTGATATTAGAAAAATATTGTGGAATCATGAAGGTTTCTTGCCCAAGCCTGGGAAATTATATAAACTCAAACTCTTTTAAAACCATACTTTATCAAAACCAGGAATTGGAGAATAATGAATAACACCAACTTGGAAAGAACAGGTTTATGAATGGAATCATGAGAAACATTTTTTGACTGGTAAAAACAAACAAGGTGGCATAAACTGGAATTGACTAATTCAAACTAATTCTCTTTTTCTTAAAAATGTATCTTTATCGATTTCATAGAGAGGAAGGGACGGAGAAAGAGAGAGAGAGATAGAAACATCAGTGAGAGAATCAGTGCTTGGCTGCCTCCTGTATGCCCCTGATGGGGATGGAGCCTGAAACCTGGGGGTGTGCCATGACTAGGAATGGTGTCCTGACCTCCTGGCCGAGCTCAAAGTAATCCTTGCAAAAATTGTTTCAAACCTTTTAAGAAATAATTCATATAAAAATATTTAGACCCCTGGAAGTTAGGTTCAAGATGATCAGAAATTAAATTCCTACCTTGAACATCTAGGCCAAAGAACATCTACTCAAAGATAAAACAATGAGAGGCAATAGTTTGGTGTGTAACCTTTGGTGTCAGATTGATTCCATTCAGATTCTGAGTTTAACTTCTACTGGTTAAATTTAATATATAAACTTAATATCCTTTAATATATAAATTTAATATCCTTTCCTATAAAAATGGAGATGAAAATAGTATTAAGTTCAAGGAGTTGCAGTATCCTATATAATAAAAGTGTCATATGCTAAGTGATCGTCCAGTCATCCATTCAGCTAATCAAAGCATAATATGCTAAATGATATGCTAAGGCTGCTCAACTGCTCGCTATAATATGCACTGACCACCAGGGAGCAGATGCTCTGACCAATAGGTTAGCTTGCTGCTGGGGTCTGGCTGATTGGGACTGAGTGAGCTGAGGGACACTCGTGGGTTCATAGGTCAATGCTCAACCACTGGGCATGCTGGCCAGGCTGTTTACAGCACTTTTTCTAGGGGAAAGTCCTCTTCCTTTGTTGGATTCTAATTTTTCTCTTGCATATTTTCATTATATTTCTTCAGGCATTACTTTTCTGTTAGTTAGACATTTTAAAACCTGATAAGATTTTATATTTTATTTTGTCCTAAAATAACTCTACACTTATTTCCCCCAACCTCTTCGACATTCGAAATTTGGCAGGGAAGTAGGGCATAAGGAACTGAGATTATGGAGGGAATAAGGCACATTGTTTTGGGGCTTCAGCTACAATCACTTAGTTATGCCTTTTTGGACATAATGACAATGGGCTTGAAAAAGCAGGAAGTTACCTATTAAATCAAGCTACTTCTACTAGCCTCATAGAATTATACTATATTCCTTACTTGTTTTATAATTTTAAGTAGTTTGATATTACTGTTAAGTGTGACTCATTAGAATGTCACTAACTTCCAATATTAAAATCTCAGGCCATTTAAGGATAAATCTTAGAACAGACATGTACAACAGGATGAATTTAAGGAAAACAAAATAAAATCACAAATGACATCTAGAGAAAAAACCTTGGAAGGGAATTGTCTTTAATTAGTTCACAGTTGGAGATTGTTCATACTGCTTATTTTGGTTAAGTCTTTCATTTGGGAAGAAACAAGCTATTTAACTTTCAGGATGCTTGCGGGTAGTTGGGGAGCAACTTGAATCCCAATAAAACTCTGTCCTCAAAAGAGTGTAACTTTGGTAGGGGAAAATATTTTCTATAAAATGTTGTAATCTATTAGAGTTTGTTACTCATCAGCAACAACAAAAACCAAAACAAAACAAAGGTAATTCAGTAAACTCAAGACTCATACCATGATATTAGGTAAGAGGCACTGATATTTAGTTTAGACAATAGAATTACCCCCGGGGCATTTCTGAGTGGACATTCTTTCTATTGGGTCTTAATACGAGACCTAACTTAATGCCGAAACTGGTTTGGCTCAGTGGATAGAGCGTTGGCCTGCGGACTGAAGGGTCCCAGATTCCATTCCGGTCAAGGGCATGTACCTTGGCTGCGGGCACATCCCCAGTAAGGGGTGTGTAGGAGGCAGCTGATTGATGTTTCTCTCTCATCAAAGTTTCTGACTTTCTATCCCTCTCCCTTCCTTTCTTTAAAAAAGAAAAAAATCAATAAAATATATTTTAAAAAAAACACAAAAAAACAAGGCCTAACTTAATACCTTTTTGGAAAGAATCCCCCTGTTGAAAATATGTACTAAATTTTTCTTTGTAAAAAATGATATAAATTCTGACAAATAGGTTAATACTGCAGGTTTTTTTTTTTTTTTGCAGTTTTATAAATAAATATGGCACATTTGAAAAGAGTGAAAATTTCACAGTATTTCATGAGGCTGTCAGTATTGGGGGCACTATTTAACGACGGACTTTGTGTAAACAATGGAAACTTACCAGAGTTGACTGGAGCATGTGTGAAGCTGAATGAGTGAGAGCTCTCTGCATTTTTTATAAGATTTATTTAGCTGTAAATTATTTATAATAAAGATACAGCAGAGACTGTTTAATGAGAACATTTATAAACTTCTCTTTCCTCCTCACACAGGACAAGATGGAAACACATAACAGTGTGTATGAAAATAAACTTGGTATATTTGTTTCATTTGTTTTCTTTTGCTCCTAGGTTCTGTGATACTTGTGTGTGTTGTGTGTGTGTGTATGTGTGTGTGTGTGTGTGTGTGTGTGAGTTCAAGATAATTTTTTTTATACCCATCTTCTCTAAGAAAAAAAAAACAACACTTTCTAGTTTCAGTCTTAAACTCTATATTTACCCTCATTCCCCACATTTAATGAAAACATATTATTTGGAAGACCTCTTCAGTAGGAAAAGGTATCTCTATCCCTATATGGTTCTTTGGACAACTCTGCTTGCCCTTCTATCTCGACACTGTGTCCTTTTCTTTGTGCCCCATTTCCTGTAACCTGTGGTTAACCAGAGCGCTGTGTCAGGCGGGAGAGTAATTTCTTCATTAGGCTTAAGCAGTAAACAGTACATCCTTGTTCAGATCATGGGTACCTGGACGTTTCATGTGTAACGTCCTCTAATGCTTCCATCCAACTCAGAGGGGAAGTGGCAAAGAAGGTCTTACATTCAGATGTTTTGCTTTCACTATTTTGGGAAGTTTATATGTTTGCAGATATTAAAGTAAAAATGGTTAAATGTTTAACTTTTCCATGGATGTAAATGTTTAATAATCATACTGCTAGCTCGGTACCAGTTGTGAAACGTTTGTTTCACTTCTCCAGCACCCGCTGCCTCTGTCTTTCTGTCCTCACACCCCTCTGTCCTTCTGTCCTCACACCCCTCTGTCTTTCTGTCCTCACACCCCTCTGTCCTTCTGTCCTCACACCCCTCTGTCCTTCTGTCCTCACACCCCTCTGTCCTTCTGTCCTCACACTCCTCTGCCCTAGGAAGCTGTGAGTTTGCACCTTCCTTTGAATGTCCTCACCACCAACACTCGGGGGAGTGGAGGGGGCTCTTCAGCAGCCTCTGAGCTGAGCTCCTGGATGCTGGACTCCTGTTTTCTCCCCACTTCTCTGCATAAAATCCCAGATTACGCTCTCTTCCTCCTCATTTCCTCCATGATGCTCCTGTTCAGATCCTGCAGTGGCACAGGAGTGCCTGTATGGAACAATCTAGAATATTTTTGGAATGCCCCAGGTGCTCTCCCTGGCCTGGCACAGCTTCTCAGCCGCAGTGCTGTGAGCGTGTGGCCTGGATGGCCCTGGGCTGTGGAGGGCTGCCCGTGCACTGTGGGCCTCTGTCCATCAGATACAGTAACATCCGTCCTGCTGTGACCACTGATGTCTGGAACATCCCCAGACATCCCCGGGGGTGGGGCTGAAGCACCCCCTGCCAAGCAACACGTGACTCTGGTATCCACCTTACTTTTCTGGATGGTTAGAATTGTGCTCAGCTGCAAGTAGCCAAACACCTACATAACAGTAGAGGTTTGTTTTTTGTTTGCTTGCTCGCTCGATTGTGTATTTGTAGGAGATGGTAGGTGAATAGTGTCTGGGATTGGTACAAGTCAGGAATTGTCTCTGCTCTCAGACAAAAAGAAATGACTTGGAGAAATAAGGAAGGGACTGCAGGGAACCAGCCATTACCTCACCGATAGAAAGGTGTGGACAAGGAACCTGAAAGGCTTAGTCAACCTTGAAGCTCTGAAAGGTCAGAGCCAACCACTCCCTATCTAATTGAAATAAGGGTGGCCGGGGCAACTTCCCCACCAGATAATCCTGTGAATCCTTACTGATAAGAGCATCTGCTTATTTCCTGCCTGAGGGCAATGGGTGTATCCCAAAACCTGAATAAAAGGAATGGCAAGGCCAAAGCGAGAGGCAGTCCTTCCACTAGAGATAGGCTGCCGCCTGGCTCCCCACTTTCCAAATTAACATTTTTCTGAGTCTCTCTATTCGTTTGCGTGTGGCTTTCTCCAGAACACGAACCCTGAACCACGTGGGACGTGAAAAGGATTCCAACAAGGGACATACTTTTAAAATGTGCGTTTACATCACACCTCTCCGACCAGCACGGCCTCCTGACCCGCAGTCATTCAGAGGGAGCCCAAGTCTAGAGTGGGTCCACCAGGGGAGGAGAGCATAGGAAACAGGTGTGGGAGGAGTCAGCCTACAGAGTCTGCGTCCTAACATCACATCTTCCCCAGGAGAACTGTCCGCTGCACATGATTTGGAATAAATAGTTCTAGGAGTGAAACAAAATGCCACAACTCTTAGTGGCTTAACCTGAGGAGGCTTTGATTACTTCTCCAGACACGCAGTGTGGATAACCCTGGTTAGTGGGCAACCTTCTGCATCATCTCTCAGGGATCCAGGCCTTGCCTCCCTGAGGACCCAGGGTCCTGAAGTCCTGGCTCCTTTCTGGCTCCTCTGCCTCTGACCTGCAGGTGGAAGAGGAAGGAGAGTGTAAAGGACTTTGTGGCAGGTGCCTTGGGCTAGGCTCAGGATTGACATAGTGTTTCCATTGGTACCGTCATGGCCAGGACATAGTTAACAATGGTAATGGCCACCTGCCAGTGTCGGTCATTTGCCCCAAAGGAAATATTATTCCATACAGGCACACCGAGTCTGCCCCTCTGTGTGTGTTCATACATACCCATCAATTCTTCCCTGCTCTCGTCCGGCATGTTTCTTATTGCTTCTGAAAATGCTAGCTCTACTATCTCCCAGTGAAGACTTCCTTGACTCTAACACCTCCAAGCAGCCCTGCCTTCCTTTGAAAACTGAGTTAATGAGGATTGAAAGGGAAGCTTAGGGCTCAGAAAGAACTGCATTTAAATCACAACCCTCACTCATTTTATAAACTTTGCCCAAGTTATTTTAACCTCCATAGAATTTAGATTTCTCATGTTTCAAATCAGGGCAATATTAAAGTATAAATTAAATGACATAATGTTCTTAACACAGCACTTAACATACAATAAATGCAAAACAGAGATTGTTTTATATTTTTATCTTCTAGGTCAGTTATTGTTTGTGTGACTCATTGGTGTGACCCACTGGTATTTTTTTTTGCATTATCAAATTTCATCATACAAAAATAATAATTTTCAGGATAGGAAGGTTTTATCATTATTTCCTATTGAATGCTATTAATTATGTGAATAGAAAATACTTGATGGTGAGTTTGAATTTCAGCTTAAACAGTTGCCATTTTGCAGATGGTTCATCAGGAACAGTTAATTTGCATGGTGTTTGAGGCTCACAAATAAGTTTAAAAATGCACTTGGTTATCTTTCATGGAACTTTACAAATTACATCCGTAAATATTCGCTGATTTAATTAATACATTTATTCCTATATTTAAAATACAATAATTTGAAGCTTTTTCTATCAGATGTTATCATTAAATATTAAAAGAACCATTAATCAATATTTGTATAATTTTTATAAAACCTGAAATCTATCTATACATAGAACATATAAATTCTAAAAAGATGTTTTCTAGGATCCTACCATTCGCTTAGACTTGTACATATTTACCAATTTTAACTTTTATTATGTTGATACCTAACTGAGGAGTCCTTATTTTATGTAATTTCAATATTTCAAGAGTAATTGAAGGAAACTTACCAACAATGTATTGATATCATGATAAAGTTACTTTAAATTTTTCTTCAAATATATAAATATAGAACAAGTATACATAATATGGCAATCTACAAGAGAAAACAATTTACTGAAATAAATTAGTTTTTGAACAGTAGGACATTTTTGTTTCATCAGAAAAATGGTGACCCATGTATTTCTAAAACATTAGTTATTTATATATATAGGTAACCAAACAGATACTGGCTGTAGAGAGAGAGAAGCATTTCTTTACTCAAAAGTCATGAGATTTTGTGTAAATCAGTTATTTTTGGTATATAAGCAAATCAGATGATTCTATAAAACCTTTCAGTAAGTTTACATAAAACATGCTGGTTTTTTTTTTAATATATTTTCTGTGTTTTGGTGGTTGTAATGAAAGATGTTAGTTGGATGGAGACTAGTCTGAATGACTTTATGCAAAGCTTTGATTGTCTTTCAATATAGTATTTAAATACTGAATGTTTCATATATAGATATATACATGTGTGTATAGACACATAAACACACATATTTAAGTGTGTGTGTATATGTGTGTGTATATATATATCACATTCAAGGTTTTTAATGTTGTTTTTCTGCTAACGTACCCTCTGTCAAATTTCATCTAATTCTCCTCATTCTCATTAAGTGTAAAATAAATTCCCAGTCTTCCAAAGGATGTTATTTGTACTTTGCAAAAAAAAAAAAAGTGGGTTCTGTGTTTTCTCGTGTAGATGGAGATAAAACTAATAGATAGTTGACACTCCGAGAACTGAAGAACCGAACTTCAGGAACTAGTATCTCCTGGTGGTTTGGAATGTTAGGGCGGCATAACATTTATACAGCGAACATTTTTATCAAACATTTTTGGTTAATGTCAATGACAACCCCTGTGTACCTTTTACACAGATTCCCCCATTTGCTCTGGTGAGCTCAAGCTAGGTACCGCTATTTCCATATCACAGATGCGCATTTTCAAATGCCTTGCGATTCAGTGACTTGTGCAAAAGAGCAAATGGCTGGAGAATCGTTGCTAAGTGTGCCCCCTGTCCACTCTCTGTGGCTCTGTGGAACTGCGGAGCTGCTGGGCCGTGGCCTTCTGCAGGGGGCAGAGCCTTGGGGCTCGGGGTGGGACCTGGCCTCCTCTAATTGCCCGTGAGGCTGTGACTCCCCAGTCTGCACCTTCTCCTTGGCCAGTAGCTGCATCTCTGACGATAGCATTCTTAATTTAGCCCGGAGAGAAACGGGGACGCAGAAACCAAATCCACCCGATTTGCGATGGAAATTGGTGTTCTAAAGTAGAAACCACATATCCATGGAGAAGGAAGTCTAGTAAATTAGTGGAAGCCTGGAAATAATTGCTTTTCCAGATGGGCTTATAATGGATTTATGAAGTATGACTAGAACATAAAACAAAGTTACCTAGCTAAAAGATGGAAAGGTTTTGAATCTTTGTTTACATAGAACAAATACCTGTTCAAACAGATGAAGTTCTCTCCAAGAAATGGAATTTGCAATGATGTGAATCACACTAAGGCTAAAATGAAAGTTTACATTAGTATTAATGTTAACCTATTTAAGGGTAGCCCTTTTTAAATATGTTCTTAATTGATTTCAAAGAGGAAGGGAGAGGGAGGGACGGAGAGAGAGAAACATCAATGATGAGAGAGAATCATTGATTGGCTGCCTCACACATGCCCCCTACTGGGGATCAAGCCCGAAACTAGGGCATGTACCCTGATTGGGAATCGAACCTTGACTTCCTGGTTCATGGGTCGAAGCTCAACCACTGAGATACACTGGCCAGGGTAGCCCTTTTGACTTAATTCCTTATAATATCATTTGTTTGACCTAAATCTGTATTTTTATGAAAAGTTAAATTTGTAGAAATTATCCTGAGCATTAAGTAGCATAGAATCTGATACCAGCTGCTTCATCAATATTAGAAGGAGGATTGAAGAGGGAAAGAAAGAAGGGAGGGAATGAAGGAAGGAGGAGGTAGAGAAGAAAAAGAGGGAAAGAAAGAAGGGAGGGGGGAAGAGAAGGAGGCAGAAACGGAGGGAGGAGAAACAAGGGGATATTTTAGTTGCTTCTAACGTAGTATTCAAAAGCAAACACCTTCTTTGGAAGTCAGTGGTCATTTTCTTTAAAGTCCACTTTGAAAATGTAACCCCGATATGTGGATAGAATAAATTGTAGTTAATGTTTCGGTGGCTAGTCGCTAACATTGTGTAGCTACCATTTATATTTTTCAATCGCATTAAAATGTCCTGAACATCATTAGAGCATTTCTCAAAATATTTTAAGAATAATTAAGGGTGCAGGCTTGTAATTACTGTTTTAAAAACCTCCATTTGTAAATAGGCACATGTTGAGACAGGTCTGAGATCTTAGCAGATGTTGGACACCATCTCTCAGTACAGCCTTTTTCCGTCGTCCTAACTCGTACTGTGAACTTTCATAAAACATACAAAAGGGACTCCCTGACTGAGTTAGGAATATGTTCCTGTGCATGTATATAGAATTTAAATAAAAAGAAAAGGTAGATCTACATGTTCTAAAAAGAATATTCCTACAGACCTGTAATTCTTATAAAATCCTTAGTTATAACCTATCGTTTAGATGCAAACTTCAGTCCATAAGTTTCTAGCATTTTGTATATATCCTTTAATTTTCCCTCTTCCTTTACAATTGCATGCAGAGTTGGTTAATTCACATTTAACAAGCAACTAAACGGGGGCAAAATCCTCACCATTTCAGCACACTAACTGATTTCATCTTTGCCTCCATCACACAAACTACTTTTCCAAGAAGTGTGTCTCAAACTTTGAGTAAACTAATTTTTATAAAACTAATAAGTAACTAATTTTTTACTTAAATATAGCATCAAATTACTAGCTTTTGATCTTTATAAGACAACATCTCAATCTGCGATAATGAAGGATGTAAGCTTTCTGCCACTCATAAACAGGCACATGTTGAAATAGACCCTAAGTCATGTGGCTTCTCAGACCCTAGGATTGCAGGTCCAAAGAACAGGGAGGCACCTATAGAGCTCACATGAGCAGGTTGGGCATGCTCTTAATATTCTCTCCAATCACCAAAATATTTAAAATTTGTGAAATAATAACAGACATCTCACATGCTGGTTGTGCAAAGTGATTTTTAAAATATTTTCAATTTAGCCCTGACCAGTGTGTCTCAGTTGGCTGAGCACCTTCCCATGCACCAGGAGGTCTCTGGTTGGATTCCAGGTCAGAGTCTGGGTTGAGGGCTAGATCCCCAGTGGGGGGCATACAGGAGGCAGCCAATCAATCAATGGTTCTCTCTTACCATTGATGGTTCTCTCTCTCCCCCTCTTTCTTCCTTTCTCTCTAAGATCAATAAAAGCATATTAAAATATGTTTTCAACTTAAAAATAGGAAAGTATATATCATAACAGACCCTAAGAAATACTAGGTGTATCCGTTAATAATGTGGATTTTTTTTCAATAAATGAAGTTACACATATGTTGGTATATATATGATTTGATATGTATGCTATTTTATTGTATTGACAGCACGCTTCAAAACTTCATGTGTCAAATTTGCTGAAGGTGTTAACATCATAGATATTTTTATGCTTAAAAATGTTGAATTTCGTGCCAAAAAAAGGAGCATTTGCGGGAAGTTTTAATTCATTACTTTATAAGAAAAGTGCTGCTGGAAGTTATCGTATACTTCAGGAAGCTCATGGTGAACATGCTCCATCTAAAGATACTTGTGAAGCTGGTTTAAATGCTTTAAAAGCGATGATTTCAATGTGAAAGAAGAAGAACTTTCAGGCCAACGGAAAAGGTTTGAAGACCAACAATTGCAAGCATTATTGGATGAAGATGCGGGTCAAACTCAAAAACAATTGCAGAAAGATTAGACGTTGCTCAGCAAACAATTTCTGATCATTTACAAACAATGGGAAAGATTTTATTTTTTAAAAAATATATTTTATTGAT
Organism: Antrozous pallidus; assembly: GCA_027563665.1. Taxonomy (NCBI): domain Eukaryota; kingdom Metazoa; phylum Chordata; class Mammalia; order Chiroptera; family Vespertilionidae; genus Antrozous; species Antrozous pallidus. Next base: position 93,380,465 of record CM050518.1, read on the forward strand.
TTTTTACAGAGAGGAAGGGAGAGAGATAGAAAGTCGGAAACATCGATTAGAGAGAGACATCCATCAGCTGCCTCTTGCACGCCCCCTACTGGGGATGTGCCCGCAACCAAGGTACATGCCCTTGCCGGAATCGAACCCAGGACTCTTCAGTCTGAAGTCCAATGCTCTATCCACTGAGCCAAACCTGTCTCGGCAAGGGAAAGATTTTAAAGGAAGAAAAATGGGTGCCCCATCAATTGAAGGAAAGACAAATGGAAAACTGAAAAGTCGGTAAAATGTTGCTTCAACGGCATGAAAGAGTCATTTTTTGCATTGAATTGTGACTGGTGATGAAAAGTGGATTTATTTTGAGAATCCCAAATGCACAATATCATGGGTTCATCCAGGTCAACCATCAACGTCGACTGCAAGGCCAAATCACTTCGGAAAGAAGACACTGTGCTCTGTCTTTTGTGGGATCAGAAAGGTGTGGTGTGTTATGAGCTTCTAAAACAGGTAAAACCATTAATACTGATCGCTACCCACAACAAATAATCAATTTGAACCACACTTTGATCATGATACGACCAGAATGTGCCAGAAGACACAGCAAAGTAATTTTGCTTCATGATGACACACCAATACACATTTCAAAACCAGTTAAAGACACGTTAAAAGATCTTGCCTGGGAAGTATTAAGCCACCTGCTGTATTCACCAGACCTCGCTCCTTCAGATGACCACTGGTTCCAATCAATGGCACACGCACTGTCTGAGCAGCACTTCAAAATGTATGAAGAAGTGGAAAATTTGGTCTCTGAGTGGTTTTGCCTCAAAACAAGTGAAGTTCTATTGGGACAGTATCCACAAATTACCTGAAAGATGGGGAAATATGTAGCTAGTAATGGACATTACTTGGAATAAAGCACTTTCGATGTTTCTCTTTAAATTATTGTGTTTTCTTTGATTACAAAATCCGCCATTATTAACCAATACACCTAGTTGGTTCGTTTACACGTCAGCAAAGCTATTTCTTTTCTATAAAATCTAGAGGGTACTAAGATTGAGGGGTAATTAGTCATTTTCTTTTAAATCCAGTTCCATTCCTCGATTCGAACTAGAATCAGAGAAAAATATAAACTTCCTCAAAAATCCTAGTCAGAGATTAATAGTTTTGCATATATCAGATTCTGTGGTGACATACAAATTCATTGCATCAGAATTTAAAATATATTTCTGCTTTCTCAACCAGTTGTCACAGATGTCTTCAGTGACATTTCAGCAGTTCCCATGGAGTCATATCTGGCCTCTTCTCTCTGCACCCCCACCCCCAACAACAAAACTCCTTTCTTCTAGGCCCTTCTGAGATTTATTCATGTAACTCCCGTTAGAGTTAATTGGAGTTACTAACATAAATTCCGCTTGCTCCAAATAGAGAATAGGTTTCTTTAATGCTGTTTTTATTTTTTAATAAGGTTAGGCTTAAGAAAAGAACCTTGTATACAATTCTATCTTTTGCTTTAGGAAATTAAAATGCCTTTCTTAGGGTTAGGGAATTGAAGTCTGTTGCAAACTTTTCTTTCTTGTTTTAATTCTGCTGCATTACTGCATCATCCTTACAAATCACATTGGTAATGAAACAAACAGGACACTGAACTATAAAAGCATTTTTTCCAGCAAGCCGCCGCTGTTTACGTACTATTTGTGGTTTTATTTGTGGAATTACTCTGTTAATGGTATGTTATCAACGCTATTTAGAAAAATTGTATTTGCTATTCATAACAATAACGAGCAATAGATACTATTTATTGAAAGAAAGGGGGGAAATACAGTTCTCAAACTGAATGAAAAGCTCACACTTTTTTTTCTATGAATGCTGCTTTTAAATAAATTGCCTATCCTTTTTATTATCTATTTATGTGTGATTGTTAATATATAATAGTCATGGATAAATTTATATGTGCAGATAGCCTTGAATTGTTTTAAATATTTGAAACTGTTTTTAAGTACCTGATATAAGTTTAATTGACTAAAAGAAAACACACCTTAAGAAAGAGATGCTTTTCAATTAAACAAAAGATTAATAATAAACCAGTGAACTTGCTTTTCACAGTGTGTATCCTCTCCCCCAGTTATAGGAAGACATTCCTCTGTCAAACACAATTCTTGAAAAGTTGTCTGTAACTCAAACATTCCAAACATTATGTATAAAAAATTACTTTTACTTTAAAATTTCTATCTTTTTTGGTTTTGTAAAGTTTCCATAGGAAATAGATTATGTTTACAATTCTAAGATAATTATATTAACCTATATGATAGTCAAGGATATACTTCTAATAAAAATTTTTCATGAAAATTAATATCCCACTTTAATTTTTAAATTATTACTTTTATTCCTCTGAAATGTGTAACTTTCATAACTTTCTTTAGACTTTTTTTTCCCAGTTGTTTCTTTTGATGGCTTCAAAGCTACAAGCCTTTCAAATATTTTTAAATAGAGCTTGTTTTCTAGTGGATCAAGTTAGATTTGTTTGAAAGAAATTATGTGAGTGCAATTTAACTGTACTGAATTTTAGAAGACTGATTTAATACAAGCATAAAGTTGAGAGACCCCACAGAAATCGATAGTTTAAATGACCTTTACAACTTTCTCTTGAATATTTTCAGATAGAAAATTAATCATTATGAAGTCAATCATTAAAACTCCATTCAATAAAACATCAATGGGATAATTTGGAAATATGGCCCGCATTAGCTCAGAGCTCTCTGCACTCAACTTCTTTCATAATAGAAAGATTTTAATTTCATCTATCAAAGAATATAGCACGCTGAAGTGGGGATGAAAGAGAGCCTTCCCACGGATGCAGTCCTCATCCCAGCTGAATCAATGTTGAATAAATATTTAAACAAATGTACCTCCAAATTGCTGGCAGCCAGAGCCAGGACAAGTTTTGATGAATTGTATAATTATTTTTTGTCCAATGAAAAGAGGCACACAATTCATCTAGAAAATGGATTCAAAGGGGGACGCAATATTAGCCTACCCAGGACACTACATGTCCAATCTGAAGCCCTAAGAGGAAGTTAATATATTTATTGCAAGTAGAATTTTGTTTTTAAGAAATGACCCAACTAAATTATTTGTATTAATCCCATCCAAGGTTATTAACTAACATGACTTATTTTATTAGTCTTCATTTCCTGGTAGTCTATGCAGAGAGAATGTCAGTTGAGGCATAAGAATACCATAATTATAAATGTGAGCTTTCCAACCAGACTTTCCTAGTTTTTAATTCTGAAAATCTAAACCTGGGAATTTGGTTTATCTTTCTAAGGTTCGGTTTCTTCATCAGTAAAATGGGTATAACAATACTACACATTCAAGGACTTTGTGTGTGAGGATTATATTAAACTACGTATTGATTTAGTACAGTGCCTACCACATATTAAAGTTACAATAACATGGTGGCAATTAAAAAGTTTTTTCTTAAAACAAAAATCTGAAATTCTCTACTTACATAGTATCCTAAGAAAATTAAAATATTACTATGGTTAAAAGATAGGGTGTATACCAAAAATTATAGTCTGCTATAGTTTGACAGACATTTTAAATTATTTACCTTATAAAATTTACTTTACCTTTTTTAATCCATCAGTTATTTTTCTTTAATAATAACTGTACACTTAAGTTTACAACTATTTTAATACTTAAGTCTAAAATGAAATTCAGCTATGCTATTGAGTTAAATATGACACTGGCAAAGAGAATTAAATATGAAAGCAGAAAGCATTTCCCTTAAGCGTTAAATCACACATTTAGTCCAGGATTTAATTTCTTCATGCACTTGCCAATACCTAAAATGTCAAAAAGGACATTGTTTTAAAGTTTATATTATAACATATTATGAACTTATTTATATTAGTTGCCTATAAAAATAATCTCTAATGCAATGTAAGGAATGAAATAGCCTAAATAAACTAAAATTCCTGGAGAAAGACTGAAATGTAGTGTTTCAAATCAGTTTCGGTTTCATCTTTAAAATTATAGCAAACACCCGCAAGAAAAATACATCGTAGTCCACAGAGATAGATCAGCATCAAACCACCCTATAAGTCTAGAGACAAAAACTGATGAAACAAAATCCAAATTCTTCCACTATTTGATGCTAGAACATTATTATATGAAAATCTTCTAATGGGGCCGTATCCAAGTTGTAGCATTAGCAGATGGGATCCTGTGGGGTTCCACATTTTTAGTTATTTAGGACTTTAGTAAACAGTGATTTTATCCAGTATGTGATTGGAACAGATGTGATCTTATCAGGGTTCCACTTTTTTCAAGGGCATAAAATTGCCATGATTGGCTGTACAGTGCCGGGGCTCACTTTCCGCAGCGTCAGAACCGGGCCCTCTTCAGCCAGAATTTGCCCTTGGGTTCTAAAGCATCATAATAGGGAGTTAATGTTTTATTCTCTATTAATCCCATTAAATCCTTTTAATATTAGAGCATGTGTTGCTTTATAGCATTAACTAGTGTCTTGCACTCCACAGTATTTTCACAGTTTATGACACTGCTTAGGGCATTAACAAACAGCTGTTTGAATTAAATGAGCAGTTAAGGACCCTGTTCATTAACTCAAAAGTTTCATGTATTTTTAATTCCTTAAATCTAATGGTATCATCACCCTCCGAGAAATCTATCTTTGATTATCATTTGCTCCGGCCACTATTGGTTATGGGGGGGGGGAGTATGATTGTTTTCGAATATGAGTCCTAACCCGGTGGATATCTCTAATGAATCTTAACTATCTCATAACACTCTCCTTCATATGGGATATAAAACTTTAAAAGTTGTTTACGGCGGTTGTGTTAAGATTCTCTCCAATTTTGGTTACTGATGACTTCATTTAGCTAATGTAAAGAGGCAGTTGGAACGGAATTATTTGCATTTGGAGTGGTGCAATCAGAGGTTTGTGACTTGACGCATTTACAAAAAGAAAGGAAATTGTATTTGGACAGTGACTGATTATGGGATGCCTCCCTGGTGCAGAGCACAGCAATAGTCACTGTCCTTCCCTGCATGGCGGGCCCCGGCTTCCAGCTCAGTCCGACCACGGTCATGGACGTCTGGATTCCGCAGTTCGAAGTGCAGTCATTAAATGAAAGGGCAGTTTTGAATTAATGCATCTGGTATTCTAAACAAGGGAGATGACAGTGGGGTTTTTGATGCATTCCTATATCTAGCGATGCCCAGTAGTTTATTCAGAGCCTTCTGTTCAGTAGTCGCTCGGTATTTGGGTTTGAATGATTAGATACTAACATTAAGAAATGTTTACCTGTTGGGGAAAACTCCCCTAGGTTTTCCACAAATCGTTGTAAAATTTGACCTCCCGTTCTTTAAACTTTCTCTGTAGGGTCTGTGGATCTGCGATAGATGAATTCAGCACATAGGTATTTACTAAGTCATTAGAAAGCATTAAAAAAAAATAAAGAGTGGGACATATGATTTTACTGTTTTAATCATTGTATTTGTGTCTTCTCAAATGTCAAGGATCAACACTCTTAAAGGCTAGATGAGATGTTGTGTGTGTCATAATGGGAAGGAATGGAGTAAGTTAATAAGGATGGTTTGCTAAGCCCTATCCAGTGTGGCTCAGTGGATAGAGCACTGGCCCGAGGACTAAAAGGTCCCAGGTTCAATCCCAGTCAAGGGCACATGCCTGGGTTGCAGGCTCCATACCCAGTAGGGAGCGTGCAGGAGGCAGCCAATCAATGATTCTCTTTCATCATTGATGTTTCTATATTTCTCTCCCTTTCTTTCTGAAATCAATAAAAATATCTATTTTTTTTAAAGAATGGTTTGCTAAGAGAAGCAGAACACTATCTTTCCTATTAAATCAGAGAAACTAAACCCACATTCCTCTTAACGTTAAGTTTGGGACAGACGAAAGGAGAGCTGGGTTCCAGGGCGGGGAGTTTTTGCTGAAGCAGTGTCAGTTGGCTTGGAATTCATAATTATCTTCATCCACGTCGAAAGTTGCAGGGCGCCCTTTCAGAGCGCCCTTCGAGCCTCATTCTGCCTCAGGGTATCTTTGTGGGCATGAGTTAGGTCCCTTGGACATCCCCCGTGACTGAGGGGGGTGCAGGTAACACGTGAAACAGGTGGAGGGTTTAGGAGGCAGCCTCCTCGACCTGGACTACTACCCGTCCAGACCACACCAGAGATTTCATTTTTCTCTCTACTGTGGAAAATGCAAAGTGATCAGGCAAAAAACACCAAGCTATTGTGAGGATTTGGTCTTTAATATTATATCTAGAAATGCTTCTGAACTGTCACAGATAGTAGACGGTTAAGCCCGAGCCTCTCACTGCTCAGATTGCCGCCGCTCATGTGTCACTGAGAGACGGGGCTCCATTCACATTTAAAGAGTCCACAGAGAGTCCAGTCCATGCACTCAGAAGAATGCATGTCCAGGAGTATTCCTTTTTAAATAACTGAAAAAATTTCAACATGTAGAGGTGAAGAAATCTAAAATTAAAATAACTTGACTGTATGACATATACTCAAGATATATATGATTTGATATATACTAAACATATATTGAATAGATATACCATATTTTCCCGCGTATAAGACGACCGGAACTGATGATGATAGGAGGAAGATAAACAACAGAGAGAGAGCAAATGCTGGGCAAGTCCCTGGCGAGTTAGCAACGCCCATCATAACTGCAGGCTACGGTATTGTTACACCGGGCGTATAAGACGAGCCCCGACTTTTGAGAAGATCTTCCTGGGTTAAAGAGTCATCTTCTGCACTGGGAAATGCGGCACTGAATGTTTTATATATGTGTATGCAGTGCCTAGAAGGAGCATTTATTTGTTGATATTCTGATTTCCTGTCAGCACCATCTGACAGGAAATCTCACAGCCCCCACCCAAGCAAGCCACCAGTGTCAATGGTCTGAACTACATCATTGGCCTCCTAACTGGTCACTGTGCTCATACTTGTCTGCTCTGGACCTGGAGCTGATCCTCACGAAGCAGTCTGGATTGAACTTAAGTAAAACTAACAAACAACAAACAAAAACCCTCCTCTCTCATCCTGAACTTATTCCCGTGGCTTTCTTGGGCTCCAAATGGCATGGAATCTAAAACTTTTACCATGGTCTGTCTGACCCAACCACTGGCGCGCCCCCCCCTCCCCCCGCCCATACCTGCGGCCATCATCCATCTAGTTCCCTGGGTTCCAGGCACGCTCTCCTGGTAGCATTGACCCAGCCCTCCCCCACCTCCCACCCCCTGGGTCCCACCAGCTCAGCCTCAGGTCTCTGTCACGTGCTCCGAGAAGCCTTTAGAAGCCTCTGGTCTAAAGCAGGTGCCTCTTCTCAGGTCCCCGTTGCTCCCTCCATCTCCTCAGTAGCACGTATTGCTGTGCCAACCACATAACTGTTTGAGTAATTTATTTTTATTTCCCCCCACTGGGGTAAGATCTATTTTCTTCACCACTGGATAACCAGCACCTAGCAGCCAGAGGGAGCACTCAGGACGTGTTTTCAGATAAATGGATGTACTCCGCAGCTCCTTTAACTCAAGGAAAGATTTTGCACCGCTTAGCTTTCTGATAAATGACCGGGCACATCTGGAGTAGTTTAGGAATTTTTTTAAGATGATAGTTAACATTCTATTATTATTGTTAAACTAGCCTTTCAAGCCACTTAAGTAGCTGGTAATTGGTCTGTCTTCTGCGGGAAATCTGGTATTCGTTTGAAAATTGGCTTGGCTGGATCCGATGCTGTTTTATCCTTTAGTTCCAATTTTCCTTACACGTCGGAACTCATAGCTCCGCACTGGCCCGAGGTGCGTCCTATTTTGCGTGGTGCGGGGCACTTGGAGAGACTGCGGGGACTCCGTAGGTGACGAGCACAGGATGAGAAACCGAGGCCTGCCAGGCCAGATGGGGAGTTGAAACTGGGAAATGGATGCCCATCGCTGTGCGAGGCACAGACAAGACCAGGGGAGTAAGATCCTGGCAACAGGTCCTCAACAGCAGCAGGTGTGTGCGGTGCAGGTACTGTCAGCTCCTGGGAAGCAGACAGGGAAGTCTGAACTAAGGCACTGGGGGAGGGTGTCAGAGGCCGCATCTGGCTCTGGCAGGTCCTGACAGTGCCAGTGCTGGCGGTTTGTGGAAACCCCTTTCACGTCCCGCGTGGTTCCAGTTCAGGGTTCGGGTTCTGGAGAAGGTCGCACACAAATGAAAAGAGACTAGAAAAGTATTAATTTGGGAGATGGGGGCCAGGCGGGAGCCCAACTCTAGTGGGAGGACTACGCCTTGCTTTGGCCTTGCCATCCCTTTTATTCAGGTTTGGGATCAACCCATTGCCCTTAGGCAGGAAATCCCAGTAACAGGCAGATTCTCTTATCAGTAAGGGTTTACATGATTGTTTGGTGGGGAAGTTGCTTCAGCTATTATTGTCTCCATTAGACAGGGAGTGGTTTGCTCTGACCTTTCAGAGCTTCAAGGGTGACCAGCCTTCCGGGTTCCTTGTCCACACCTTTCTAATTAGTGAGACAATGATCGGTTTCCAGCAAAGGTTACCCTGTTTCCTTGTCTTACCTGTTTGCATGAAGCTTTGAATGCATAAATATTTAGTGCATCTGCTTATGTTTTGATGATAAGCTAGCAAATTCTGACACCCTGTGTGGAGAAACACAAAAAATAGGTCAATTGTGTAACCTCCCATCCACTTGAGGAAAACGTTCTTTTGAAAGTTGTTTTGAATGATCGGTTCTTTCAGGTAGAGCTTTCAAGGAATCGCCACTGCCCAAAATTTAAACTGAATTAAAAAAAAAAGATACAGTTTATATCTATAAGAGAATGAAAAGGGAAACGCTAGAAAGCAAGGAACCTAAAGTCAGTTATAATTGTACATGTTCTTGAAACACTAACGTCGGAAACCGGAAAGAAGAATGTAGGAGCCCCTTGGGAAAGATTGGGGTGCTGGCCTTATCCATTGACCCCACGGTGGTAAGAAGTGCAAACACTCCTCTCTCTGTCCCCTTACCCATCAGGCTGGGGAGCGAGACCCCAAAGCCAGGCCTCGCAGGTCCCGGGTCCCAGGGCTCCCAGCAGCCTCAGACTGACGTTCTTTATCAATGAGATGCCGCTGAACTGCGGTGGCAAGGCTGATGCTGTAAAACCAGAGTGCACTGGAGTCTGCTGGAGGTTAGTAGCACTTGTTAATTTGATCAAGGCCGGAGTTTACGGAGGAGAAAGTAAACAATGCAAACTGCAGACACCATCAGTTTCCTCTGGGCAGCGAAGTGTGGTCTGTTCCATTTACACTTCACAACAACACCTGATGGGCTTTGTCAGAGCCGCACAGAGTAATTAAACCTGAAATCAATAGCAGGCATTTGTCATGTTTACAGCCGCTCTTTCTGCTGGGTTAAACTCATCAGTTTAGTGCCGTTCTGTTTTACTGCGGGACACGCTCCATTATTTCCTCAGGTACAGTTGAGATATTCAGTTACATGCCCAATAGTTTGAATACGACATTAAGATTAAAAGGGACAGGCAAATGGACAGTTTTTGTAATTTATTTGCTGACTTTCTTAACCAGTGTTGGATTCCCATTTCCTTCCACCTTTTTTTTTTTTTTAATTTTTTTATGAAACCCTTTGTGGCCTGAGATAATATATTCCCTTAGCTCCCAAACTGGCAGAAGCTCATCTCAAATCTGATAGAATTTGACACCGACCGTAACTATACACAAGGATGGCTGACACGTGTTTGTTTATTTGGAGAGTGAAGAACATCTAAGACTCAAAGTGGTTTCCTTATTTGAAGGAAATTGTTCTTATTTTTTATTAAGGATTCTTCTGAAATTTTCTTGTAGGTCAGGTTTTAAAATTTCTATCTATCCTTCAAAATTTTATACCTTTGCTATTTTCTCTGTTTCTTAATTTTCTAAATGATTAAAACAATCTTTGGCTAGAGCATGTTGTTTTTTACAGTAAGGCTTTGCAGTTAAATGGTAAACTTGAATTTGACATACATATTTGAAGGAAGCTGAAAAGCATGCCCTATTAATGAAGACCCACATTTTATGCACATAAATGTAAGCCTCTTCTCTATCCATAGAGCATTTTTGACTTGGTACACCCCAAGCAAATAGGACTCTTGTAAGACTGACTAATATAAATTAGTTGGTTATATATAAAACCATAGTATTTTTATGCTTTTACATTAATGTTTTTAAATAATTCAATATAGCACTCCCCCTCTCAGATGTGTTTATTGAAATTTTATCCAAGTGGACTGATTACCTATTATATTCTAACTTTGGGGGAAAAAAATCATGAAATTAATCCTATATAATAAAAGCCTAATATGTAAATTGTCCCCTTGGGCTGTCTTTGGGCCAGGAGACCAGGAGTTATACCGTTCCCTGTGATGTGCACTGATCACCAGGGGGCGGCACAGAACATGGAGGGCACTGGCAGTCGGCGGCACGCTGGCTGGCTGTATCGCCAAGGAGGGCAGGACCTCGGTGGGATGGTGGAGCAGGTGAGCAGGCAGTGCCAGGCCAAAACAGTGTGAGCAGGCCCGATCTCCCCGCAGACAGTGACCGGAGGCTACAGGCCCTGATTAGGGCCAGGCCCTGGGCTGGGACATGGATCTGGGATTGGATGGCAGCAACCAAGCTCCTGAGGCACCCTGGCAGGGGGCTGCAACCTCTTGCCTGCCGGCTCCCTGGGTGTGGGGATGACAGAGATGGAGGTGCCGTGAGAATGTGGGGTGTCTGTGGAGCTCGATCTCACTCCACCCGCTACCCTCCCCGTTATGCCAAGGCTCATGGGCCCCTGGGAAGTCCCAGTGCTCAGGTGCTGGGTGATCGGGAGGAGCCTGCCCCGCACCCATCAGGCCTCTTCCGGGTGAGTGGGCCGCAGCCACCAGGACCGAAGAGCAGGTGGGGCTCCCTGTGGGCTCATGCAGGAGCCCGTCTGTGAGGCGGACCGGGAGAGAGCGCACTGCCCGCCCGGCTTATATGGTCTTTAATTAACCCCTTCCCCTTCTTTGTCGGGTCACCGCCACCCGTCTCCCCTCAGGCACCCGGCTCTTCTTTTTCCGGTGTCCATGAGTGACTCAAGTTTCCATATGCCAAATCATCCTAGGAATTTCTAACCATTTAAATTAAGTGGCAGTCCAAATGTCTTTAGGAATCCGTATTTTTGCAAACTATAGTAACTCAAACTTCTGTGGTATCACAGAAGTGTAACATTTAGAGAATTATTACATAAGTTATTTTCAAACAAAACTGTGTAGCATCATCCCATTCAAGGGTATCTACATGGGGCAGAGTTTAGGAGTCAATATTTTTGCCTTTAGGTAGGACATGGAATATCCCTGAGACCCTCCCTATTCATGTGATTTCTAGGTCTGGGCTATTGTTGTCATGTATGTTAGTAACCCTACATGATGGCCACCAACCTCTGTCTCCCATGTAGGGCCCCGTACTGTGTCATTATTTAGCAATTTCATCATTCGTACAACTCAAAGAGGGAATGGATTTGCTAAGTCCTTGTCCCAGTCAGCCATTCCTTAATGCCTTTATGAAATTAATATACTTTCCCCAGCATTTTCAGTTCAGATTTTTGAGAAATACATCAATTTGGCTAGGGATCCTATCTGTTACCAAAGATTTTGAGTGAGAACCAAATTAAAATTCTATACAGATACAGCAATCAAAAGGATAACACCTCCTGGATCTAATGTTGATAATCATTTGGAAAGTTATGTCCTAATAATAAAAATTAGTGAAAATTACATTGACTTTGCTTTACTTAAGCCTTCTAAATGTCGACGATGATAAAAGTGAAACTTAAGCATGATACCCAAAATAATGCTTAAAATCAGAATAATACATGTGATACCCTATGCATTTAGAGCTAATTTTTTTTTTTAAGACTGAGATACTTATTCTAGGTCATAGAGCATCTGGTTCTAAGTCAGACCTTAACATGTGCTCTTAGTTCTTTGTGTTCCAATAACCTAAAATGCAAGGTAGTTCCACTGAGCATGTCTATGCGAAATTTAATTAAGAAGGTGATAGATGGTTCCAGGGATTGTTTCATAGCACATTGGAACTCATCTGGAAGAAGACAGTAATGTCACCTAAAAATGACCTCAGAGTAATAACATAATGAGACCTGGGAAAGAGCCAAGCATATGCTGGGTGTTAGCGGCAGTCCCTCAGAGAAGGTCCACTCAACTTTTCTGGGTCAATAGCAGACCCTAGAAATGAGTTAAGTCCAGAAATAAAATCCAAGGCTAGTTGCCTTGTTGCTCATTTATCGTCCATGGCTGTTAGCTTTCAATTCCTCAGAAGAATCTGGTCTCACTTATGAGGAGGCTGTCTTTGTGTAGCGACTGTAGGGAGTGCAGGAGATTATTTCTGTATGTCCTTACTGTCACAGAAATGATCTCACTTTACTAACACAGCATTATGTATGCTAAGAAGGCAAAATAAATATGAAATGTAGTGAAAAATCATAAAAATTCTGCACCAAGAATTTCAAGGTTGCCATATCTTTCCTCTCCCTACCAGGTCAGCTATCACCGTTTTTGGTCTGTGAAGGGGCCACATGTCGACCTAACTAGCTCAGAGGAGGCCTGTGTGGCAGTGCAAACTCAGAGCCCTAAAGCCACCACAAAGGATGGTCTGAAGTTAAACTTGAACTAGAAGCAGTTCTGGTGGGCAGTTACAGTATAGGCCAGTAGACAAGGTCAACCTTTACCTTCTCTGTCTTTTTGCATCTATGTTAATATACCCTTGAGGTGTCTGGGTAACTTGTAACTTCCCTTTTTCCTTTTTTCTGGACCCCTTGGGGCACAGCCCAAATGTGCTAGGTGCCAGGACAGATACCACAAAGTCCTTCATTATCATGTTAATTATTCCTGCACCCACCTAAGTACCTGTCCATCATTTCACTTTTTATCCAATCCCACAGGTTCTTCACTCCCCACCCTGCTCTGCTTTCTCCAGCCTCTCTAACCTATCACCAGTGGATTTCATGTAACTCACCTACACCTCCTTTGATTGCAATGAATAAATACAGATGTAACCCGCCATTCTCTGGAGCATTATCTCAATTCATTGAGGTTCTACTTCCCAGCATATGGACAGTTTGGCTCAAATAAACTCACCGAAATTCTTTATAGGTCTCAATGTTTTTTTTTTTTTTTTTGTTGTTTTTTTTTGTTTTGTTTTTTTTTTTTACGTTAATAGGTCTGAAATTCCGAACTCCAGGTTTAGTTAATCAATATAAAGTGTTCCTCAGAAGCTCACACACATGGCAGAGACCTTTTCCAAATTCCGATGGACTTCCATTTCAGTAGATCCCTGGGAGCAGAGCAGAAGGAACAAGGCGGCATTCTTCGCCTCAATAGCGGAGGCTGTGCAGTACTTTAAAATATGCAGGATATTTTGTCTTTTCTCATCTGATGCTCACAACTCTGCAGTGTAGCTCCTTAAAGTATGGAAGAGGGAAAGTGAAGCTTTTCCAGTGACTTCCCCAAGATTATGATGCCTTTAGTAGCCACAACTAGTCTTTAGCCTGTTTTGAATCTGCTGATTGCTACAGTGTCTTGCTACATTTCCAGAAGGCCTAGGGCAGGCCGATGGATAAGATGTCCCCTGTGTTAGTTGGATTTCAAACACCAAAGTAGAATCAGTATGTCTGTGTCTGTATCTAGGTCTATCATTTACCTACCTACGCATCTCTGTATTCATTTATTACAAAAATTTGGCTTAGGCTACTGTGGGGACTAGCTAAGTAAATCAAAAATTTGTAGGGCAGGTCCAAAATTATAAAGGATAGATTGCAGGTAGGCGGGAGCCCAAGGGCACACACTGAAGCCGTTAGAATTTCACAGGTACAGTTTCTTCCCTCCAGCCGTTTCCGTATCTGTCTGCTGCTTCCCACTTCACCGCCTGCAGAGCCTCGGCCCTGCTTCTAAATCCTTCCCCACGATTAAGTCAGACTCGCCCAGATTATCCAGGATTATTGCCTTACTTAAAGTCAGCTGATTAAAGGATTTAATCACATCTGCAGCCGCCTTTCACAGCAATGCCTAGATTAGTGTCTGATTGAATAGCCGCCGCAGGAAAGCCCGCCAAGTTGACACATCGGAAAAGCCATCATAGTCCACCCCTTGTCAACGGATCTCCTCAGACCATTCTTACTCTCCCAATAAAGACGGAAATAAAGTCAGGTTTCTACCTGTGATGATACAACTGCCCTGCATGCATCTGAAAGCACGCTGTGGATATCACTCCTCTCTTTTGACACCTGAGACTAAGAATACTGGGATAATAAAGTTACCTACCAGGTCACATGACTAGAGGGTAAGAGAGAAGAGAAGTCAAAAATATTTGGTACCCATACTAGGTGTACAGGCTAATAATAGCAAATTGTGTAATCAAAGAAAACATGGTAATTTCAAGAGAAATATCAAAAGTGTTTTATTCAAAGTAATGTCCATTGCTAGCTACACATTTCCCCCATCTTTCAGGTAATTTGTGGATACCGTCCTAATAGAACTTTTGTTGTTTGGAGGCAAACCATTCAGAGACAGCGGATGGGTTAATTCTTCCCAGACAAGATCTTTTAACGTGTCTTTAACTGGTTTTGAAGTGTGTGATCATACGTTATCATGAAGCAAAATTACTTTGCTGTGTCTTATGGCCCATTCTGGTCATTTCACAATCAAAGCGGGGTTCGGATTAATTACTTGTTGTCGGTAGCGATCAGTATTAACGGTTTCACCTGGTTTTAGAAGCTCATAATACACCACACCTTCCTGATCCCATCTAACAGAACATTGTCTTCTTCCCGAAAGTGATTTGGCCTTGCAGTCAATGTTGATGGTTGACCTGGATCAACCCATTATATTTGTGCATTTAGGATTCTCAAAATAAATCCACTTTTCATCACCAGTCACAATCTGATGCAAAAAAACACTTCCTTTCATGCTGTTGAAGCAACATTTTACTCATGACTTTGCGGTTTTCCATTTGTCTTTCGTTCAGTTGATGTGGCACCCATTTTCCTTCCTTCAAAATCTTTCCCATTGCTTGTCAATGATCAGAAATTGTTTGCTGAGCAATGTTTAATGTTTCTGCAAGTTGTTTTTGAGTTTGACAGGCATCTTCATCCAATAATGCTTGTAATTGTTGGTCTTCAAATGTTTTTGTTTGACCTGGACGTTCTTTGTCTTTCACATCAGAATCATCACTTTTAAAGCCTTTGAACCAGCGTTCATAAGATTTGAGATGGAGCATGTTCACCATCAGTTTCCCAAAGTATTCATCAGCAATTTTCTTCAAAATAAAGTAATGAGTTATAACTTCCTACAAATGCCCTTTTTAGACATGAAATTTGACATTTTTCAGCATAAAAGTATCTATGATGTTAACATCTTAGCAAATTTGACATATGAAGTTTTGAAGCTTGCTGTAAATACAACAAAATAGCAAAGATATGAAATCGCATATACATCAACATATGTATTTCTATTGGAAGAAAAATCTGCATTATTAACCAATACACCTATTATATGTCAAAATAAGGAGGGCATGCTCATACCTATTGCAATCTTTATTTTTGCATCTGGCCATGTAGTCACAGATAGTACTATCTTCTTCCACTACCCACGTCATATTCTTTTGACATCAAGAAACTCAGCTGTTTTTTTGCCTCTTGGGTTGATCCAAACCTTAATTTTGAAAACTGGGCCATTAACAGTCCTCCCTGAATTAGGTTGTGATAATTTTCAATTGATTTTAATCATAAGATGTGGGAGTCATAAGAGATGATGCCTAGAGGATTGGCTGTATTTCAGAAATCCATTTCGTTACTCCCATTGTATAGTAGCAAGACAGTTTCCCCTTCTCCATCAGAATAAATCACCCAGACAGAACAGTAATCCTCATATGTATTTGCTAATTTAGAGGAGTCCAGGGTCAGGTGAAAGTCTAAACTTCTAGTTCAGTGGGATAATTCTTGTGTTCACTGGTGGAAGGCCTTTCCTTTGGGTCTAAAACCTCTGGATGAACAGACCTAAGGCCGTGGGGATGGGAAACACAACTTTTGCTAGTGGAACATTACGGGTAGGAGTGAGTGGAGCCATTTCTATTTCCATCCCTTGATTCATGCGCCGGTGAGTCCTGACAAAGGAAGAGATGGCACCATATCCTGGATGCTGATTACGATTGGATACTACATCTTGGAGGACATTGCCTCAGAACCACAAGGCATTAGTGTTATAAAGAAAAGACCTGGAGAATCAGTTAAACTTGAGTGTCTTTAGGATAGGTTTGATATAGAGCCAAAAGTGATGTAGAAATCTGATAGGTCAGAGTGTGAGATAATACAGGAAATGGAGGGAAACTTAGCAAGGCTTCTTTATTCAGATTCTTCTCAGTATCTCCTGTCTTAGGAGACGAGGGCGCTCCTTTACTCCGGGTATATACATGGTTCTGCTTTCCTGATTGAACTTGAGATTTTTACCCCCTGGTATACGACATACAGCTTCTCCCAGCTATTCAATTAACAGCAGTCATGAAGGGATTTTTCAGCTGTAATTAAGGTCCCAAATCAGGTGATTATAAGAAAAGGAGATTAATCTGGTCTAACCTAATTAGGTGAGCCCATACAAGGGACTGGGCTTTTCCTGGGAAAGGAGATTTGAAGTGTAAGAAGGGTTTAATAGCAGATTCTTCCTTGCTGGCTTGAAACTGGAGTGGGCCGAAGGGTAAGGACCTGAGGAAGTCAGCAGGGTCCCACAGCAGTAGGCATTGCGGACAGCCAACCAGAAAACGGGGGTCTCAGGCAGACAGGTGCAGGAAATCACTTCTACCACTGACCTGAGGAGGCTGCACGCGAATCGCCCTGCTGGGGTCCCAGGTGAGAACTCAGAAGCTGACACCTTGAATGGGAACCGAGCAGAGGACCCAGCCACGCTGTGCCTCCCCTCTGGCTGCGGAGCTGTGAGATGGTAAGCGGGCATTGTTTAAGCGCTTAAATTTGCTTATGCAGCCACACAAAACTAACACAGAGCCACTCTCTTCACTGTCACTTTTTTATTTCATGCCCATGAGTTCTTTCTCTTTTTCCCCCTTTTTTTCTCCATCTCTCACCCTCCCATCCACCCCACCACCAGAGTGTCTGCCTGTTCTCGATGTATAAGTGTGTCTCTATTTTGCTTATTAGTTCATTAAATCCCACATGTGAGTGATATCATGTGGTACTTGTCTTTCTCTGGCTGAATTATTTCACTCAGCACAATCCTCTCCAACTCCTTCCATGCTGTTGTGAAGGGTAAACTTTTCTTCATTTTTTATGGCAAAGTAGCATTCCATTGTGTGAATGCACCGCAGCTTTTTTTTTTAGCCGTGGACACTCGAGTTGTTTTCAGTCTTAGCTATTGGAAATAACGCAGCAATGAACTTATATTCTTTCGAATTAGTGTTTTAGGTTTCTTTGGATAAATTTCCAGAAGTGGAATTGGCTAGTTGCATTTTTGATTTTCTGAGTTAATGTCATGCTGCTCTCCTGCAGTGGCTGCACCAGTCTGCATTCCCACCAACAGTGCATGAAGGTTCCCTTTCGCTATCACTCACTCTTTGTTGATCTAGCGATGCTAGCCATTCTGACAGGTGTGAGGTGATACCTTATTGTTGCTTTAATTTTCATTTCTCTAGTGAGTAGTGGCGTTGAGCATCTTTTCATATGTCTATTGGCCATGTGTATGTCCTCTTTGGAGAAGTGTCTATTTAGGCCCTTTGCCTTTTAAAAAAAAAAATTGGATTGTGTGTGTGTGTGTGTGTGTGTGTGTGTGTGTGTAAATTGAGTTTTATAAGTTCTTTATAAATTTTGGGTATTGACCCCCAATTTTACTTCTATAACATTAATTGACATAATTTATACCTTAGACTTTTCAACTAGTCTTTAGACCCTTAACTTTCCTGCCAAAGCAGATGCTGTTAAGAGCACTAGACTAGAGGAGGTTTGGCCACCACAGTTATAACCTGAATCTCCCAAGTTTCCCATAAGTCTTTGGAGGCATGTTGAGGTTAGGAAAGCTGAAGCCACTTCTGTAGAAGCTCAGCTTGCTGCTGCCCCCTGGATTTGGAATCTGGCTGGCACACCCTGGGTTCATGACTCACAAAGCCTAAGTCAGAAAGTACCAGGAAAATTGGGTGATAACACTTTGCGTTTAAAAAGTTTTGACCTGAAAAATATCTCAAATTTCATTTAGTATTAATTTAGTCAAGATGAAGTTTTATATATATATATATAATTGATTTTTTTTTACAGAGAGGAAGGGAGAGGGATAGAAAATCAGAAACACTGATCAGCTGCCTCTTGCACACTCCCTACTGGAGATGTGCCCGGAGCCAAGGTACATGCCTTTGACCAGAATCGAACCTGGGACCTCTCAGTCTGTAGGCCGACGCTCTGTCCACTGAGCCAAACCAGTTTTGGCTCAAGATGAAGTTTTCGAATACACCTCACTTGCAATAATACAGCCATCATTTATACTGTGACTACTTAGAATGCACTTACCCTAAGGACTAGCTATTAGCAGATTCTTTCCAGAGGAAACTCAGAATGAACCGGGACTGATGCAGAGCCCCTTCCTTGAAAGTGCATGAAAGTGCAGCAGGAACCCACCTGGGGTCTGTAGTGAACTATGAAGTGACCATGGCAGTGGAGTGCTGTTCTGGGGAAAAGCCCAGACACATGGATAGAGCCTCATAGAGAAATGTCTGGGGAGGAACGCAGCCTCTGTCCAGGGACCACTGAAACTTGAGTTGGCGTTCTACTGAAGTGTTTACGGAATATTGTGCTGAACAGAGTTTGACAAATAGGCGCTTTAAACCTTGATACTACTTTTGTTTCTAATGGGGGGAAAGGACATCAAAAATTGTCTTTTTCATAGGATTCTCTGAGGGTAAAGCTGTAACACACTCTGGGTGTAGTGCATTGCAATAAAGCAAATTACATAAAATGGAACTATGCAGTTACTGATATTTGTAAGCATTAATCCTTTTACCGTCCATGGATGCAATTTCCAGATATGAAAACACTAGGACTAAGTCATTAAGGAGTATCAGGGATGAAGATGAACTGAAAAGATACTACCCTAAAGGCATTTACATTAAATTTAAATATTGAAAACAACTGCAGGCCTATATCTTGCCAGGTTTGTGATTCAGGAATTAGATATAGTTGAATGTGATAAAAAAGCTATTTGCCTCTTCTTCTGCTTTTGGGATTTTTGAAGGCTCCTTTAACTGAGGAACAAAAGACCAGCATATAGTTATTAACCATTAGGTACTGATTAATAACTGATAAGTGGTTATTAAACATTAGTAAACACAGGGTTTAATCTCCATTGCCATGGTCTTCTTCTCACTTACCCTCTTCTGGCCACTAAGCCACCTTCCATATTTCTGGACTGCTCTGGGTGACCTTGACCACCAGGGCCCTTCTGGGCAGCATTCTCGGGACAGAGGCAGACTCCTGTGCTGCAGCCATCCGCTGGCATCTGGGCTTTCCTCCCTCTTCCTTCCCGTCGTATCCAGTCAAAGCAAGAAGGGTCCCCTAGTCCTTTTTTTCATGCAGGTTTTCATCTGTTTCGTCTGAAAGCAAATCAGCCTCTTCATGGGTGTAGCAGGTGGCAGGTGGAAAGCTGTTGTGGGACATCACCTACTGAGCTCATTCCATCTCCTATCATAGGTCCAAGTCCATGGCCACTTAATTAATTTATATACATGTTCCCCCGTGGAAACTCCCACATACTGTCTGTAGTGCTGTTGGCTCTGTTTTATGACAAAGGGACACCAATTCTTTTCAATTTCTGGTGTTCTGTCTGGCATCTGTGATGGCCTTGGGAAGAATTTGAAACAATAATATTAAGATGAAGAATTCAGCATTCCTTTAGCAATTATAAGTGATTAAACTTTCTATAACCACACGATTTCTGTAAGATAGCCGAGGAGTGTCCATGAGTTCAGTCCGGAAGCCTCTCAAATGGTAGCCTGCGCCAGATGTTTCTGCGGGAGTAGAACATATAACGTACCTCATTTTGCAAAACTACACAATAGGTAGACATTTCTTTTTCACCCCAGCTGGTGATCAGTTTATACCCTGAAGCTTGGAGATTTATAGTCCTTGTAATTTTATCCTAAACAGAGTAATTGGGGATGCTCTTCCATTGCTATTACTTTAATTAGTATTGAAGACTTTGCCGAGATGTTAAATTTCAAGGCAATGAATTTCATCTGAGTGAGATCCGCTAGGTAGGTGTGATCGTTTTAAGACAGCTAATATCCTCACAAATGATTTTCTTATTAATTTTAGAGTTCTTATTTATTTGGGTCTTTTACCCCAGCTTATTCTAAAGTCACTTAAGGGATGTCATGCCAATGACAGTCACTAAGTCTGTTTCTAACAAGATCAAAGGCCAACAGAAGAAATGCTCTGAAACATTCCAGAAGTTGTTGTGTTTTTTTTTAAATATACAATTTGCACAAAATAATTAAATGTGCACAAGAGTATAAAATAATTTTTTTAAAGTTTCAATGTTCAGGAAAACTAAGTTATAATTTAGTTCATCATGGTTTCCCCAGCAGCAGACTTTTAATCTTGTTGAGTGTGTGGTTTCTCTTGTTATTTGCTATTCCAGGGGGGATGAAAAATAAAGGCTTAGGTAAAGTTGTGCTTTACAAAATTTTCTTATAAAGAGAAGCCTCTCATTAAAGACCATGGCCTTATTTTTGTAAAAATTAATTGTTTAAAATACCTTTGCTTTATATGACCAGAAATCACAAGTGTTTGTCAGAGTCATCTTAGGCCCACGGTTTCATTTATAGGTGTGTCTTCTCAGCATGGGGTTCTTTTGACATTTATGTCCTCTTTCTGTGGAAAATGCTGGAATTCCCCCAACATTTTCTGGCCATAAGGACACATGGGGGGTACAGAATAATCACCAAACACAAATGGAGATATAATAGCAGAGAAGCTGCTTGATGTGATGACCCGATATTAAAGCCGACTCAATATGAAAGTGAGCAGAGTGGCTCAGTGGTTGAATGCCGACCTATGAACCAGGAGGTCACGGTTCAATTTCCCTGGTCAGGGCACAGGCCTGGGTTGCCAGCTCGGTCCCCAGTTTGGGGCATGCAGGAGGCAGCCAATCAGTGATTCTCTCTCATCGTTGATGTTTCTGTCTCTCTCCCTCACCTTTCCTCTCTGAAATCATTAAAATATATTTTAAAAAAGAAAGTGGACAGAGTGAAGCCTGCCACAGACAAGTGTGGCTCTGCCTTTGTATTCCCTCCAGTGCTGAGGTCTTCACTTTATCATTTAGTTCAAACAGAATCTAGTCTAGAATTCCACCACCCAGCTGTCTAATAAATGAATAAGATATCTAGCTGGAAAATTAAAGAGGAAGAAAACTCTAAAACTAATTTTTCCAGAATAAATCTAACTTTTGAATATAATTAGTAAGATTGAATGCACATGATCATCTATCTCCTATTTTTAATTTTTTCCGTTCTTTTTTCCTGGCATGAAGGTTGGATATAAGAATAAAAAATAATACATGGAATTGTCTAACCAACTGAGCAGAGATTTTGGTTGCCGGCCCATTTTTCCTCTATGAGAAACTGGAGAGAGAGTGAGACCGTGCTAGTATGGATCATGAGTGGTTTTAGGCTGGAGAGTTCATTTTAGAAAACGACATTTATACTAAAGCTATGAACAATTACAATATTCTCCTTCCAAAATACAAAGATGAAGCCTATTATCCACCTTAAATGTTGTTATGTCATTTATGAATTTATGAACGCAGGATAAATACTTTACCTTTAATACAACAGTTTGGCAGAGATTCACTGAAACCTTCCCATTTGTCAGTTTTGGCAATGTGAAAAGTTGGGGGGAAAAAGCAATAGGCAAACCCTACTTTCATGTTCAATAAAAATATAAAGCACTCGGGAAGAAAATTCAAGTTACATATTTCATTATTATCTTGTTAAATAGAGCTACAATGAACTATAATTATTATTTGAATTTCATATTAGTAATCTTTCTTTATAGTTTACTATGGACTTTCACTTACTCTTTGTTATTTTATTTTTTATAACCATCATTTAGGCCATTGAGGCAAATTTTATTCCCATGAACAGAGGATAATAGTATTATACACCTAGTACATAATACATTTGATACCTGTTATTCCTCTTCTATCTTACTGCTATCCTTGTGTTGATTGTGTTTAAATAAATGGTTGTTTTTCCTTATTATAAATAGACTGAGAAAAAGTAATTAGTAACATGCAAAATCGATAAAGCTTGGGAAGCAGTAGGTGTAGGAAAGAGGGGATTCATAAGGGGAAAAATGAAAGTGGACATTTGTAATACTTTCAACAACAAAGACAAATTTAAAGAAAAAGGGGATTGCGCTGAATAAACCTACTATAGCCCTAAAACTAACTAAGCTAATAAATGCGTAATATACTAATTAGACTAGGCAGTCGAACATCCTTCTGGACATCCTTCTGGACAAAGCTGGCGCTGCGAGGGCTGAGGCAAGCCATCGAGGCTGCGAGGGCTGAGCCCCTTGCACCAATTTTGTGCACTGAGCCTCTAGTTGTAAATAAATAAACAAACTGTGGTATGTACATACTAGTACAGTGGAATAGTATTCATCAATAAAAAAAGAAATGGGCTATCAAACCATGCCAGAAAAAAAAAATGGCGAGGGGGATGTTTGACTTGCCCAAAATCAAAGCAAACAATTTCTAGCCTTAAGAAATTAATCTATCACATTAACAAAGAAAGGAAGAAAATGATCAAATTTTAGTCTCAATAGATGTAGAAATTTGAAATAGAAAATAAAAATAGTTTGTGAAATTTAAAAGCCATTCATTATCATTCTCAGCAAACAAGAAATATGAAATAATTCATTTAACATGATGAAAGATGGCTTTCGAAGCTTCAGTTATTTGAAAATATTATTTGCACACAGGAAGTTCAAAGGATTCCACAGATAAAAATAATTCATGAATTTGGGGAAGTCAGTGGATATACAGTAAATAAAAATATATTTCCATGCACGAGCCACAAATAACTGGAAAATAAAATATTGCAGGGCCAACATGGCTCCGTGGTTGAGCATCAACCTCTGAACTAGGAGGTTATGGTGGTTCGATTCCTGGTCAGGGCACATCCCTGAGTTGCAGGCTCAATCCCCCAGTGTGGGGCAGGCAGGAGGCAGCTGATTTATGATCCTCTCTCATCAGTGATGTTCCTATCCCCCCTCTTTCTCTATCTGAAATCAATAAAAAATATTTTTTTAAAAAAGAAAATATTAAAATGGATACTATTTATAAATGAATACCTGAACATCAAATACTGAGGTATAGTAGTATATCTACCAAAAACTTCACATGTTATATAAATGTCTATTCACTATGTGTGTACCTGAAACTAAAAGTAAGATTGTAAGTCAGCTATAATTGAAACTTTTTTTTTTCAAAAAGGAGAATACAGTGGAACTGTAACTGTATGAAGACCAGGACCAACAGAGCCTGGGTGGTGGGGTGTGGCTCGTCACTGACACCGAAAGGACGGGAGGGAAACTTCCGGGTGACGCATCTCCATATTTTAATCGAGGTGGTGGTTTTGTAAGGCTATTGAGTTATCAAAAAGGATCAATTTTTATACTTACCTATAGAAATCTTTTATAAAGGACATACACAAATTGCAAAATGTTTGCCTCTCTTCATAAAACAGGATAAGGTGAGTAGTGAATATACTAGTATATTCTGGATTAAATGAGCAGTTTTGACAAGTTTATTCTCCTTGCATTACGTAGATAGACATAAAGCCTTACGATTATCTCAGAAGCCCAACCATCTGTTTATAAGTACACCTGTCATCGCTGGTTACTATTTCTGAAAGTTTACAGAGTAGTTCACCCAACAATTTCTTAGCCTGTCCATATATTTTGCGTTTCGCATCAGTCACCATACTTGGATCTTACGCGTAGTAACTACATCTGACTTGGAAAGAGGGGGCAGGCTGGGCCGGCAAGGACTTGAACGAAGAACAAATACATTACTGTGCCGCAAGCACTCCCGCTGACAGCTCAGGAGCAAGCGTGCAGCAAGACGCCCGGAACTGCAGCAGGAAAGGAAAAACGAGACCTGAGAGCAGGCAGGGGTGATTGATTTGCTGATTTGTTTTTGTCTTGGATAATTTCCCTACAAGAAATAACGTCTCTAATAGAAGGGTCTTCTGGTGGTTGGGTTGTTGTCTTTTTTTTAAAAAAAAAACTAGATGCTAAGTTTTTACTAATTCAAACAATTTCTCAAAACATGCAAGCACTTTTGTAAAAAACATTTGCATGGTCAGCTAATCAGCAGACGAGTTCATTATTATTAACTAGAGAAAGTTTTACTTAGAATTTTTCACTCATTTTAGTATTAGCACTAGAAAACATAATCAGTGAACAGTCAAGTGGATGAAAAATGTATTGCGAATTAGAGATGGTAGTTTATCACTGTTAACATAAGCAGTGATTTAGTCAGGGGCTCATGGCATAGTCTGTATCATGTTTGAGTTGATTTTTCAGTGTTTATTGATATGCTACAAGTTACTTCGCATACTAACAGAAAACAGATGTTTCATACAAAATGAATGGATTATTTAAGTTTTTTTAAATTCGCTTATTAATGAACTTATTGCAAAGAAGCTATAATGCTTGATTTTCCACCATTAAAGTGTTAGTTTTATGAAACATATTATTAATTTTTCTAAATCTACCAGCTAGCACAATACCTGGATCGCTGAAGCAGTTTTATGTCTTTCCCATAATAAATTACTGCAAACTTAGAGGCCTGCAATAGCACTAAGTTATTAGAGTCCAACTCTGGATCTCAGAAGTCACGTGAGTTTCTCTGGGTCCAAATCAAGTTGTTGGGAGGGCCACATTCCTTTTTGGAGACTCGAGGAAGGCGTCTGCTTCCTTGCTCGCTCTGGTTTGTGGTGAGAGTCAGGTTCCTGTTTACATGCTGGCTGGTAGCCGAGGGCTCTCTCCACCTTCCAGACGCATCTGCATTCCTTGGCTTGCAGCCTCCTCCATCAGTGTCCGAAGGGAAAAGAGGAATTGGGCTTCAATTTTCTTCTGCTGCTTCCTTTCTTCCTCTGAATTTTAGTCTGGAAAGATTCTTCACTTTCAAGAATCCACGTGATTAGATAATCTTAACCAGATGATCTGAAAAATCTCTTCATCTCGAGATCTGTGTCATATCGCAAGGCCCCCTCTGCCCTGAAGAGGAGCACATTGGCAGGTTTCTGGGGCTGGAGCTCCAATAGTTAGCCCTGAGGAGCCCCAAGGACATTCCTTCTGCAGGGCCAACTTGACCACGAGGATCTGGAAGAACGGATGGCCTACGTGGCCTTCAGAGAGCTTCCATGAATTTTATTTTATTCAAAATCAAGCTCATGAGTCTCTCCTTTTAAGTGGGTCCCAGTTTCCACACCTAACAGCATCTGAACAGGATTCCACATGATGGCTGACCTCGGGTCAAATGTTACTCTGAGGTCAAAGGAAGGTAGACATTTCACAACACTGAAGTTTTTGGAGTGGACGTAGTATTTGATTCCAGAGGCAGCCTCCCTTCTTTTCTTTCCTTCCTCTTTCTTTCCTTCCTTCCTTCCTTCTTTCCTTCTTTTCTTCCTTCCTTCTTTCCTTCCTTCCTTCCTTCCTTCCTTCCTTCCTTCTTTTCTTTCTTTCTCTTTCTTTCTCTTCCTTTCTCTTTCTTTCTTTCTTTCTTTCTTTCTTTCTTTCTTTCTTTCTTCCTTTCTTTCTTTCTTTCTTTCTTTCTTTCTTTCTTTCTTTCTTTCTTTCTTTCTTTCTTTCTTTCTTTCTTTCTTTCTTTCTTTCTGTCAAAAATAAAAGAAACTTTCTGGAGGAAGAAGAATTGGTCTGACAACGGCCAGGGCACAGGACGTAGGGAATAAAACCTGGCCAAAGAAAGGCTGAATCTGAGAACTGAGTAGCATTGCTGGTCTCATCTGAAGAGAGTGGTGTATAAAGTATTGTTTATAAATAGAAAGTGCTGCTTCTATTTAAAGCATGTATCACTCCCTTCATATTTAAGTCACAGAAATAGGCAGGGAACGTATATTGCTTTGTTCAAAAATTTCTGGGCTAACACTATTTGAATGCTGCTTTTGTATCCTTACATACTTTCCTTTTTCTTAAAATGCTCTTATCCACCTGCAACCCTGAGGAGCCTCTGTAATTTTAAAAAATCAACTAGTTATTTCATGTGAGACTGTCTTACTATTTTTTTTTAATTTTAATCTCCCGAGTTGTGAGAACGCAGCTTAGCAAAGTGTACAAAGGCAGCAAAGCAGGTATCTTAGATTTCTGTCAGTCTTCCAAGAAAAACCTACAAGTACACTGAAATACAACACAGGGAGATGATACAGTAAAATGCTTTTACAAACTAGGATGTAAAGAGCTGGAAATCTTATTATTTTCCTCAGTAAACATGTAAATGGATAAATTCCTGTAATTGTGAAATGTTTCTCTGCAGAATAAACAAAACCCTATAAAATGTTATCCCTCTGTAATACCGTACTTTGCAGTGTATAAGATGATTGGGCGTAGAAGACGACCCCCAACTTTTCCAGTTAAAATATAGAGTTTGGGACATAGTCCCCCATATAAGACTACCCCTCTTCCAACACACACCAAATAAAAATTTAAAAATTTGATTTGATTTCAACCCCCGATTTTTGAGAAGATTTTCCTGGGTTAAAAAGTCGTCTTATACGCCGGAAAATGCGGAACTCTGAAATGTCCACTCATTGATGAACACCCCTTCAGAAGGAGATAATAAAAACCGTTACTGTTGAACACACCCATTTTCTCTGTGGAGGTAGCTCTGCGTTCAACTGGCATGAATATTGTACAGCTTCACTCGCCTATTCATTTGTTCATTAATAGTTACTGAGAGGCAACTTTGTACCACACACAGGGACAAAATATTAATAAGACACAAAGGTCACAAAAGGTGGAAATGAATATTACAGGTATTGCGTTAATGTTAATAAAATATGAATACTAATACATCATGCTGATTGCAGTGACAGAGCTATGCATTGTACGGTATTACACCATTGAGGCTCACCTAGTGTCTGTTTTCAAAGAAAAGTTGAAAATATTAATAGTTACACTTTTCACCACATTTTAATACATATTCCCAGTATAAAATAGGCAGCAAGCTGGGATGATCCCAGCTTCTAGAATATGATTTTTTAAATGTTGGGATTAAGTTTTTTGGAGAAGTATGGTAGATGCACCTCAAGATCAGTATCTATAGAAAATGGCCTTAGGTATTTTATTTCTATTTTAATGTATTTTTAATTATAGTTGACATACAGGATTGTATTCGTTTCAGGTGTACACACAGTGATTCAGACTTACACACCTTACAAAGTTATCACCACAATATCTAATAACCACCTATCACCTACATAATTATCACGATGTTTCTGACTCCATAACCTATGTTGTAAATTATATCCTCATGACTTACTTTACATACGTTTTTTTTTTTTAAGTTTGTTATTCTCCTTTCTCTTTTCTGCTCATCCCCTCCATCCCACCCCTCTGGCGACCATCACTTGGTTCTCTGTGTCTATGAGTTTGTCCCCATTTAGTTTGTTCGTTCTATGTTTCAGATTCCACAGAAAAGTGAAATCTTACAGTATTTGTCTCTCTCTGTCTGACGTAGTTCACTTAGTATTTTGCTCTCTGGACCCATCGTTCAAGACTTCACTTCCGACAGCTGAGGACTATTCCATGGGATCCCTGAGCCGCTCTTCCTGACCCAGCATCTGCGGATGGGCACTCAGATTGCCTCCACGTCGTGGCAGGTGTCAGTAATGCCGTAGGGGGTTACAGGCGCAGGTGTGTTTCTGGGTCAGTGTGTGTGTGTTTCCTCTTTGGATAGATACCCAGAAAGAGGATGTCTGAGTCCAGGGAAGCCCTATGTTTCATTTGGTTTCTTGAGGAACCCCATACTGTTCCCCGTAGAGGCTGTGTCCGTTTACATTCCCACCCACAGTGGTGGGCTCCCTTCCCTTCACATCCTCAGCAGCACTTGTCATCTGTTGTCTTTGCAGTGAAAGCCTTTCTGACAGGGGTGAGGCGATGTCTCCTGGTGTTTTTGATTTGCCCTCCCCGGTGGCAGTGAAGTTGAGCTTCTTTTCTTGTGTTGGCCGTCCCTGTGTCCTCTGCCTTCGGGAATTTAAATCCTACTTCACTCGAACTACTTTACACGGTTTGGTTGGTACCCTAATGTGAAAAACAGCATCGGGTGATTAGAGGTGCCTGTCACCTTGGTTTCTTCTAAAAAGGAATATCTGATTCCATATCTCTCGGAAAGGAACCAAACAAAGAGGGAAGCATGGATAATAAGTCTATGCACAGGGTATTTTATTAGACTGAAAATTATCGCCTGTCCTTATCTCTGGCTCCTCTGTGACAGTAGGCCCAATGTTTCCTGGCTCTTCATCCCAAGAAAAACACACTAGGACTTTTTTTTTTTAACTCAAAGAACATTTTTCTCTATGAGCATCCAGTTTATTTGAAAGATTGATATAACTCTGGTATAGAATATTTAGAAGTTAGAGCATTCATACATATCAGTCTGGAGTCTTTTTTTAAAAATATATTTTACTGATTTTTTTTTTTTTTTACACAGAGGAAGGGAGAGGGATAGAAAGTCAGAAATATCGATGAGAGAGAAACATCCATCAGCTGCCTCTTGCACATCCCCTACTGGGGATGTGCCCGCAACCAAGGTACATGCCCTTGACCGGAACCGAACCTGGGACCTTTTACTCTGCAGGCTGACACTCTATTCACTGAGCCAAACCAGTTTCAGCGGTCTGAAGTCTTAAGACTCTAATTCATATTCAAGGTTAGGAAGTGCTAACCTCCCAGAAAGAGTACAAGATTATTGTTAAGACTGTCTCCAGCCAAAGCTGGTTTGGCTCAGTGGATAGAGCCCAGGCCTGCGGACTGAAAGGTCCTGGGTTTGATTCCGGTCAAGGGCATGTACCTTAGCTGCGGGCACACCCCCAGGAGGGGATCGTGCAAGAGGCAGCTGATCGATGTTTCTCTCTTTCTATCCCTCTCCCTTCTGCTCTGTAAAAAAATCAATAAAATATATTTTAAAAAAAGACTGTCTCTAGCCTTCATACTGCTCTTTTCCTGTGTGGCATTGAACAAGAAACTGACTTTTCTGGCCTCCGGTTTTTAAAATCTCCGTTCCTTATGGGCCTCCACCAAATTGTTGATACTCCCACTGGGGCACAAAGATGGCTGCCATTGTCAAGAAGGGCTTTGATTTCCTGCTTCACAGACCCTGTAGTATTTGCGTGTAACATAGTCAGCATACATTATTTTATAACAGATGGGTTTTGTAAAGAAATATTTAAGTTCTGGTATAACATGAATGTTGCCGTGAAACTGGCATTTAACTTAAGAAATATTTTCAAGATTAAGCAGTGTCTGCAAACATAAGGCAAGATCAGGTTGCCTGACCACGTCAGTAGGAAGTCACAAACGTCACATAGTTTCGTTTTCAGCGAGTTGACTTGGCCCATGCCACAGTATACAATCTGGAACCACTTCTTTCCTCATTTGTCATGCGGTTCCCAGGCCCGGTGCTTAGAGTCTCCGCATTTATGCAGCACATTCGTACTTTATATGATCTAGTTAGTTGATCATTCCTTACCTCCTCTGGCTGATGACCTTTAAAGCAGCATAATTAGAATAAGTTGTGGTTGCTGTGCTGGAGTCTCCATCCCACGGGCCGGCCCGGCCGCCGCATTAATTCCCTGCATCACCCGCTCCCCGCACAGTTACCATCAGCACGAGATACGATTCTTGGTAATCACATAAGGAAAGGGTCTATTGAGTGTTAACTGACCTTTCCGTGGCTGCTCAGCCTTCTCCACCAGCGAAGTAGAAATGTGTATCATTAAAATGTGAGTAAATAGGAAACCTTCAAAATCTGGACCGATTTTAACCTAGAGGAAAGAATTTATTGGGACTGTAGGTTACATGAGACTGATTTTAGTCTCCTTATCCTTTAGTTATACTGGAGTAGAGGCCCGGTACACAAAATTCATGCATGGGGCGTGTCCCTCAGCCCAGCCTGCGGCCTCTCCAATCTGGGACCCCTCGAGGGATGTCTGTCCAGGAGGGGCACGTGGTGGGGAGACGGCTCCGTTTGCCACGTGACGTGGTGGAGAGAGGAGCGGGCTGGAAAGCTGCACTGTAACCTGTCCACCAGTGGACCCTACCGCTACATTCTGGTCATGCATGGGGATCCTTCAACAGGAAATAATATGCAAACGTCTCTTTATTTTCCATCTTACGCAGTAGGAGAGGATACATTGTTTAACTCGAATACACACTCAGGATTAAAATGGAAAGGTTCCTTATTAATAAACACATTTAGGGGAATTAGTACGGTGCCCGTCATTTGGAATGCACATGTAGCTTAACAGTTTGTTTTGCGTGCACAGGGCATGCCAAAAAACATGTACACACTTTAACAGCAGATAGCTCAGTTTTGAAAATGAAGTGTACTTTAATGAACACTGCCTTGATAATTACTCAAAGAGTGTGTATGCATTTTGAGGACACCTTATCTATAGGTTATTTTTAATCCTCACTGGATGATATGCTTGTTTATTGATTTTTAGAGAGAGTCAAAGAGAGAAGAAAAACACACACACCAAACATCCATGTGAGAGAGAACCATCCATCGCTTGCCTCCCTCACGCACCCTGACCTGGGGTCGAACCCAAGAGCTCTCTGGTATATAGGATGATGTTCCAACCAACCGATCCACCCAGCCAGGGCTATGCTAGAGGTTTCTTTAAGTTAGAGATTTTAACCTGGAGGAAAGAATTTATTGGGACTGTAGGTTACATGACACTGATTTTAGTCTCCTTATCCTTTAGTTATACTGGACTAGAGGCCCGGTACACAAAATTCATGCATGGGGGAGGGGTGTCCGTCAGCCCAGCCTGTACCCTCTCCAATCTGAGACCCCTCGAGGGATGTCTGATTAGATCGGGCCTAACCGGGCAGTCAGATATCCCTCTCACAATCTAGGACTGCTGGCTCCCTACTGCTCACCTGCCTGCCTTCCTGATTGCCCCTAACAGCTTCTGCCTGCCAGCCTGATCACCCCTTAATCATTCCCCTGCAAGCCTGATTGGCCCTAACTACCCTTCCCTGCAGGCCTGGTCACCCCTAACTGCTCTCCCCTGTAGGCCTGTGTCCCCCACAACTGCCCTTCCCTGCAGGCCTGGTCACCCCCA
This sequence comes from Antrozous pallidus, assembly GCA_027563665.1. Lineage (NCBI taxonomy): Eukaryota > Metazoa > Chordata > Mammalia > Chiroptera > Vespertilionidae > Antrozous > Antrozous pallidus. The sequence continues at coordinate 93,411,939 of CM050518.1, forward strand.
ACTTCCCTCCTCTGCTGGTCTGGTCACCCTTAACTGCCCTCCCCTGCAGGCTTGATTGCCTTCAACTGCCCTCCCTTGCAGACTTGGCCCCTTTCAATGCCCTTCCCTGCTGGCCTGATCCCTCCCAACTCTTCTCCCTTAGAGGCCTAGTCCTTTTCAACTGCCCTCCCCTGCTGGTCTAATCCCTCCCAACTCTTCTCCCTTGCAGGATTCATCCCTCTCTACTTCCCTCCCCTGCTGGCCATCTTGTGGTGGCCATCTTGTGTCCACATGGGGGCAGCCATCTTGTGTTTTGGAGTGATGATCAATTTGCATATTATTCTTTTATTAGCTAGGATGTCCTCACCCTTTGTCATGTAGCATGTATTCTGACGAAAGCTTTGTGAATACCTCAGTTCTCTTATCTGATTGCTAGCTCCTTCATCCTGAAATTGTGTAGTTTTTCATGCTGTTATCAACAATTCCTGGTCAAAATATATACACAGAACAGAGGCAAAAATAATCAGGAACAAACAAGGTTCATACAAAGTGTTTGCAAATACCAAGGAACCCTTTCTCTGAGTTCTGAGGAGCAGTGTCATAGTGTTCACCGGTGAGTTTTTGAGCAAATAGGCAGTACCTAATTTTGTTAGCCCGTCAGGCATCGGAGGTAAGGCGTCCTGTGTGCAGTCGGGTCTGTGCAGTGGGGTCGCTAAAGAGAATCTCGCTCTGGACTCCGACAGCAGGTTTAACGGTCAGCTGAAGTGTGGCTTCTTTCATCCAGCAGTGTCTTAAACATGCTCTTTGACCTCTCTCAGTGTTTCCTGGAGTGTTCTGTGTATACAGGTTGCTCAATAAGTATTTATTTTTAATAACTTGGCGAACTAGAGAGGATTTTGTCAAACACAATCCTAGAGAGAGTTTGAGGCCTGTCACAATGTTGATGCAGAAGACTGATTTGTTCACTTCAAAATCAAGAATGTTCAAGACTAATTATCGGACAGCTCATGTTGGACAAGAGACTGGTTTCCATGGCAGCACAGACAAAGAAGGGGGTCCTGGGAGAGTTAGAACAGCTCCTTGCTCCTCTGAGGCTTCAGGGTATCGACACATATCATTCTCACAGGCGGGCTCCTGGGGAACACTGGGGAGAACCTTTGTTCCTGTGGTAATTGGTGTATAGATTTTAAGGGGGCAGCAGTACCACAGCACTTCTGTGCACACAGTAGGCAGTGCCCTGTCTGTCAGAGGATCAACATGTATTTCAGCATCTGTGTCCACTATGCTCATTCCCATGAATCACAAGGGATGCTTCCAAAGCGCCAGTGCTAACAAAGGGATTTGCAGCCGCCATGTCTCATTTATCCTAAAATCTACCCCCTGCACGTTCTAAGAATCTGTTTTAATAACATCAAAGCACCACAGACTGCAAAACTATTGGCACAGTGCCCCGAACTGGCAGAAATGTGCCAAAGGTGTGGGTGGGGACTGGGGAGACTTAATAGATGCCCTCAGTGGTGTCATGGGTGAGCATATGTGCAGGAACTCATGCCCCTGAAACATGGCGGGAATGAAGTATTATGATACTGGGCATCTGAGGGATACTAAATATGTGGGTACACTTTATTGTTTATACTATTAGTAATATTATAAAGTCATACGGTCTACCTATGAAAATCTAATGCAGGAGTCATGGGTAATAACTAAATAGTCCTAAAGGAGTCAAGGAAAATTTTCTACACGTATGTGTACAGTGCTAGTATTTTAATTATAACCATCTGTGTAGAATGTTTAGATTAAGTTGTGTTTTTTTTAAATAATATTCCTTGCCATCAGTCCATCTTAATTTACAAAAGAAAACAGTTCCACGGGACTTAGAGTTCCTCCAGGGTCAGTGTGTCTGGCTGGACCTGGGCAGGTCTCGATGGGGAGCAGCATCTGCTGCATTCAGCCTAGGTGGCGTGTAAGCTATTCACAGATACTTCCCCTGTCTCCTCTCTATATCCAATGTTGCATCATCTTGGTCATCATTAATAATTGGAATCGAATACATATCAATAAATCTGGCTTTGAGGTGTCATTTTATTTAGACCTTTTGGGGTGAATTTAAAACATACAGAAATATAAGACATGCAAAAGTTTTGTTCATTTTATAATTACGTATTTGTGTGATTTTGAATATAAATCTCTCCTATAAGACGTCAAATTTTTGAGGTTTACAATTATACCGCAGAGCTCCTCACACAGTAATTACTCAATGAAAAGTTATGAATAAGTAACTGAAATGAAAATGAATGAGCGACATAATGTTTTAATCAGCTCACAATGCAGTTATTTTAATCTACAGAGAGTTTTTCTTAATGGTTTTAGGAACAAGTTATTTTTTAAGTTCACATTTAGCCAGGACCGTACATAGGAGGTTATAAAGACAGTCATCTAGGTTTGGATTGAAAAGCCCAGGAAAGTCATAATCTTCTCTTGCTAGTTTCTTCTTTCTTCTCACCAGCCCAACTTTTGTGCCTGTATTAAATATTTTCTACAGCTATTATTTTATTACTAGAGGCCTGGTGCATGAAATTCGTGTGGGGGGGCAGTCCCCTTAGCCCAGCCTGCACCCTCTCTAATTTGGAACCTCATTGGGGATGTCTGACTGCCAGTTTAAGCCCCATTCTGGCAGTCAGACATCCTTTTCACAATCCTGGACCACTGGCTCCTAATCACTCACCTGCCTGCCTGCCTGGTCACTCCTAATTGCCCCCCCCCCCCCGCCCTGCTGGCCTGATTTACCCTCACTGCCTCTGCTTGCCAGCCTAGTTGCCCCTCACTGCTCCCCCTGCCAGCCTAATTGCCCCCAAATCCTTCCCCCACCAGCCTGGTTGCCTCTTACTGCCCCCCCCCCACCTGGTCACCCCCAACTGTCCCTCCTGCTGGACTGGTTTCCCCTCACAACCTCCCCCCCACCCTCTGCCATCCTGGTCAGCCCATGTAGCCTTCTTGTTCAGTTGTTTGGTCGTCCCTCACTAACCCCCCCTGCTGGCCTGGTTATAGGCAGCAATCTTGTGATGGTGTGAGGGTCAATTTGCATATTACATCTTTATTATATAAGGTTTTATAAGATGTTCAATTCTGTAGTGGTAGCATTATTTCTCTTGAACATTTTCTACCAATGATGATCATTCCCTCTTTGCCTCATATGCACATTATAATAATGTTGGTTAAAATTAAAACAGTCAGAGTTGTGAGGTGGAACCCCAGTTAAACATAAAAAACACTTCTAGTATGAGCAGAATGACACTATCTGAAGTGAAGAAAACCAAAACTTTATTGCACAACTGAAGGTCATTCACTGGCTTTCAGGAATAGATGGTGAGTGGGCAAATGCGTCCATGTACCTGTTCCTGGGAAATGGTAATGTAAAATATCATGACTGATATCACATATTCTGAAGATTCATTGGCATAACTCCACAAGTCCGTTTCCTAGTATTTACTCTAATTGTGGCATGTAAAACAGTAAGAATGATGTGATACATATATTAAAAGTATATTTATTTGAAAGTAAAACTGCAGATTACACAGTTGAGCAAAGGATAAAATGCCAAATATATCCCCAACTGAGTGCCATTCAATAGGTTAATGCAAATCCTCTCACATTTATAGCATTCCACTCAAATTCCATGTTTAAAGAGGCCATCTAAAGCTTGAAAGAAATGTAATTGAAAAATAGAATATCACAGAGATCAGAGATATGCTTACGTTCAATCAAACAACCAATAAATTCAAACGATTCCTTCTTCTGCCTCCAAAGTTCCAAGTTAACCACTTGAAGATTAGATTTTAATATTCGTGTTAAGATATCAAAAAAGATTGTAGCATCTTTTTGAAAGTATTCGCACCAAATATAAAATAACCATGGATACTATGTCCTCCTACTGAAGATAACTCTATGTGAATTTAGGCAAGTTTACTAGATAGAAGTTTCTATCAAGTAAATATTTTCATTTTTTAAATGATTTGACATTAAATTCTTGTGCCAGAATCAGGACAAAGACATTTAAAATGGCTCTCAGGTCATCATTGTGGCTTTTTTGAAGAACTGCTATGACATAGCATAGTATTGATCATTAAGGATCAGTATGGATACCAGGGCTTTCATGGGAAATATGTTTGTTGACCTTAATAAATCTTCAAGGGTGTAAATACAGAAATACTTGTACAGGCAATTTTCTGCTGAATTACATTTTATCTATGCACATTCTTATGCCACAGTATGTTTATGATAACTTATACTAAAGGTTTGATGTAATGGCAATCACATTTCTTGATTGCTTCACTGTGTTTATTTTCATGTTGGCTATTTAATCATCATTATAATTATCATTATTAATCTGCATTTAAATGTTTTGAAAACTTTTTGCTACTGTAAATAATGTTGTAATGAATAAAACCTTTTGCTTAGAGTACATTCCCATCAGAGGAATTACAAGTTTGAAAATACTTAAGGTTGTTGGTAATTCCATAGTTTTTGAAGGAGTCCAAGAAAATTTCCGTGCTAGAAATAGAAAAAGAATCAGCAGTTAAGCTGAATTCATACTTCTACTTTAAAATGAGAGGTCGGCCCCTATTTGCAAGTAATGTCGCAAAAGTTCTATTCTAAGTGGTTCATATTAGATTGGACATATATTTACTTAGTCATAAGTGTGTTACCAAGTTCCCAACTGCACACAGAAGCAGACTTAACCTTTAAAACAGCTAAATAATACGAGTAAGAAATACTGGCACTAATTGTGCCATCGTGGATGCTTCTAAATGCTGAGTCCTTGCTCCTGCCTTTTACTCTTTCCCTCTCTCTGTTTAGAGTGTTTTCTGGGAGTGTCACTACTCTGAAACTTCCAGATGTAGGGTTCTAAGCTCCCAACTGTCTCCAACCTATTTGAGCAGTGGGGCTTGAAGAAAGGAACAGGGGCGGGAAACTGGAAGAAGGTTGCTAGGAGACTATGGGGAGCCTTCCAGGATTGGGCCTTTCCTAAAGCATCATGGGCGAAAGTCTAGAAAAGAGGGGGGAACAAAAGAGAGACAGACTCTGATAAATCGATGTGAAACAGCAACAACAAACAGCATCATGAAGGAAAACTATGAATCCCAGGAACATATTGTGGTCAGGGGAAGCATATTTTTGGTTTTATTGTTTTTCTGGAATATATACTATACTTTCAGATAATTCAAATGCTTATAAATCCAAAAAAAATGATTTTAATGAAATATACCTATCTGTCTTCCAGAAAGTACAAGATGATTCCCTAGCAGAAAATCTACGTTTAGCTCAAGTGTATCAGAAACTACAGATGGATTTCTTAGCAGCGAAGGACCATTACTGCAACCAATATGATCGACAGTTATCATTCAATGCTTCAATTAGAGATAAAAGAGAGGTAGGTTTTTAATTTTTTAATAAATTATTTACTTGGCATCTATGATATGAAAAGTTACAGGTGGTCAGCCATGGGGCTTTGATTCTGCTGGTGGACCTGTATATGCCACCAAATGGCATGTTTTCCTTTTGTACAGTTCTGTGGTATATTTTATTAAGCGTTTGAAATTTGATTTTGAAAGGATACTTGGGAAATTTTAAAAAAATAGTTTCTAATCCACAATTTTATACTACTTTGCTTCTAATGATTATGACCTGGAATACCAAATGTTTATATTTCGTACACTTAAATATTTTATAGACGCCCTATTTCAATTCTGTCTATAGGTAACTTCCCACGAGGTATCCCTAAGTTGTCCTCATGATGTATGGGGCTTCAAATTTTGGTTTCTATTTTCTTTCAAATATGGGGCTTAATTAGAAACTTGGAGGAATAATTGGCCTTTTGCCTCCTGGAAATCACTGGGAATTCTAATATATTCTGTAAAAACTTTCTGCAGTGATGAAAGTGGAAAAGGAAGACCTACAATATGCCACAATGAAAAGGAAAGAGAAGGTTTCATTACTGCAGTGTTGGGTGCACCCCCTTCCTCAGTATCCTTCTCCAGACTCTCATGGTCAAGGAAAATTATTTTCCTTTGAATCCTTGTTTCTTTCCAGAATTTAAATTTCAAAAATAGAGGCATGATTACTTTTAAAAAATATATTTTTATTAATTTCAGAGAGGAAGGGAGCGGGAGAGATAGAAACATCGATGATGAGACAGCATCATTGATTGACTGCCTCCTACACGCCTCTGCACTGGGCATTGAACCTGCAGCCTGGGTGAGTGCCCTGACCAGGAATCGAACCATGACCTCCTGGACTCAACTACTGAGCCACGCCAGCCGGGCCAGGCATAATTATTTTTTAACAGTGTGCCCGTAAGAACCAGGAGACTGTAATGGATCCTTGGTCATCTTGTTGTTACCATATTACTGTACTATAAACTAGCAGTTTAAAATTCCACGACAACACTCATCCCTCATTATTATGGAACTAGAGGCCTGGCGCACGAAATTCGTGTGGGGGCGGGGGGATGTCCCTCAGCCCAGCCTTCATGCATCCTCTCCAATCTGAAACCTCTTGAGGGATGTCCGACTGCCCGTTCGGATCGGGCCTAAACGGGTAGACATCCTTCTCACAGTCCAGGACTGCTGGCTCCAAACTGCTCACCTGTCTGCCTCCCTGATTGCCCCTAACTGCTTCTGCCTGTCAGCCTGATCACCCCCTAAACACAGCCTGATTGATGCCTAATTGCTCCCCTGCCAAACTTTTTGCTCCCAACTGCCCTCACCTGCAGGCCTGGTCCCTCCCAACTGCCCTCTATTGCAGGTCTGGTCCTCCCAACTGTCCTCCCCTGCTGGCCTGATCCCCCACAACTACCCTCCCTTGCAGGCCTAGAACCTCCCAACGGCCCTCCCCTACTGGCCATCTTGTGGTGGCCATCTTGTGTCCACATGGGGGCAGGATCTTTGATCACATGGGGGGCAGCCCTCTTGTGTGTTGGAGTGATGGTCAATCTGCATATTACTCTTTTATTAGATAGGATATTGGGAAAACAGAAGGCCAGGATCGGAGTGCTAACTGCACTGAAAGTAGCTCCGTGATGTTGGCAAGTAATTCACCTTTTCCGACTTTGGTTTTCTCATCAGGAAATAAGATTTTCCTCAGAAGAAAAGATTAGGAGTAAAAAAGATATATCCGTGCTTACTTTGAAAATAAAGGGATCCCATGTGAGTGTGAGTAACTATTAAATTCACCTGGGATGCTGTGCGGCTCATCTGTCTGCTCTTAATGCGGGTTCCTGCTTCCCAGGATATTGGGAGAAAGGGACCGTGTGTTTCCCTTAAGAATCTGTATTGATGCCCTGACCGGTTTGGCTCAGTAGATAGAGCATCGGCCTGTGGACTGAAAGGTCCCAGGTTCGGTTCTGGTCAAGGGCATGTACCTTGGTTGCGGGCACATCCCCAGTAGGAGGTGTGCAGGAGGCAGCTGATCCATGTTTCTCTCTCATTGATGTTTCCAACTCTCTCTCTCTCCCCCTTCCTCTCTGTAAAAAAAGCAATAAAATATACTTTAGAAAAATCTGTATTGAAGCAGGAACAGGATAAAGGTAGGCCAGTAGGTAAATGTTTTGGGGAAAGAACAGGGAAGACAGTTCTCTATACCCAAACCGCAGCGTCCTGCATCGGCCGTGCAGCGTTCAAAAGCGGGGTGCGCCGTGGAGCCTCTGTCCCTTCCCTCCTGCCTTTGACATTGTGATTGAGGCTCAACGTGTTCTGTTTGTTGCTGGGAGTTTAGGAGGAGAAAAAGCAGTGGCCACGCTGTTTCTTTTTCTAACAGGGAGGGAAAGACAAAGATCATGTGTGCTTGTTATGGGTTCGCATAGCATCCTTCGGGGACAAGTGAGCATGTTGCATACCTGTGTGAGCAGTGGGAAACTCATGCCTTGAAGAGAGATGGCTAACACAGTGTTTGCACAGTGAGCACAGTGTTTGCGGGTGTGTCATTTTGGACTGAAAGCAAATCTTGGTTCATGAATCAAGGCGTGAGACCCTCGTGTGAACAGGCGGTGGGCTCACGAGGGGCCTGGTTTCTGCTGGCAGGAACCCTCCGACGGTCCCCTTGAGCTCACCTGTTTGAGGGAACGGCGCAGAGATTTATCTGTGCTCCCCGCATTCTTCATCCCCGCCCTTCAGCGGTGGAGGTCACCCGGTGCGGGTTGCCCTTGTCAGTGTCATGTCGGATCCGTTTGCTGTGATGGACAGAGAGGCCTTATTGCTGCCTTGAGCCTGTCAGGGAGCGATCGTATGTCACTGCGGCTAATGCACTGCGTGTGCCCTGCAATGTGGCCGTCAAACCTGCAAACACTCTTCAGGATTTCAGTCCCTTTCCTTGATGTTGCAGTGTTTCCCATAAGTTCCAGCCTTTCGACCAGCTTCGTTTTAGGCACACGAAAGCACTGTTCCACCCTGATTCCCTTGCCTGGTGAAATGAATCTCACTTTTAGGAATTTTTGTCTTGTCTGTTTCCTATTTTAGAGGAATTTCAATGCTTTCAAACATGCATTTCTTTTAGCATGGCAAATAATTATATGTTAGGGAGTATTGTTTTTCTCTACAAATTACACATTTTTCATATTTCTGTGTGTTTTTACGCTAAGAGTAGCAAATAAAATGTAATAGAGGAGTAAAACAAGTTCAATCTGAAAATAAGAATGTTCGCTTCCTTAACATAATCCTGTGTACAGGTACCTTGAGTATTAGAATGTTATCGCATCCTTCATGGCGATAAAATTAAGTCTTCTCCTTTTGCACGTGCTTCTTGATATTTTCCTGTGCTTTGAAAATTTGCAGTGATGGAAGTCTCCCCCTTTGAAAATCATAAAGAACGGAAAAATGATGATGCAAATTCTTGCCATATCGCATGGGTAATGATGGGATAGAATTCAGCCTAAAATTTATCAGATTTCAAAATTTAAAAATAACATTAAAGAGGAATGAAAAACAATGTCTGAAAAAACAGGTTGGACTTCTATGTGAAAATAGCTGTTTTCATCAAAAGCTTTCCAATCGGTATTGTATATCTCCTTCCTTTTTAAAAAGCCCATGAATACACTGATAACACCCCCGTGTGTTTGTTATAATTGCTACTTCAAGATCCTGAAGACTGAAAAGGGAGGTGCGCGAGGCAAGTTTCTCTCTTCTGTTGGCTGAAAACAAGGTATCTTCCAAGACTCGTTAAAATGTATTTTTAATTCTTTTATAAGCCACGTGTGAAGCTCAACTTTGCCCACTGCAATTCCCAGTGCAATCACACTAAGAGAACACAAATTATTACCGAGTCAGCCTGTGCTTAACAAGCGCTTATGTAGACCAGGTATCTGCACCACGCAATTTGCAAACATTATCTTTGTAATTTCCCTCAGTAACCCTGGAAAATGTTCTGTTATTGTTATTATAATTGTCATCGCCAATATAAGGCATGCAACTGAGATTGAATGTGTCATAGGTCACCCAAGCAGAGGGAGACTGACTGAGAAGGGTATCTTTTGTTGTATTGTTAATTATCTTGCATGTATTAAAATTAGGCTCTGAGTGGTGGTTTTCCTGTGCTCGTGTCAGTGTACATAGAAAAGGATTTCTTTGCTAGGAAAACCATAAGTTTTGGGAAATACTTTCTGCCTACAACAGCCACTTAAAGATCCTGTAGGCATATCTGCCTCCCTTTCTTAGGACATAGGTATGTATTTTCCAGCGTATAAGACGACCCCCAACTTTTCCAGTTAAAATATAGAGTTTGGGATATACTCGCTGTATAAGACTACCCCTCTTCCAGCGCACACCAAATAAAAATTAAAAAAACATAAGATTTGATTTCAACCCCTGACTTTTGAGAAGATTTTCCTGGGTTAGAAAGTCATCTTATACGCCAGAAAATACGGTATGTGCACACACGCACACTCTCATACACACATTTGTTCTGAAGGAGTTGCCCCACTTCCTACACTGATAAGCTTGCATTCATCACTTCCTGTTCCTATCCTGTGATGAACAGACTCTCAAGAGATCTCTGAAGAGCATTTGTAACCCTGAGACAGGAGTAGGTGTCTGGTCATCTATATTGTTTCACTTCAGTGAGTCTCCCTTCTATTGTCTAAACTCTCAATGTTTATTTCTAGCTAATACTTTAGAAAGGTCAGTACCAGTTTCGAGGGAATAAATAGCCTTATGTATTCTTCATGCAATTTTGGAGTTACGTAGCAAAAAGCTTTTTAATGCTAATACAACAACACCTTAAAAGTGATGCATAGAGTGTGATGAGATCCCTGATATATCAAAGGTAAATTTTTCATATAGAGATATATTATCTATATACTAGAGGCCTGGTGCATGAGTTTGTGCAGGGGTGGGGTCTGGCCAGCCTGCCCCTATGAGGGCTGATAGGGGTTGAGCTGGCAAGGGGGAGGGGATGTGGGCAGTTGGCTGGCTGGCCCTGTCCTGATTGGGGTTGGAGGGGCAATCGGGGGAGTTGGCCAGGGGAGGAGCCGATCGGGGCCCCAATCAGGTCAGTTGGCTGCCATAATGCGTGTCATAGCAACCTGTCATTACTGTCATTCCAATTGTTCCAGTGTTCGGTCGTTTGCCTTTATGTATATATAGATAATAAAAGACTAATATGCAAATCGACCTAATGTTGGAACAACTGGTCGCTCTGATGTGCTCTGACCACCAGGTGGCAGACGCTCAATGCAGGAGCTGCCCTCTAGTGGTCAGTGTGCTCCTACACAGGGAGCACTACTCAGCCAGAAGCCTGGCTCAGGGCTGGCAAGCACAGCCACTGTGGTGGGAGCCTCTCCAGCCTCTGTGGCAGCACTAAGGATGTCCAACTGACGGACATCCCCCAAGGGCTCCCAGAGGGTGCAAGTTGGGCTAAGGGGTGACTCCCCACCCCCCTAGTACATGAATTTTGTGCACAGGGCCTCTAGTATGTACAGATGTATATATAAGTAAGTATATGTAATACTTATAAGTATATATACATCTATATATACTAGAGGCCCGATGCACGAAATTTGTTTTAGAATAGGCCTTTGCAGCCCCAGCTGCCTCAGCCTTCTCAGCCCAGGCTTCATCCAGGAGGTCATCTGGATGGTTGATCTGCTGTTCAGCCATTCTGTCAATTTGCATATTACACTTTTATTATTATAGATATCCTATCTAATAAAAGAGTAATATGCAAATTGTAGTACCTCCGCTACACCCATAAGCCACGCCCAACAGCCAATCCAGAAGCAAGTATGCAGATCAACCCAACCAAGACGGTGGTTAATTTGCATATCTAGGTGGAGAGCATAGAAGGCAGCCAAGCACTGCAGAAGGGAGCACTGCAGAGAAGCAAGCAAGTGTGGCAGGGGAGAATGGAGGGAAACAGGCCGGGGGGTTGGGAGGGGGGGAGAATGGAAGGAGCGAGGCAGCAGAGAAGGGAGGGAACATTGCTCAGGCCACAGGAAGCCCTAATCTTACAGGAATATTCCTGCAATGGGTCTTTAGTGTAAGTAATATCTGTGATTCTCTACCTAAGAGGGTAATGTGGATATCTGGCAATGCTGGGAGATACTTTTGCTCATCACACCTGGGTAGGGTTGGGTTGTGTACAGTGCTCTTGGTATCTGATGGGTAGAGAACAGGGATGATGATAAAAAGCCTACAATGCACAGGACAGCCTCCTCACACACATGCACACATAGAAACATACACACACACACACACACAAATAATTTCCATTCCAATAGCGTTATGGTTAAAAAACCCTAGTATATAGAAAAAAGGAGATTTGAATATAGAGATCTTTATGTATATACTAGAGGCCCAGTGCACAAAATTCATGCATGGGAAGGGGGTTGCCTCAGCTTGGCCTACACTCTCTCCAATCTGGGACCTCTGGCTCCTAACCACTCACCTGCCTGCCAGCCTGATCCCCCTAACTGCTCTCCCCTGCTGGTCTGGTCCCCCTAACTGCTCTCCGCTGCCTGCCTGATTGCCTCTAACCACTTCTGCCTTGGCCCCGCCAAAATGGCTTTGTTAGGAAGGATGTCCAGAAGGACATCCGAAAGGTCGTCTGGAAGATATTCAGTCTAATTTGCATGTTTCTCTTTTATCAGATAAGGTAGTATATATATGATATGTACATACATATATATAGCACAATGCATGCCATATCTCCTTTTTAAAGACTTAAGCTGCATTTGCACGTTAAAAATTCTGAGAAATCCTATTTTAAGAAACCTGTTAGTTTCATTAACCTTCAAATTCCTATTGTCTCTGAACCCTTGTTTAGGAAACCTATTTAAAACTGATTAAGTCATTAGTGGATTAAGCCTTGGAAAATGTTATTCTGTGTAGAACAGGCGAAAATTTCATATCATAAGTTGTACATTCAGAAAGTTTTCTTAATATAACTTTGATAAAGAGGTAAAAATGTTCTTTATATTACCTGTAAAATTCTAGAAAAACTTGGAGTATTTTCAGATAAGTAGGTTATGTTCTTAGGAATCCATACAGATTCAGACCCTGACTTTCCGTAATGCCACACTGTAGCTATAAAATGAAATAATAGTTTTTATTACTCAAAAGCCATTTAAAAATTACAATAAAGCAAGTAAGATGTTCATTGTACGCATCTCATATAATAGGTATATTTTCTACTTAGGCTTGTCTAATGCATGACTTACAACTGCAATTGATTTGCAATTCTGTGGGAGTAGCAGTATAATGATTTTTTTTTAGTTTTGAACTACACATATGCATCACAGTGACATAAACATTTGAGAAAACTGCTCTTGTAACCATCTTCCCCTTAATCTACAGAGCTGTATCTTATAATCATGTATTAACATAAATATTAATATGGAAAATGCATATTCATACGCTAAACGTTTTCTTTAGGTCATTGGTTCTATCTACAGAGTTCTATTCACATTGACTATGAGGAGGAATATCTATGGACAACTTATTTAATCCACCCGAGCTTCTGAAATATGAAAGTATTAATGTCTCCCTACCAAGATTGTTGTAAAAATATATAGTAATAGTTAACATTTATGATGCACACCACATTTTACAAGCTTTTCCATGTAATCTTATTTAATTTCCTTAACCCTATGAAACAGAAGTATATGTTTAAGTATAAAGCACCTAAATAGTTATTCACCAGTTATATATTTTTAACAGACAAGAAATAACTAGTGATAATTGTTATCGATTTTATATATATGTGTGTGTGTGTGTGTGTGTGTTTGTGTGTGTGTGTGTGTGTGTTCCTTACTTCTTGCACCAAATCTTGGTGTGGGTATTCTAATTAAAAATTATTTTAGTCTACAATAGGTATTAGATTGTTGATGCAACCCGTGAGCACAGGATGGATTGTGGGAGGGAGGACTGAAGCAGAGGGCAATAGTGACAGTCCGATCATCAGGAGAGCATGCAGGTGCTCTAAGGCATAGAGCAGTGGGCCAACCCTTCGCTGGCAGGCACTCAGAATAGAAAATCCTATGTACTCACATGTCTATGAGCAGGCATGAGGGGTAGATTTAGCAATGACACATGGGTTAGTTGCATTATATCCAAATCTTATACTAAGGAACACCTATGAGAACATGTTTATAAAAAGACCCCAGTCACAATAGCTATAGCAGGAAAACATTTCCTAAAAATACCCTAACATGAAATTTCATTAGATCTCTCATTAGAAATCTGTGAAAGTTTGAAAGAGTTGGAGAAGAAGGTAGTCAAGACAACACATGTCATGAAAACACACAGTATTTAAAGTTGGTGGGATCTGGCGTCTTCACATGGCAACTTTCACGCAATTCCAGAGAGCCCAGATTACGTCACTTACGTCACAGCTGAAAAGGGATTTTCATACCGCGGCTTTGAGAGGACATGTTTTGTATGAAATGAATGAGCTCTCCTTCTCCACAGGCTGTGTCCACCTGTATAAACCTGGTTTTCCTACTAACTATGGGGCTCCTCCATTTTTGGAGGTTAAGGAACTCATTACCCACTAGCTCATAAGTGCTATTTCTACTATTTTCTTTCAAATATATTTTATTTGTTTTTTACAGAGACGAAGGGAGAGGGACAGAAAGTCAGAAACATCCATGAGAGAGAAACATGGATCAGCTGCCTCCTGTACACCCCCCACTGGGGATGTGCCCGCAGCCAAGGTACATGCCCTTGACCGGAATCAAACCCGGGACCTTTCAGTCTGCAGGCCGACACTCTACCCACTGAGCCAAACTGGTTTCGGCATCTACTGTTGTATTGAAGTAGACCTGAAAAAAACAAACATTTTACCAGTGCAATCTGACCCTTTGAGGTGTTTGTTAATAAGTGACTGTGAAGAAATATACGGACAGATAGGCATTGCAAATATTTCCTTTTGTCAGCTGAAGGGCGCCTCCCCCAGCTCTGCTCTCGGAGCAATCCTGACGTGACAAGGTCCTTTTTAAAACCTCATGCTGTTCCATCCTAGCAAGTGGCTCACTAAAAAAAAGAGTACACACAGCCCGCACATCAGCAGAGAAAAGGAAAGAAAGAATGCAACGGATAACATAGTCTTAGAATTTTGTGAAGTTGTGTCCGTTATAAATCACTTTCACATGATTTCCTTTGGTGCCGGATTGGGTGTTCTTTCAAGGAAAAACTCTCACTTTAGAGAAGGATGTGTTCAGTGTGCTCCTGGGTTATTGAGAAAAGGATGGGAAACAAAGCTGCCATCTGCATGCGGTTCAGAGAAAAAGAGCAGGAATGGTGTCTGTGAAGGCAGGGGAGAAGCCGGCGTGCTTGACTCTCTGTCAGAAGCATGCTACAGCAATCTCCTGATTCTAATACGAAGCTGTAGTAAGGATCATTGCACTAATGCATGAGGATTTGTGATAATGTTGCAGAAATTTTACTGTCAAAACTGAACTGCAGGGTAATGACTTTTGTTATCATGGTTTCTAATAACTATTCAGCATGAATTGACCCTACATATGTTTTGCTGCAGTAATGTGTCAGTTACTCAAAAAGCTAAAAAGGAGATAAAAAAAAAAAACAGTCAACACAATGCTCTGTCTGACTCCATGACAACCTTGCTCCCTTCTCGCTGTTGGTATCATTAAAGCAGTCTCAGCAAAGACACCGTGCAAGCTGAAAGGCCGCACAGAAATAAGAGAGAGCTGAGACGCGCATGGAGGTTCTGGCCAAGGTCACCTTCGAAGGACCCCTCACTGGTGGCCCCTTCCTACCTCCATGTCTGTTTCTCTCCGCCATCGGGAGCCTTTGTTCGATGCGGTTCCTTTCCTGCCTGCACGGTGTGTTTCTTCTCTCTCTCACGAGATAATGCTTTTCTTCCTCCTTTCCTTACTTTCTGTCTTTCCATCTCTCCTCTACAGCATGCATCTCTTCATTGCAGTCAATAAGAGAGAATGAAATGGTGACGAGTTATTACATACCTCTTACACGGCAGTCACCATGCTATGCTTGTACCACATCTGTGCAGCATTGAACCCTGAACCTATCATCTCAGCTGTAGTCAGTTACAGAAAACATTATCATTATGTTTTCTCATTTAATTTATAGAATTCTACTAAGCAACTGGGAATTACCCCTATTTCCCCAGGAAAGTAAAGGCTACTGCAGCCAAGTCCACAGACCGAGTGGCTTAAACAGCAGAGAGGCATTGTCTCACATTCTGGAGGCTGGAAATCCAAGACCATGGGATTGGCAGGGTTGGCCTAAGGGTGGGAGGAAGGTTCTGAGCAGGCCTCTCCTTGGCTTGTAGGTGATCGCCTTCTCCCTTTGTCTTTCCATCTTCTCTGTCTACGAGTCTGTCCAAATCCCCTCTTGTGATACAGGCACCAGGAACATTGGACTAGAGTCCCCCCCCCACCCCCGACCTCATTTTAACTTAATTATCTCTGTGAAGAGACTGTCTTCAGTCACATTCTGAGGTCCTAGGCCTTCAGCATATCTGTCTTAGGGGAGCGGACATAACAGGTGCTGTGCTGTGACTCACGATCACACAACTTATAAACGGGAACCAGAGCCTTGGACTTAAGGCCACGGACTCGCTGCTACTCCACAGATTCTCCCCTCTCCTTCTCTCCTTCCCTCCTTCCCTAACCCATCCGTTATCCGTACACGGTGTATCATTGTCTCTTTAAATGCAAACATGTTTTAATCATAAATTCTTTGCAAAACTAGTACTTCCGGGGGGAAATGAGAAAGAATATGAGTGCTGAGAAATAGAAACTCCCATTTCTAAGAGAGCATGGGGCTGAGACAGCAAGCACAGTGGTGGTGGGGGGTGGCATTATGGTAACCTCACAGTCCCAGTATCCCCCTGTCTAGGAAGCATGTGGGCTGAGGTGAGGAATCCCGCAGTGACTCCCCCAGCAGGCTTGAAGCCCAGCTCATTAAGAGCAATCCCGCCAACCTGGACGGGGTCTTTTCTACCCGAAGAGCGAGGGCCGGCTGTGGTCCTCACGGTGTCTGGGGACGGTCCCTCCGCAGGTGTTGACAGTGTGGCGAGATCAGGCAGCATGCCCCTGAGAGAGACTGACCGGGCTGCCCACAGGAATAGCCCGCTGCTTTGGGGCTTCCCTCTAGTGATGTCTCACCAAGTTCTACATTTCAAGCATAAAGAAGAAACTCCAGGAAAAACTAGTGTCTAAATCGGAAAATACCACACTAACTTCAGAGTTACAGTCTCGATATTTTAGGGCAGGAAGCAGTTCGAAAAACGTCCACATAAAAACCTAAAGAGCAAATAAAGCACCCTGGAATGCCGCATCCAGGCAAATGATCGCTCACATCCTGGAAATAAAGATACTTTTGAGTGAGCCAGATGGCCAGAGAGCATGGGGAGCTGCCCCCACCTCCCTAAAACTATGTGCACACAAGTTAAAGTGAGGTACAGTTTTAACTCTGTCTTAAGAGATCAGCAAGATTGATTGTACACAGGGATGGTGGGGAGTGTGTGGGAAAGAGGTACTCATTCATACTAGGTGAGTACTCTCATTTGTCCACAGTGAAGATCACCAGCCCACTTACTCCTCTCCACAGTAACTGTCTTCCTATGAAAACTCAGGTACTTCAGCTGCTAACATAGACAAGGCTCCTCCCATGTGGCCTGCGCTCCATTCCCTTCCACTTTCTCACAGCCATCATTCATATAGTTTCCCATCTATATATACAAAGCCTAAGTGATTGTTACAATGGAATGACCGGTTGCTGTGACATGCACTGACCACCAGGGGGCCAACACTCAATGCAGGAGCTGCCCCCAGCCCACAGGCCCTAACTGCCCATGGGGCATGCAGGCCAAACTCCTGGTCCCTTCCCCCCGGTGGGAGGCCCTGTCAGAACCAGCCCCCTGGACTGGGATGGGGAACTGGGGATGGGTGGCAGTGGATGCAGACCCTTTTCCAGAGGGGCTGAGGGCTGGATCCCTCCTTGGGGCCCATGGCCAGCCTCTTGGGTCACTCCCGCCCCCTCCCCCCAGCCCTTCCCAGGCTGGCAGGCCCCGACTAGCCTGCCACGGTGGCAGTTGAGCTTTCCCCCAGCTGGCAAGCCCTGATCATTTAATCAGGGCCCTCCCTACAACCTCCTGGTCCCCCACCCTCCCCCCCAGCTGGAAAGTCCTGATTGTCTGCTTGGAGCCAGGCCCCTGGGCTGGGACCGGGAACCAGGAGTGGGTGGTGGTGGTGGATGTGGGTGGTGAGTGAAGGAGGAGCAGGGGAGGCAGCAAACCATTTGGTGGCGGTGCAGACAGTGAGGGAAGGAGGAGGCAGGGAAGAGGGGCACCTGATCAGCAGTGGCTGCTGACCAGGCCTGGGGACCCCATCTGTGCATGACTTTTGTGCACTGGGCCTCTAGTTTTTTTATATCCTCAGATTTTCCCTTTCTGCTGGCTTATTCCCATCAGTATACTAACACAGTGTAATATTTAACATCTCAAAATCTGTCTTTTAATTCCACATTCCCTAGAACCCCCACCTTTTTTGTTGTTGTTAAAAAACTTGGAATGAGTTATCTGTCTGCATTTGCAGTGTTTCCCTCATCATGTCCCAGTCTCTTCTCTCTGCAATTCCAGTGCATCCATGATGTCTGTGGACTGCATACCTGCCTCATCTTGCTCAGTAGCTCACCAGTACTTGAGCATTGTCAGCCCTTCTCCTGGAAGCATCATTTGCCTTGACTGCTCACCATGGTCTCTCTCCACTCCCTCCCCCCCCCCCACCACACCACCACCCTGGACGCTCTACGTGCCTTTTACCCACAGCTCTTATTCAGCTCCAATTCCAATAGTTGGGGCAGTCTATCCAGTGCTCAGCTGTAGGACCCATTCACATCCTCTCTTTTGGAAACACCTAAATATGGATAAATTACACAAGCATGATTTTGAGCAGAAGAAACCACAAAGAGAGCACATACTATTTACGGTGTGTACGTGTGTGTGCGTGTGTGTGTGTGTGTGTGTGTGTGTGTGTGTGTGTGTGTGTGTACGTATGTATACTTATGCTGTTAGGAGGCAGGACAGTATTGGCTTTGATGCCCTATTATGGACAACATCAAGGGGGGTTAGGAAATGCTGATGTCCTGCCTCCTGGCCTGGCAGATGTGCACATTGAGCTCTATACTTAGGATGTGCAAGCTTTAATATATGGATGTCATAATCCAATCAAAGCTTAAACTCATCCAGGGACTTACCACCATGTTCAGATCCCCATTTCCTCCTCTGGCCTCACAGACTGCATGAGCCACCCACTTTCCCCCCTCACCCACCCTCTCACCTCACTCTGCTCTCAACAAAGGCTATTATTTGTTTTATCCTGAACCACCAGACTCAGGTCCTTGACATTTTAGGATCCTTATAGATGTACATCTCCCCCCACATTTCCTGTACCTGGCTTCATCTTATCATTGAACTATCACATTAAAAGCCCGCCCCACCTCAGAGCAGCTTTCCCAGAGGCCCCAAAGTTGTCCCGCAGCCACCCACTCGCATGTCACTTTATTTTCTTCATAGCACTTAACGTCTGATATTTCATTTTATGTTCATTTGTTCATGGTCTGTTTCTGCCAACTGAACATAAGCTTAATAAGAGTGAGGAACTTATTATCTTATTCACAACCATAACCCTAGCACCTAGAAAAGTGCCTGGCAAATATTTTTTCAATTACTCCATGATCGTTCCCTGTGGGGTGTCTAACAAATGTTTATGCTTACCACTGACAGCGCTTCTGCTTCTGGGAATTTGTAAGAAATAGTCGGAAAAGTCTGCAAAGATATATGTGTGATGATGTTGATTATAGCGCTGCTTATGAAAAGGGAAAACTTTAGCATAGGTGACATACAATAGTATGGGTTATCTAGGTATAGAATTGGCTGAGTATACAATGGAGTATTATACAGTCTTTAAAAGGAATTATTTAAATAGTCTTGGTACATATTTAATAGAAAAATCAAGCTATAATTGAGCATGTACTGTGTGATTCCTACTTTCTGCTCTCATATGTATGAGATTTTATGACATTTATTTCTAGAAACATATATTCCAGTGTTGAGCCTCTGAATGATTTTCACTCTCTCCTTTATTCTTCTGTTTATTTTTAAAATGTATTTGAATTGATTTTAGAGATGAAAGGGGAGAGAGAGAGAGAGAGAGAGAGAGAGAGAGAGAGAGAGAGAGAGAGGAATATCAGTGATAAGAGAGAATCATAGATGGGCTGCCTCATACACTCCCCTTACTGGGGATCGAGCCCACAACCCGGGCATGTGCCCTGACCTGGGGTCAAACCGTGACCTTTCGATTTATGGATCAACACTCAGCCACTGAGCCGTGCTGGCTGGGATGCTTATTTTATTTGTAGGATGAACATTTGTTATTTCGTGAAATAAAAATGTAACAGCTTTTATGTCACAAAATAAAGTATAAAAAATTAATAAGGACTTTGAAACAAGAAGTGGGCATTTGTAAAAAAAATGTAGGACATCCAGAAGAAAAAGCTAGAAAAGGTCATATTTTAGATAAAATCCCAAGTGACCCCAGATCCCACTGTAAATTCCTTTTACTATACTTCATTTGTTTTGCCTACTTACAGTCTATGTAATTATCACTACAGAATATGGGTTCTGCTATTGCCATGAGGGTTTGTATTCTTTCTTTAGGATGTAATCTGTCTTTATACAAGAGGAAGGTGGAACTTGTATAACGATCTGAATTAATGCTTAGAGAAATAAAGGGGAAAAGCTTACAACATCCCTTAAAATATACACTTACAGATTTAAAATTATTTTTCTGGTGATGCCATGCACATACTAAAGAAATTAAAAATACTATTCTTTCAGTTTGGGACATCTGCAGTCAGTGCAATTTGAGTGTGAATTCTGTTTCTGATCAGCCCTTGGGAAAGTCACCAACTAATCTGTGTCCCCAATTCTCTTTCCTCTTCCAATGGCCAAGGTGCTGTAGCTAGATGCATGTGACTCATTGCCTTGCATAGGGGCGATGGCATAGTCCCTCCCCCTAACTGTTGTTGACCATGGGCTAAATGCTTTCTTCCTTCAGTGATTTCCTTATGGGCATCATCTTCAATTTCTTTTATTGCCTGAAACACCTTTCAGGGGCATATCCTCATATTTTCTCTAAATGCTTTGTGTTGGCTTGCTTTTTAACCATGTTTCTAAACTGTTGAATTCTATGATTATAAAAATAATACATAACACAAGGCAGAACATTTGAAAAATATAAAAATGAGCAAACTTCATCTTTGCATTCATTAAAAAATCAGTATGGCAGTAGTAGGGAAAACTGAAAACTCCTTTGAGTCCCCTGTGGAGTGCTGGCCATGTTCATGGTAGCATCATCTTATCTAATCTAATAATCTAATATAATAAAAGAGTAATATGCAAATTGACCATACCCACCAGCCAACCAGAAGAGATATGCAAATTAACACCCAACCAAGATGGCTGCTGCCTAAGGCTGGAAAAAGCCTCAGGCAGGCCAGGGCTGGGGCGGAGCCAGCCAGCTATTGGCCCCATCACAGGGTGACTGCTGGCTGGGGCCCCCTGGCCGAGGTCAGCTGCCCAAGGATGGAAAGCCTCAGCCAGAGGCCTTCTGGCCTTGGGCAGGCTGGGAGTGAGTTATCAGTAGGACATCCCCTGAGGGCTCCCAGTATGTGAGAGGGGGCAGGTTGGGCTGAGGGACCACTCAACCCCAGTGCACGAATTTCGTGCACCAGGCCCCTAGTCGATTAATATTCTAATAAAGCAAATTCCTTCCAGCTGTCTGTTTTGTGTGTTTATATCATTCTAACCTTTCACTTTTTACCTCGAATGGAGACTGACTAAATACGTGTAGAATTACCTAGAGCGAGGATGAGCATTCTCTCAGTTACGGAGTGCAGGCCCCCAATAGCGGCTGACTGGTGGTCCCCAGGAACCAGTTGCTTGGAGCTGCATCGACTTCCAGTTGAAACCTCACTTGTCCTTTAATTGAACACGCGAGCATGTTGTGCCTCCATGTCTCTGAAAATAATGTGGCCGGGGTCGTATTTTTCCACATTTCTCAATGGAAACGTGACAGAGCAGATTCCAAGACATCCTGAAAATAAGATGGATTGTCGCTATCATTTCTCCCTGTCTCTGTGGCCTGTAATGCTTTCCCAGAACAAGATTAAATGGGTCTGGCATGATTTGCTATTCAGAAAACCATGTTGGTGTTTCATAGAACCCACACTTTTCCAGGTGATTAAAATTTGATTGATCACTTCTTCTGGTGCCTTTCCAGGCAACCCGGGGACCAAGTTCAATTTTTCAATATTTTTAATAATATATTAATGTTTAGTCTTCTCCACATTATTTTCATTTTATACTTACAGAGTCCTTAACATACTGCAAGGACCCCTTCTTTGTTTTATGACGGACAGTGGCTTTTCCTTTTTCTGTGATTTTCGTATATAAACAGCTCTTGTTTTTCTATCAAATGTCTCTGTAGCTAACTCATTGTCTCCCAGTGCCCATCCTTCCATCATGGCTATTTCTGTCTGATCAGCAGCTGACAAATGCTTTCTCCTCAAAGGCGGGGGGAAGAAGCCATTTAACTCCAGCCTGTCTGCTGCTCTTCATTCAATAATTCACTAGAACCAACCTCATATTGATGGAGCAGATACTGTTGTTTCTTCTCCATCATTCACTGTAGCTGGTTTTCTTTTTGTTAATCCTCTTCCCTAATTGATTTGAAGATGTATGCTCATATTTATGGTGCTCTGTTGCTAGCAGCTCCTGTTCTATCTTTATAATGTGTATCTATGAATTGGTGCCATATTTTCTTTTGCATTTTTCCTTAGTAATCAGAATTAATTTCAATTTAACCACTTTCCCTTTGCCTTTTATGCCATATAGATGTCTGAGTTTAACCAATTTTGTCTTTTGCTATTTTTATTTCCCTTCTAATCCATAGCCAGGTTAGTCTTCTTATGGGAATCCTAACCTAACTAATAGGTCCACTCCTAAAGCTTTTGTCTTAATCTTTATTACTTCACTTCAGAGCATCTACTGTGCCAATGGAAGGATAAAACAGATGAAAAGATATGGACAGTGCCCACACTTAAGATGCCAGATAGTATACTTTTTAAAAAAATCTTCATTTACCCTTGAATTTTTTGTGTTACCTCATTATCACATGCTAGAAGATTTATATCTACCATAACTTCCTCAACTATTTCATAGCAACAAAAATGAAAGCAAGGTAAATCCAACTACCTTTACAATGAGAATATTGTTTTCAAAGTGATAATGTCTCTGAATCACTCTGGCAGGAAAAATCTATGTAAAATCCCACCGACATGTTGTTTGGATCAGAGATTTCCACTAAATTGAGGCATAATATTCTCAATTATCTATATAGATGTCCACCATGGCAAGTCTTGAATATTTGTAAAGCAACACATCAGCAGTATTGACGATCTACAACATATAGGTCATCTAACTTATCACTTTTATTTGGTCATACATTTGAACATCTACGCATGTTATCCAGGAACTTGCTGAAACAAAACAAAGCCACTTTATGAAACCTGCCTGAGCTGTCTCTCCTGTTCTAATCCCACTCACCTCATCTCTAATGGAATTCATGCTAAGATGTGATGCTTAAATTTCTCCTCTTAAAGAGTTTCTCTACAGAAGTAGAACGAATGCTTAAATAGACAATATGTGCTTTCATAAAGCCTTTTGCTTTTGAATTCATCTCATAAAGTATGATAAGTAGGTTTTTAGATTCGCTTCTATTCAACTTCAAAATGAGATCAAGCAGAGTATTTTGAAGGATTAGTACATTTAAAATAAAATTTACAGGTTACTTTTTATTCAGAGGGGTCAGCAGCTGCACCTGAGCAGCCTGGTGCGTCTGCGCACTCCTTGCTGTGGCCTCCTGGAAAACATCGTCCCCCCATTTGGAGGGATGTGGCAGCCTTTCCGGCATCTTTTGGAAAATGACTTCTAGTTTTACTTGTGCCTCCTTTTTCTATCCTGGCAGCAGTTTTCAAACATTCGTATCTGGATGTGCAATGAGGATTCTTACTTCCAAAAATATAAGTACTCGATGGAAATAACTTTTCAGCACACAAATATGAGCAGGCACAGTGATTTTATATTATGCCCTGTTATGTTGTTTTAATAATTATTTTTAATATGTTATATTTGCCTAAAAATCAGTGAATCGAACATCAGTAAAAGTGAGTCATTCTGCATTTTATTGTCTCAGAAGATGTAAATTTGCTTCATTCAGTTCTGTACGTCTATGTTTTCAGACACTTCAGCATAAGGAAACCTGAACAAATTAGCATATACAAGTAAGACATCAACTCACTTCTGATAAAACTCCTGGTCTCTTGCCTTTACTGACACCTTTGTTTCAACTATCAAAGACTCGGGACATCCTCTGGGGACTGTACTTATTCCCATGCAACTGCTTTACATTTCTCTTCTGTGTAACCTGTATTTATTTCCGTCTGTTTCTTTCTCCAATTGGAGCCCTCATCCATTTGAATCACTGTAGCCAATATATCCCATCAATGAAGTCATGAGTGCTTTCCTACTATTACCTGGGTGACACCAGGTTACGGGAGCGAGTGTGGGATAATGGAGCAGATCCCTGGGGAATGCCGTCCCAGTCTGTGGACCGTGTGAACGGCCGATCGTATGGATGGAAGCCTGTGATTTTCAGGCGGATGTCCAGACAGCAGATGGCTTGGGACGCCTGTCATCCAGAACGCCGGCGCCTGCTCCAGTCACGTTGCTCTTGCTAATATTTGTAGAGCATCTCTGCGGTCCCCAGTGCCTGCACCTACTGTTCTATTAGGTGGGCCTGCCTCCTCTTGAAGCCGATCCCAGGGCCCCTGGGCTGCGTGGCGGTCGTTGACGTTAATCACTCTTTGTCCAGCCTTAGGCCGTGAAGGTCCCGTGTATGCACCTTTCAGGGAGGGACCTGTCAGTGGCCTGCTCACAAAGCGCAGGATAGAGACCGCTTCCCCCAGGGCAGGACTTTCAGAAGGAAGCAGCCCCTCTTCCTCCCCCAGTGCCTGTTAGCAGTGGGCAGTCCTTGCCGTTAGCAAGTCAGAAGACCCTGCTTCCCAAAGACAGATGGAACCGCTTGTTGTTGTTGTTGTTGTTTTTTTTTTTTAACTATATTTTATTGATTTTTTACAGAGAGGAAGGGAGAGGGATAGAGAGTTAGAAACATTGATGAGAGAGGACGCCTGCACACCTCCTACTGGGGATGTGCCCGCAAACAAGGTCCATGCCCTTGACCGCAATCCAACCTGGGACCGTTCAGTCCTCAGACTGACGCTCTATCCACTGAGCCACACCGGTTTCGGTGGGACCACTTGTTTAAGAGGGGCTGGCACAAGGGTTCCCCTGTCACTGTCAAAACTACACCAGCTGGCTCCGGGGGGGGGGGGGGGGGTAGAAACGGGTCAGAAGCTGCTCACATCGAGAGCCTGATAGATCCTGCACATCTCACGTGGCTCTTACCTACCTCTGGCTCTCTGTTTCCTCTGGACCCACGGGAACCGGAACACTGCCCATGTGGATAGCGGTGCCCGGGTTTGGCCTGCTCTTCCTTCGAAGCCCAGGCCCTACACGGGGCAGAAGTCATAGATAGAAAGAGCCTCTCTGGTCGTTTCATCGGCGCTGATGGCGAGCTTTCTGCAGCCAACACCCTCCTCGGCTACCTCTCATCTGTCATCGCGTCACCTCTCCGTGTCCTGGAGTTCTGCATGTCCCTGAGTTGACAAAGAAGTGAAATTGCGTAGCCTCTGTCTGGCGTGCCTGCCTGGTTACGACCTCAGGGATTATATTCATGTTCGGCATTCAGTTCGTAGAATGAGCAAAATGCCAAACTTTGTTTACTAATTTTATACCTCTCTGTCCTTTTAATATCCTGTCTTGGTTCTCTAGTTGTAATGTAGATGAACCCAAAGTTTGCTAGAAACATTTGCCATTAGCTTCTTCTTCTTAAAAAAAAAAAAAAAATTAAATTTGCGGATAATCCTACCTCCGGAGCTTATTCTGTTCCTGGCCATTGACCGTGACAGTGGAAGGCTCATCTGCAGGCAGCGGAGCGTCCCATCTAAAAGCACCCGACATATTACATTTCGGGGGAAAAGCTAATTCAGATTGTTTAATTCTGGTAATATTGCCTCTGTCACCTTCAAAATCAAAATGTTCTCTTCTGTTATTATAAGGAAAACAACCAAATTGCTGAAAAACCCATTTGAACACACAGCTGCCTTCTGTTGCATACTAATTTGATTAAAACCGCTCGCGCCCCGCCAGCATTTCTCCGTGGAGCGCGGGGGCGAGGTGAACAAAGACAGTTGTCAACATCTGCGTGGCCGGCGTCCGCAGCCGGGTCCAGCGGCCCCCGGCCGGGCCAGGGAGCTCCCCGGCTGGCCTAGAAGGAGGCACCAGACAGTCCCGGAGCCGGGTTTGCCTGCTCACCGCTTTGGGCACCGAGCCAACCTCATTGCCAATAGCTGCATGAGTCAAGGGTATCGAAATTATTGCAGCGCGGCGTCCAGCCCCCCGTTACTGCTGCTGAAGCAGTTTCTGGATCTTCTGGTGGTTGGAAAGCATGTCTCTGAAGGGAGAGCGCCCCATCCATTCAGGTGCAGTTGGGTTTATAGGGGAGCGGCCAGGGGGCTTTGACAGGTGGCTTCATCTGTCCCTTCTCTACGAGGAGGAGCCCGTGGGGGGGCTCCTTGCCAGGACCTGACCAAGTCGAAAGACTTGGCAACCCCCACCAGGGTGTCCCCATCCTGCACTTTTGCGACCATTTCTGCATTTCTTTCTCGGGATGCTTTTCAGCCAGGGTTAGTGTTTGTCTGCATTTGCACGGACTTGAACTTGGTTTCTCATATAAGGGCTGTGAGGAGCAGAAGCATTGCTCATCTGAAGTCTGTGCGATTAGATAGCGATTATAGAAATCTTAGTCCGGGTCTTACAGGCGAGTCCCAGCCAGGTCTACACAGAGAGAGAGACATGTCAGGTCTTCCTTGCTGACTCTTCGGTGAGCTCATCCATCGGCAAACATATTCTCTGGATGCCTCATCGCTCTCCAACCGTCACATGTGCTGGGAGGGACACATTGGCCCCGGAGTCCACCAGGCTGCAAACTAGGTATAAAAGGTTTCTTATAGGAACCATCTTGACCATCTAGGCCAGTGGTCGGCGAACTCATTAGTCAACAGAGCCAAATACCAGCAGTACAACAATTGAAATTTCTTTTTGAGAGCTGAAAACTGACTTCTGCGAATGGGCCATGACGTTTCAATCGCACTGTATGTGTGTGGTATTTTGTGGAAGAACCACACTCAAGGGGCCAAAGAGCTGCATGTGGCTCGTGAGCCGCAGTTTGCCGACCACTGATCTAGGCTTCCGAGCAACCTCTGCACTGCGTGTTGGGGTTGGTTTTTGATTTGGGCTTTGGCGTTGGAGTCGCCTGCGATACTTCCCTCCTCATTCCCTTTCTACCATCTAGAGACCCATTTCACTGCTACGTAGTCCATGTGACTGGGTTCCACCAGCTGTTCCTAGAATCTTACGTGAAGAATTTCATTACCTATGACGCAAAAATAATGATGTCTGACACTTACCTTTCAAGACTATTCAGAAGACCAGTGGAAAGGTATTCACCAGCTATTTCAACTCCAGAAATTTTCTCTCATGGCTCCCATGTGCATCACCAATGTGCCATTTGACCTCCAAAGGTAAACACTACCTGAGAAAATATAACAAATTTAGGGAAAAACAAGCCCAGCTATAATTTTCTCAAAAATTATAATGAATACAAAATTTAATTTTCCACCTAGGGTTTATTTCATTTTAAAGTACCTGATAGGAAGTATGAATGAAGCCAGTACAAAATGTTTATACAGTGTCTTTTTCCTTCAGGAAAATAATTATGCTTAGAATGAGCAAAATCTATTTTCCGATTCTTCCTATGCCTTTCTTTCATAAAGAGTATGCAGCTCTAACTGGTTTGGCTCCATAGATAGAGCATCGGCCTGTGGACTCAAGAGTCCCAGGTTCGATTCTGGTCAAGGGCATGTACCTTGGTTGCAGTCACATCCCTAATAGAGGTGTGCAGGAGGCAGCTGATCGATGTTTCTCTCTCATGATGTTTCTAACTCTCTATCCCTCTCCCTTCCTCTCTGTAAAAAAGTCAATAAAATATATTTTTAAAAAAGAGTGTGCAGCTTCTATATTGAAGCGGAAGATAAGCTTGCCCCAGTAGTATTCATCAACCACTCATCCTATTAAACTCTGACACTTCTAAGAGTTTTTTAAAAATAAATGGCCAAACAATTAGGACATGGTTAAATAAAATATAATACCACTACACAGTTAAATATAAAAACAAGGGACTCAAACTATAAACTCTAAGTTAACAGATGCCATGGAAATTACCTTGATGTAATGTAAATTGATATTATACACAAAAACATAAAAGTGTGATAATACTTGGGTTAAAATTGTAGTTATATAATCATGCACTGTTTTAAAATTACATTAAATCAAATACATGTATTCATATCTCTGTTTGATATATGTGTGTATTTGAAGGGAAATGCAAGAAATTTTTAAAGTTTATCTTTGAGTTGTAGGATATTGATTGATTTGTATCTTCATGATTTCTCCTAATTTCTAAATACTGTTTTACAACTTTGTATGCTTTCATAAGTTAAAAACACACTGTTATTTATCCTATGCTAAATCTTGCCTTTAATTAGTCCTTAATTTTCAGAGTCTGTTTCATAGTAAATTGCTATTAAGTTTATAGTAAGAAATACTTAATTGTTTTCTTGTTTATGAGAGCCCAATGTCATTAAAATTTTTCATTTCATCTCTGAAGATTACATTATAGTGACCTAATTTATCTGGATGTCATTCTGGTGGTGTGTAGAGATGGCATAGGAGTCATTTTCTAAGTGAAGTTTAGGAATATTTGCCATAATTTAGGATATGCCCTTACTGCTGAAGTGAGAGTTGTACTGGAGGCCATAGAAGGATGGGAAGAAAATCATCTCCGAAATTATATTACTTTTAGGCCTCATTCTGTTTTACTACTATTTTCTACTCTTTCCCTGGACAAAAATGAAGCTATCCTTTAATCTTGATACTCATAAAAATAGGCAGAAGTACCAATTCACAGTCAGGGTACAGGATCAACATTTAATACAATGATTTACTTTAAAGCTTCCAGAAATCTTCTGTGTCTAAAACGACCTGTAAGTAAAAACAGAGTTATAAAACAAATAAGCTGTAAAATTGGCATTTGCATAAGAAATATTTTTTATATCATGGTTCATTTCATAATTATGAAAAAAGATCACAAATGGCCCTATTTCATAATGCCAAGAAATTATTCTAGTGCCAGAACCATTTTTTTCTAGAAACTTCTAGAACATTCTATGACAACACAATGTAGTTATTGCAAATTATGACTAGAAAACTGACTCAGAATGTTCAAAGCATTATCTTTTCATTTCCTCATGCTCATATAATAAAGTACCCATACTGGGTGACTTAGAAACACCAAAATTGACTACTTTACAGTTCTGGAGAATACAGATCCAAGGTCAAGGTGTCGTGGGAATAGCCATGCTCTGGAGGCTCTCTAAGGCTCTGGCTGGGGTAGCTGTAAGCACTCATGGGCTTGGACGTGGCCATCTTCACATCGTGTACTCTGCGTGCCCTGCTGTGCCTCCAGATCTCCCCTATTGAAACAGACCCTGGTTCTACCACATTCATGCCTCACCACTGACCTCATCTACCTGGACTGCCCCTGTCTCCAAAGGGCTCCCATTCGAAGGTATTGGGGTGAGGATGTCAGCATGTATTTTTAGGCAGACAGAATTCTCCTGGGAATACATGGGATTCACCATCCTTATAAACTTTCAGCTCCACTGTGGATCCCTTACTCTTAAGAGGGTTAAAGGTCCTTTCAGTCAAAAGCAAATCGATAACTAGTATTTAAGCAAGTGCTTTTCTCCAGGACAAATCCCTTGGCTCAGAACAGCCAGGAAATGCTGGAAACCAGCCAGGGCCAGCCCCTCGAGGGGCCTGCCCCACGGAGAGGTGAGGGAAGCCAGAGTGCATTCGGGTGGCCGTGTCCTTTGCCGCTCAGTGTGTGCGGCTGTAGAAAGATGCTTGAACACTTACAAGGGGACGTGAAGATCAAGGCTTCAGGTTGGAAGTACCTCTTTTCATTTCACAGATGAAGAAGCACTTGAAGACCCTGAGCAATGTTTGGCCAGAAATAAAAGAGAGCTTGCTGGCAGATGGATTAAACAGACAAAGTTTCATCCATAAAAAAATACTTTATGCTCTCATATATACAGAATTAGAGGCATCAATTGAGAAGCTGTTAGCAAACATAGCCAGTAAAATGCATACACATCTCGGAATTGAAACTGCCAAACTGTTGGCTACTGCTTTATAACATATTGGTTCAAACTAGGAGACACAGGAGCCACGGAAGGAAAAGAATGAACTTGGAGAGGGCAGAACCATTAATGTCTGCCCTGGGACGTCGGAAGCCCAAGGTTTGGATTCACCTTGTCTTTATTGCGCTGTTTGTCTTGTTCCTCCTAATTCTGCTGATTCTCTAGCTGAGCAAGGCGACTAAAGTGGAGTCAATTGTGACATCTCGGCTTTTCCAGCTGATTTTTTAAAATAACATGACGACGGACGACAGTCACATGGGCCATTCTGCAATGATTCCAGCATAATTGTATGTGTTGCTTGGAATTGTCCGAAATACCTACATACTGCAGGGAGCACAGTTCTGTGTCTAATGCAGTGCTGCACCGCACACACTCCGTGTCGGAGCTGAGTTCAGTGGGGAATCATTGTCTCAGTGAGACTCAGTCAAACAGTAGTGGTGCAAGACATTTCTGTATTTCTGAACTTACAGTCTTATCTTAGTAATGAAAGTATTTTTAAAAATATATATTTTATTGATTTTTCTACAGAGAGGAAGGGAGAGGGACAGAGAGTCAGAAACATTCATGAAACAAACATATATCAGCTGCCTCCTGCACACCCCTTACTGGGGATGTGGCCTGCAACCAAGGCACATGCCCTTGACCGGAATCGAACCTGGGACCCTTCAGTCCACAGGCTGATGCTCTGTCCACTGAGCCAAACCTGTTAGGGCACTAATGAAAGTTTAAATGATCTTTGAATGAGTATTTAAAATAGCTAGTCAGTAGCAAACATAGGTTATTTCATCACTCATTGAAGTATGGATTGTAGCATTATCATAAATTAGTAATACTTGCTCAATTTTTTTTCTTCTAAAATATTTTGAATGTTAAGTAGTATCATTTAGGTTCTGAAATAACTGTACCTTTTTTGCTTACAGTTGATTTTTGTCCTATACAGGTTTTCATTTGTAACAAGTCCATGCTGTACTTATTATATACTCAAAAAGTAGGACATGGGAAGTTATCTTAAGGCCATCAAAAATTAGTTCAGGCTACCAGAACATCCATAATTTTAATGGTTTTGAAAGGGTGAGTGATGGGATGTATGTTTAAATATACTGTGCCAAATAGTAGTTATGGTCTCTGGCCAAAAACCTCCAGGTGTGGGAAGAAAAAGAAAGCACCTTAAGTTTTTAGGTGCAAGTTATAAAATATTAAAAACAGGTCACTTCTTGGACAGTGGGCCACAAATCTATCCTAATACCTCCTAATTCAGTTTCTTTTTAATATATATGCTTTCGTTTAATGTCTGTTAAAGCAAACATCATATACCATCCAACTACATATTATATGAAAAGCCATTCATTTGGAAATCTGGTGACTGATCGGCCACACCTGTGATGCTTTTGCTCCGCTAGAGAAAACTGCCTTTTCACTATAGGAAATGTGAGGACTGAACTATGTCACATGTATGTAAATAAAGGAGAATTACTTGGTCTGGACACCTCAGAATTCATCCAGATAAAGGCCAAAGCAAATTAGAGCAAACTTGGTTACATATTTGCATGTGTTCAGCTCTAACTTTTTATGAGAAAAGAGAAAATTGACTGCATTATTTGTTTCTTCACTTGAAGACCTGGCAAAGTCAATATTCAGTGAGCCTTTAAATTGTTCACTAGCAAATATTTAATGAGAACCTACTAGATTCTCAGCACTATGCTCAATACTAGAGACTCACTGTGACTACATGAGATAAAATGTAGGCATGGAGCCTAAGCTACCTTGTATTAATAACAGTAGGTCATTTATTAAGTGCTGTTGGCATCAGGCCTTTACAAATTTTATAAAGACATGTCTCACTCTCCATAGTGACTCTGTGTAAAAGTATTATTATTGCCATTTTACAAATGAAGAAATTTAGATTTAGAGAGGTTAAGTAATTTATTTTCTTAAGATAGATTTTATATGTATATATATGCAAGTCAACCTAGAAAACTCTGCATAAAATTCCAAAGTCTTTACTATCATTCTAAACATTTTTTAAAATATATTTTATTGATTTTTTTTACAGAGTGGAAGGGAGAGGGATAGAAAGTCAGAAACATCGATGAGAGAGAGACATCGATCAGCTGCCTCTTGCACGCCCCCTACTGGGGATGTGCCCGCAGCCAAGGTACACGCCCTTGCCGGAATCGAACCCGGGACCCTTCAGTCCGCAGTCCGACGCTCTATCCACTGAGCCAAACCGGTCTCGGCTCATTCTAAACATTTTAAAATATAGTTTTGTTTTTCCCTCTAATAATATATTGGACAGTACCATCTAACTTTGATAGTTACGTGTTTTATTACACATTATATAATGATGAGAAATTAAGGGACAAAATGTGCTAAATGTAACCCGAGTGTGCAGTTTGCTTTTTAAAATATCATATATGTGTAATTGGTAACATTTTTGAGCTTTAGTGTTATGCTATAATTTCATTTTTAAAATCTGATTCTGGGGTCTAATTACTCCTCAGAAGTCTTTTCTGGGCATGGGATAAAGAAAATATACCAGAGAATATGATGCCTTTTGAATTATACCTGGCAATTTAATTTATATGAAATTATTATTTTTAAAAAACACACTAACACCCAAACCTGAGGACTTGAGATTATTCTCTAGCTTTTCTACTATGACAGCCTTTAAAATTTTATATATCAACTAGTGGCCCAGTGCACAAAATTTGTGCATGGGAGGGTGGGTGTCCCTCAGCCCAGCCTGCACCCTCTGTCATCTGGGATTCCTTGGGGGATGTCCAACCCTAAACCGGCAGTCAGACATCCATCTCATAATCCAGGAGCACTGGCTCCTGACCACTTATCTGCCTGCCTGCCTGATTGCAACTAATTGCTCTGCCTGCCAGCCTGATCACCTCTAACTGCCCCCCTGCCAGCCTGATCATCCCCAACAGCCACCCCCTGCCAGCCTACTCACCACCAACTGCCCCACTGCCAGCCTGCTCACCCCCAACTGTCCCCCCCCGTGTGGCCTAATAGCCCCTAACTGCCCCCCCACACCAGCCTGATATCCCCTAACCGCCTCAGTCTCAGCCTCACCACCACGGCTTTGGCCAGAAGGTTGTCCGGAAGGTCTCCCAGGCTAATTAGCATATTACTCTTTTACTAGTATAGATGTTATGCTCACGGCATAAAAATATTTATAAGTTTGCATTTTTCAATGCTTTTGAAAAGAATAGTAGCTTTTAGATACTTAAATTTTTTAAATTTGGTTGAATTCCTCTGTCAAAATATCAACAAGGTGGCTGACATTTGTTTGTTTACTTTTTTGCTTGATAAGCCCTTATTTTTTATATGTATGTGGGCATGTTTAAATTTTCTGTCTCTACTACACTCTGTTTTTACAAATTATAGTTTCTAAAAACATTAGTTGGCCTCTACTTATAATATACTAAAAAATTATGACATGAGAAGTTATCTTTCTCAAGGCCTATTCATTTCAACAATTTTAAATAATATGCTCTATCGGTACCTATTACCAATGAATATCATTTAAATAAGTGTACTTTTTCTTTTCCTTTTCCCTTTGAATGCTAAGTTTAAAACTGTGTTATTTCAACACTTCAAGAACACACAGTATTTTACACACACTTGTTTCCATCCTATCATCACTCTATTCTAGTCTTTGATCTACAATTAGTACCTACAGTCAATGTTCACTACTTTCCCACAATTCCCCAAATTAGCTTCTGGGTGAAAGAATCCTGCCCTCTGCCATCTTGCCCAGAAAGGGCTCAGCGTGTGCCCTTTCCGAGTCCGTGCAGGTACGGATTTGATAGAAGGACAGTACCGGCTCTTCCTTTCTTTTCTCCGGCACATTTTGTAAGAATTGCTCTGTTGTTGTCTTCTTTTACATACTGTTATCGAGGAGATTCCTGCTTTTTCTTGCCTTTATAATGACTTGGATTCTTTGCCCAGAGGATTCTGTGCCTTATCTTAGAAAGTCTGTTGGTTTGCTAACACAGGAGTCTAGAAGGTGACCATTCTGGGGCTATTCTCCCAGTACACGCAGTGTGCCTTTTCCATATGTGGAGTCTGGTTTTTCACTTCAGAAAAATAGTCTTGAGTCATAGTATTACCGTTTAGTTCTGTTCAGTTGGTACACATTTTTTTAATCTTCAGGGACATCAATTATGTGGGGTCGTTGTCTTCCGCCAGCATCTTCTACTCCTGCCCCAAGGGGTGCCTCTGCCTTTTACCAGCCTTGTCTCAGTCTGAAATAGCGCCTCTCCAGTGCTGCTGGGTCAGCACCACACATTAGTAACTAGCGTTTGAACCAGCAGGTATCAGTGGCATTTTTACTCAGCAAGGGCCCTCTCCTCTCAGGGGAAACCCTGAGCGATGATATCCATGTTGCATCTTCAGAGTCGCTGCTCAACGCTCCATTCCTGTGTGGGCTCTGGAGCTGGCTCTGCTGGTCTTGGGAAATAGGATACTTCCCTACTTTCGTGTAAATTGGGCTTTTTAGTCTCTCTGTCCTCTGGCTACACTGTAGGCATGAACAATACGTGATTGGTGAGTTCACCTTTTTGATGGGTGGACATGTGTATGGAGGGACTGCAATGAAATTGGTCTCCATTATCTTTCTTACATTCTCATTCTATCGACCAGTGATAAATCTTAGCCTTCCTTATTCCATCCTTCATTCTCCATATCACTCCTTAACCCATTCGATATTTGAAGATTTATATATTCCTAGCGGTTTATTTATCTTATTGATATTTCTCTTTGTTTATTCTTAATATTCGCTTTTGTCTGGTCATCATTGTGTTTGTGAACCTTACTTTTTAATACTTTATACATAGCTTGTATGTTTTGTATATCATCATTTGAAAATACGAGTCTTGACATCCTAAATAGGTCGCTTGTTGTTTTGTCTGACTTGCTGTCTTGTTTGTTTTGTCATCTTTGATTATGAGGTCATTGCTTAAGCTTTATTAGTGGACATTCTTTGATATTTGTTGAGGATTAAGCAAATATTCCTCCAACAATAAAGTGCAGCTTGCTTCTTTAGACAGAGGTAGATAGGAATCCCAGTGTCTTCCTCTCCACCTTCCCTTTGTCTCAAGGTCCCATTTAAGATACAAGTGATGCTGACAGCTCCTCTCCTTAGAAAAGGTCCCCCTTCCCCTCCGCTAATGACCTGGGCTTTGAACCAACGCCAGTTCCTTGTTGCTCTGATTTTGTTTCGAAGGGAGTAGGAGAGGTTCTTGGGAGCATGACGACGTCCTAGGAGTCAGGAATGTCCCACAAAATGTGCCTTTCCAGGCCTCGGTTGTTCTCGGCAGGTCTCTTGGAATACCATGGCAGGCAAAGAGTCAGAAGGAGAAGTCCAGATCTTCGTTTTTGTCAAATGTAATAGGACCAGTATATCTAATTTATTGAAAGAGCAATATAAGAGGTAGAAAAATCAATATGTTAGAGACTAATATGTAAAAGATTAAGAGAAAATTAAATATTTGTCCTTATACATCTTAAACTTTTATGATATAACCTCCACTTTGTAGTGCAACTCTAAGCTTTCCTGATGAATTTATATGCTTTTGAGACAGGACCTTCTTACTCAGGTTTACAGTTTTATCCTTGCTTGTATCTTAGTCTTCAGACTTTGGCTGATATAAAACTGTGTTGAATCTCCAGCGTTTTAGATCTTATAAAAGATTAGATTAGATTAGAAAAGATTTAGATTATTTATAAAAATAATCGTTTGCTCTGGTGACATGACCTACTTGACCTATGCCAGCTGTAGGGACGCGAAATGATTATGCTTTTCTTAAAAAAAAAAAAAAAGTAGAAATGTTTTTCTGGTCAATCCTGATGTCTGCCCAGTTTTCAATAAAATTAACGTGTCACTGGCTCCTCAGTGAACAAACAAGTAAAAGCAGTTAAAATCATTAAGTATATAGCATAGGCTCCTATTGTATTTAAATATTGCATTTCAATATTTCTATTATGGCAATAGGCCTCTGGCTCTGGCCCCAACCTCTACATCACTTCAAATAATTACTCTGCCTCATTCACAGTGAGTAAACGGCATCATGATTTATGGTTTCATGAGGATACTAGTTTAGTCTTCTTGTTGAAAACGTGGCTGTGCTGCATACATTATTACTACACAGGTGTGCCATACAGCTTTCCTGTCGGTCCCCAGTATGGTTCCATGAAGGAGCTGGGAGAGCTGGAGACCCGAATTAAATGCTTAGATGTTTTCATAAATTGTCCTGAGGATGAAGAAGGCATCAGCATCCCAGGCCTGGACCATTCAGAATAAGTTCAGAATTCTCCAGGAAAAAAATATTTTTAAAAAATATATTTTATTGATTTTTTTACAGAGCAGAAGGGAGAGGGATAGAAAGTCAGAAACATCGATGAGAGAGAGACATCGATCAGCTGCCTCTTGCACTCCCTCTACTGGGGATGTGCCTGCAGCCAAGGTACATGCCCTTGACAGGAATCGAACCTGGGACCCTTCAGTCCTCAGGCCGACGCTCTGTCCACTGAGCCAAACGGGTCTCGGCGGAAAAAATATTTTTAAAGAAATACGTACTTATCAGTCAAATATGGTAGAAAAACACTTTGAACTCTCTGACTGCATACTAATATAAAACAAGTAACTAATGGTAGTTGGATGGAATTTTTCTCAAGAACAGGAGTATTTCCAAATATGATTTCGGAGTTTTTGTGAGAAACTTACTAGAAAAAAAATGATTGTAAAAATATACCAATACACCATCTGCTTTCTCAAGAGTCTCAATAAAAGGAACATAGGAATTCAAATAACCAGTGTGATATCTGAGCCTGCTACTTATAGTCTCATCCAATAATTGACACGTTCTATGGATGCCTTGGTGCTTTCGTTAAATAAAATAATTTTGCAAAAAAGTATTTTGATTAAGTACCAGCTACACTTCAGTCATTATCTTATAGGAATAAACTGGAGGGGGAAGTAATTGCAAAGGTAAAGCTAAAACTGAATATACTCTCAAGAAGCTTAGATTGATGAAGTATTGAAAGCAAGAAGATGAGACTTTTGTCAGACACTCATTGCCAAGGAAGTGTTACCGTTGTAGACAGCTACGTAGACAGCTAACATTAATAACAGAAAAGGAGCACAGCGGAGGCCAGACATTATAAGCATGGTCATCTGGGCAGCTTCACCAGGAAGCTGCAACTTTACACTCCCCAGGGAACCACGGGTCTGTCTGACTATTCCCTACAAATCACTGCGAGGAGCGGTGAGGGGGGGAGGGCTGGGAGGACCAGACAAAGTGGAAGACTGGCGCATGTGCAGCTGGGGTGGGGGACTTAGGAAAGGTGTTTGCCTGTCAGTCTAACCTGAGAACAAAGATAATGGGCTGCGGGGATGGGGGAAGAAAGGCAGCAGGATTTCAGGAAACCTTGGAAGGTTACTATCCCCAGACAGAGGAATCCCTGCCCTCTTTTCCCTCTCGCTTCGACCCTGCTTCCTGGCGCTGGCTCATGCTCTCTCCATAGCCTTGTGGCCCTCCAAGCAAAGGACCGCAGCCGGGAACACGGGGCTGGCCTGGCCAGGTGCTGGACTGGACTGTGCAAATAGGAAGCGGGCACTGTAGGCAGTGGCTTGATCTTAGCCCCACCGAGGACAAAATGAGACTTTTCCATGGTGGGACAGAGGGAGATGGGACAGGGGTTTAAGCCACAGAAAGAAAGCTTTCTTGGATACCTAATCCTCCTATGGGGGCTTCAGGGAACTTATTCCTGTGACACCCCAAGGAACCCACTTCCGCCGGCAACAAGTGGGAACACAGAGGACATTCTGCTAATAACAGAATGAATTGTTGATATTTATTTAACACTAGAGTCCTGGTGCATGAATTCATGCACAGGTGGGATCCCTCGGCCTGGCCGGCAATCAGGGCCGATCAGGGCATCTCTCCCATCCTGATCAGCTGATAGGAACCAGCCGGCCTGGGGGAGGGACTTTGGAAGGTGGGCTGGCCACGGGAGGTTGGCTGTGGGAGTGCACTGAACACCAGGGGGCAGTTCCTGCATTGAGCGTGTGCCCCCTGATGGTCAGTGCACATCATAGCTACTGTCTGTCATCCCATCATAATGGTCACGTAGGCTTTTATATATCTAGATAGACACCGTCTTAAAATATTTATGTGTGGAACTGAAAGCCAGTAGCAATGGATGAGATATATGAGAGGACAAAACTGACAGCAGAAAGATTCAGAGCAGAGGTGAAAGAAGCAGTTGTGCCTTTTGTAACCTGCTTGGGGTGCAGAAGGCCGGCCCCCTGCAAGAAGACCTGTCGGCTCAAAATGTTTGGAATTGGCGCTCTACCGGCATCACCATTGTCTTCCTTTTGCCACATCTGGTAAGACCTGTGTTCTCTGTTACCGTGTCACTTCCGCGAGGGCACTTAGGACATTAGCCGCTGTCTCTGAGCCTCCAGGGGGCAGTGGCTTATTGCAGTCGCTCTGTGACACCAGCAGCCTTGGGTCCCGTGTGAGAAATCATAATGCCACGTGAGGGGCAGGAGGGCCGCACAAAAGCATAGGTGCTGCTCCATTCCTCCGTGTGCCGTGCACAGCGTCCCAAGTTCCCGTGACACAGACACAGGCTCACGAGGTTCCAGATGTGTCGTCCGTGTATGCAACCTACGATGCACATACGTAAATTAACTTGGAGTTGTTTTAGTCAGGAAATGAGAAAAATGCTTGGTTGTCATGGGTTAGCAGGTAGGCAGGAACGAGTTGGGATGTATTACTTTTTACAGCTTCCCTACTAAAGCGCTGTCATAGCGGAAACACTCAGAATGTGACTCAATAGCTAACATTCTGTGATTCAGAAAATTGAAAACCTTCCCAACAGGTAAGGTCCCATTGTGAACGTCAGTTGCTTTAAGAAATTAAAGATACTCACAATTGTTTCACACTTTAAAAACGAAAGAAAAATTGGACTGTGACTGTTAAAAATACATGTCCTGTCCATTTTTAAAGGGAATCGATTATTCTTAATCCACTAACAAAAGTGATGTATGAATCTCAATAAGTTTTCCACTATGGCTGGATTATTTTTATGAAATTCTTTGTCATCTAAGAAAAATGTAAGCGCGATTATATTGGTTTCTCTTTATGACTCTATTTTTTTATGGTGGAATATGGAGACTGGTTAGTTTGAAACACCAGATATTAAGAGTATTATTTCTCAGGTAAGAGGGTCAGGAAATGCTTGATTATTAGGGTTCTGAGGTCCCTCTACACTTACTTTATCACAATGTGCTTTTGAGTGTTTTAAAGTTTTTTTTAATTTTATTTTATTGATTTCAGACAGGAAGGGAGAGAAAGAGAGAGACAGAAACGAGAGAATCATTGACCGGCTGCCTCCTGCACACCCACACTGGGGATCAAGCCCACAAACCAGGCATGGGCCCTGGCCAGAAATCAAACCATGACCTCCTGGTTCAAAGTTGGAGCTCAACCACTGAGCAACACTGGCCAGGCTGTATGGTTTCCTTCGATTATTTGAGCAAACTCATAATAGCTAACTTAGAATTTTGCCTAAGATGCTCAACATTTGGGCAGGCTGCGGCTTACGAGTCACATGCGGCTCTTTGGCCCCTTAAGGATGGCTCTTCCACAAAATACCACGGCCTGGGTGAGTCTATTTTGAAGAAGCGGCGTTAGAAGAAGTTTAAAAACTTTGGCTCTCCAAAGAAATTTCAGTCGTCGTCCTGTTGATATTTGGCTCTGTTGACTAATGAGTTTGCCATTACTTGGAAAGAGTGAAATAAGTTGTAATGAAAGAGGCCAGAAGCATTCCCAAATCCTGAGAAATCGTGCCCACGTGACCACGGGACCAGTGTCAGTTACTGATGGGAAAATGTGGAGCAGGTGGACGAAATGCCAGAAAACTGAAATGGGAAAATTAGTCTCAGTTTTCAAAAGGAGCAGAAATTATAGCGAGGTGAAAACGAAACTAAACCTCAGATTGGCTGACATAAGTCCAGGTCAAGTTCACTCTAACTACCCTTTGGAGAATACATTGATTGTTACAAAATAAAAAAGAGTATGTATGGTGTCGTTATGGGCGAGATGATTACGTAACTATACCCAAAGCAATGAACACTTTACTGGCTCCTTGATCTGCTACTGGGCTGCTGCTAAACTCTGGCTCTTTTCTCCTTCACTTGCTGAAGGCACACTGTTATGGGGAAAATAGTCGTATATCAAATGGCAGGAAAAGGATTATTGTAGAGAAAAACCAAGAAGATGAAATTTAAAAGAAGATAATGTAAATCTCCTACATGTAAATGCCAGTGTGAAATTAGGTAAAATCAGAAAATGGGCCCTTTCTTTCTTTCAATTATTAACAGTAAGAACAGCAATTTTGAGGGAACTCCAAAGAATGGCACAGTACATCGAATGGAAGAACGGACTTTATGATTTTTGAGTTCTCTTCCAATGCTAAGATTTGGAGATTATATGTGTGAACTTTTTCTATTTAAAGAAACTGTGGGTTATTTTTATAACTGATGGGAATCATATAGATATGAAATATATTGAATTCTAACATACCAAGTAGAAGCATTTCTGTTTACCTGTTTCATTCTCTCCAATAACCCTTCCTTTATCTCTATATTAATAAAACCTGATGTTAGATGGGAGTATCACTCTCAGAGGCACCAACAGGCACGTATAAAGTGATTTTTTTTCTTTTGAAGGACAACTAGGAATCCTTGGAAGGACACTGACTTTTTAAAATATATATATATATTTTACTGATTTTTTACAGAGAGGAAGAGAGAGGGATAGAAAGTCAGAAACATCAATCAGCTGCCTCTTGCACACCCTCTACTGGGTCTGAGCCTGCAGCCAAAGTACATGCCCTTGACCAGAATCGAACCTGAGACCCTTCAGTCTGCAGGCCGACACTCTATCCACTGAGCCAAACCAGTTTCCGCTGGAGTGATTTCTTATCGCCCCCTCAGTACTGGCGAGCAATAGTACCAGAAATAACCCAAAAGACAACCAACTTCATGCTGTCTTTTCATAAACAACTTTTACATTTTCCAATTGATCTGTGGCCCTCTCAACTCGCTGCTGTGTGGGTCCACCTAACGGAAGAGACGACACGAATCCATGCTCATCCGTGATTGGCACGCGCAGAACAAGAACACATCACGCCGATTTCCCCACTTAATTACTGCCCTGGAAATTCATTGTCACATCATTGACCTATTTGGTCATGCCCACGTTAATCATGTCTGCACCTCTCCCGGTGGGAGACTGGCTCTGCACGTCCTGCCCTGCCAGAATTACCAACTAAAACTCAGCCACATGTGCCTCCGGCCCCCTCGCCGCAGCCCAGGCTAACCGCTGTGTCTCCAGCAGGGAGCCCCGGAGACCCAGTGTCAGACAGCCATCACTTCCCGGCCCCCCCCCCCACCCCCCTTCTGCTCAGTCATTTGCCACATTAAATTAAACCTCACTCTGCTGGCCAGAGCCCTCCCTCCCTGCATCCCCCTTGCAAGGGGCTGTTTGGAAACCCGGAAAGGCGGTTTAGTGCAGGAACAGCCTGGTAAGCCTGCAGCCGGAGTGGCTTATTAGAGGCAGGCCTGCGTCTTGGCTTCATGTTGCTAATGATGTGGAACCGCAGAGGCCCGCGTGCGTTCAGCCCGGACGGTGCGGGAGAGGATGCTGAGAGCTCATTACCCGGCTCCCCATTGGAGTCCTGCGGGCGCCCGCTCGTTGGGGAGGCTGGGGGGGGGGGGGGGGGAGAGACTCTACAGAATTATTATACTGAATATTTTTAGACTCATTAACTATATCACCAAAGCAAAACAGCCCCCTCCCGTCGATGCAAATGGCTGCAGCAGCCGTGGCTTTGCTTTAGTTATTGCAGAAGAAAGAGGGCGAAGCTTGAAATAACAAGCCGAAGGCAGAGACCTTCCATGCCTGAGTGTTTTGGTTTGGCCACTTCCACGGGGACCGCCTGCGGCTGCTGGGGCCACGTGTCAGCCCCGTGGGCAGGAGTGCCCTGCACAGAGGGCAGAGCGTTCCTGGTGCCAGTCAGCAACCATCAGCACCTGGCTCCCAGGTTCTCACGCATTTCTGGATGGGAAGCTCCAAGGGTCATGCTTGGAGGTTGTCCTTTGAGATTCATTCCCCAGATGATGGAGTGACTTTCCGTGCCTGGCCTAAAACTAGGCTGGGAATGACAGTGTCGTTAAAATAATAATTGGGGGGAATCGCTGTTCCCTAATTCGGGGATCGTGACGTACGCTGCCCGGCATGGAAGCTGACACAGTGCCTTAGATCATCCGGTGCCTTAGCACCACGGCCTGATTTAAGGCTCAGAGTGAGAAAGGAATTTCAGCTTCCCTCCCCATTGTCTTGCTCTTGTAGATTTCAGTTCAACGTTAATAGGACTTTATGGAGAGACTTCTGGTGATTTAATTTAGGCTTAAGAAGCCCTCACAGAAAAAAAAATATATATATATATGCACATCTTAAAATTAATTCTTTAAGGGACAGAGAACTACATTTATGGTGCCATTTGCTCCGGACGTTAAGTTGGATCTATACAGAAGCTCCTATTTCTGGCAATAGATTAAGTTGTGGTACTCTGATGAAGAGCCTTTACATTTCTAATTGTGTAGACGGGTGCCGAAATTTTGCCATCCCTGGCACCTAGGCTGTTTGCTCTAGACACGCAAACACCGAGATTTGATCTGAAGCAGCATGCTTTAGAGAGAAGACGGGTTGTCGAGGCGCTCAGATTCGGTGCGTGGGAAGAAACACCCTCCCTTTGTGTCTGTGGTTCATTTCCCACGCCGGAGTGCTTTGACAATGGTGACAGTGACTGTACACATCAAGAGTTCCTCCTGCTTTCCATGACCGCCAGGGAACCTGAGGGGAATACTCTCCATCTGAAACATGTTCCTCTGGGACTCCACCATCAGAATAATAGGCCTGATCAGTAGCCCACTGTGAAATGGAACGTCTACAATGGTAGAGATGGAGGAGCAGAAATAACAAGTCTAGAAAAGCAAACATCTGTACTAATAAAAGGGTAGTATGCTAATTAGACCAGACATCTTCCAGATGTCCTTCTGAACAAAACCACGGTGGTGGGTGCTGAGGCAGAGGCTGTTAGGGGTGATCAGGCCGGCAGGGGAGAACAGTAGGGGCAATCAAGCTGGCAGAGGAAGACAGTTAGAGGCGATCAGGCCGGCAGGCGTGGGCAGTTAGGGGTAGATCAGGCCAATAGGGGGCAGCGGTTAGGGGGTTATCAGGACAGCAGGGAAAGCAGTTAGGGGAAAATCAGGTAAGCAGAGGGGTGAGGGGTGATCAGGTAGGCAGGCAGGTGAGCATTTAGGAACCAGAGGTCCCAGATTGCAAGAGGGATGTCCGACTGCCAGTTTAGGCCTGATCCCATAAACCCTCTAATCCCTCAGTCCTCCTTAGACCTACCCTCTGCCCCCCTCCACTACATGGAGTTTACCTTTCATCATTTTTCAAACCCTACCCGGGGTCCCAGGGACGGTGCAGGGCCTTGCACTCCTCTCTCCGGCATCATGTTGCTATTATTTGTACACTTGTTCACCTC
Organism: Antrozous pallidus; assembly: GCA_027563665.1. NCBI lineage: Eukaryota > Metazoa > Chordata > Mammalia > Chiroptera > Vespertilionidae > Antrozous > Antrozous pallidus. Next base: position 93,455,594 of record CM050518.1, read on the forward strand.
CAAAGGCCAGTGCTGGCCAGGGGCTGGACAGGGGAGTAGTGGGTTATATTAGCTCCCCCAGCCAATACTCATACATAATCTTCAGCTCCCTCCAGAATTTTTCCAAATTAATATGACACCCAAGTGATTACAATAAATATGTTGGCATGAAAATGTAGTTTTATGACAAATCCCTTGATCGCTTCTTTCTTTCCATTGGATTGTCACCTCCAGACCTCTGCTGTATGAACATTTTCCAGCCACTGTTGATCTTCAGATATGTAGACACTCATCACAGTGGAAGCAGTATTAACCTGGGAATTCCAAAACTTGAACCCTGTTACTAACGACTGATTTGTCCACTTTAGTATCATTGATTCTCAAGTTTGCACAACTGTAAAATACAGCATTCATGCCAAGCAATCACATTCTGCTTTAGTCTAATGACTCACCTATAACCAACCCATCAAATTATTTAAGAGAAAACTTCTCAATTAAAATTGAGGACATCATTACAATAAGTAAGAAATAAGTTGATCACTACCTACACGTGCAAATTTCAAGCCCTTTGTCAACATACAAATTTAGTATTTAAGTGTTGGCCATCACAGACTTTGTTGTACAATATTTGTATCTCAGCTACCATTTGCATACATGTTAGAAAGGGATGGAATTTTCAAAGAGGTGGCTACCGGTAAAAAAAGAAAACCAGCCCTCTGAAAGCTGGGTTATCTTGTGGCCATTTGGCTGAGTTGTGTCAGACCAATCAAGTGATCTTTACAGAGGAAATACAAACATAGTAGTCACCAAGAGATAAAAAAAAAAAAGATCAGCGTAGCCCAGCTGGTGTGCTCAGTGGTTGAGTGTTGCTCTATGAACCAGGAGGTCACTGTTTGATTCCTCCTCGGGGCACATTCCTGGTCTGGGGTTCCATCCCCAGTGAGGGGCGTGCAGGAGGCAGCTGATCGATGATTCTCATTACTGATGTTTCCATCTCTGCTCTCCCGCTCGAAAAAAAAAAAAGAAAAATCAATATAGTAAAAAAAAAAATTGCAATTGGAAACATTCCTTTTTATTACTTCATTTTTGAATAATTGACTTAGTTTGAGATAAATTTGCAAAGCTTATCAGAACATAATCTAATGAAGGCATTGGCAAAGATTTTCTCCTTGACCAGATTCTAGTTGGGCTCTTCTGGTTTCTTTTACAACCAGGCCCTGTTTTAGCCAGTATCTCCCACCCTTAACATCTGCACACCCTTCATGTGACTGAATCCGTCACCTCCACCACCCCTCAGTGACATACGGTCACCCTGGCCTGAATCCTATAGGTTCTGCCCCAAATCCACCCCCCACCCCCATCACTGGAAACTTGATGTTTCCTTTTAGTAATTTCATAGCCACTGATCTCCTCAGCTTTCATTTAGTCATATGCACCCGGATTTTTCTTTCCTATTACATTTTTTATACCGAGATAATACTTATCCTTCCTAGGAGCAATTAAAAATTGCCGGATTTTCTTTGGTTCCTATGCTTTCATTGTTTGTACTTTAACTATTGTTTATAATTTACCAGTTTGAAGTCATATTATACTTGCAGTTTTAGGTCCCACTGTGTTCATATAATATTATATATTGAGCATTTTTTATTAAAGGGAATGTTATTTGGTATATGATGTAAGCTGAGGATATGATTTGTAGTTTGTTTTCTCATCACTGTTGGTTTGTTCTGCTTTCTCTAACTTAAGTTTCTTGCATACTTTTCCTAACTCAATGTCTTTGATCAAGATTATGAGATATTTCTGTGCTTAAATATCCTTGCATATGATATAGGAATATTAATAGCATCTAACTCAGATTTGTTGAGAAGATTAAAAATAATACTAGCTAATAAAAGAGTTATATACAAATTTACCGTACCTTCACTACAACCACAAGCCACGCCCACAAGCCACATCCACAAGCCAGAGTGAGTATGCAAATTAACCCAACCAAGATGGTGGTTAATTTGCATATCCATACCCAGAGGATGGTGTAGAAGGAAGCCAAGCACTGCAGAAGGGAGCAAAGCTGCGGAGAAGTAAGCAAGTGGGGCGGGGGAGAAGGGAAGGAGCAAGGCAGAGGAGACAAGACAGAAGGTAGTGAGACAGCGGAGACAGGAGCGAGGCAGCAGAGATGGGAGAGAGCCAGGTAGTGAAGAAGGGAGTGAGGTAGCAGAGAAGGAAGGGAGCTTTGCTCAGGCCTAAGGAAGATCTATTCTTGCAGGAATCTTCCTACAATGGGTCTCTAGTAATACATTTAAAGTGCTTAGAACAGTACCTGATAATAATAATAGCAAATTAATATTAAATACTAAGGTTATTATATTTACTTTGTAATTATTGGTTCAGATTCATTGGTCCACCTGTTAATTATTTTACAAATTCCAAATTTTGATTTTTTGTCATTGGTATATCTGATGACAGCATCTTTTACTTTGTTGTGTCTTTTGTAAAAAAATGTAACAAAACACACATTTTACATCTTTAACATGCCAGGAATTTTAAATTTGCTATTAGCTTCCTCCCTCCAAAAAGTTCCATTGATAATTTGTTTTAGATTGAGTTGAACCTCTAACTTAGTGTGAAAAAAAAACTAATGAACTAACAAGCAAAATAGAGGCAGACTTATAAAGAGAGAGCAGGCTGCTACCCATTGGGAGTGTTGGGGAGCTGGGTGGGGTGGGAGATGGAGGGATTGAGGAAAAAGAAAAGAACTCATGGACACAGACATGGACACCATTGTGGTGAGTTCCAGGGAGTGGGGACTGGGGCAGGTGGAGGAGGGTTTAGGGGTATAAATAGTGATGGAAGGAGACTTGACGTGGGGGGTGAACACACAGTACAGCATACAGATGATCTGTTGTTGAATTGTGCTCTTGAAATCTGTATAATTTTGTTAACCAGTGTCAGCTCAATAAATACAATGAAAAAGAAAAGCAAATGAGGGGGAACAGTCAGGTGAAGTGTCCAGTATCACAATAATAAGATCTGGTACCTTGATTAAAACAAAGATCATCTTTAACATAAAGTTATATTTTTAAATTACTCTTTGAGGAATCACATGCAGGACTGATCATCTACTCCTTTTACTGAAATAAGAAGGTCTTTCTTATAAAATGGAGATATTTCTACCACAAGGTTAAACCCTGGTTCTCACTTGCAGAATTGTTTTAGGTGTATGCCATAAGTTCTGCCTTCCAGTGATAACAGAGTCATCTGTTTGAAATGCAGGACTGCATGGAATGTTATTACCAGGGACTGTGCTCATACAATTCCTTTTGCTCAGTGCCTGGTCAGCACAGCACCTCTGAAAGGAAGTACAGGGTCATTGCCAAATGTTACAAAGTTGTTGGCATATCCTAGCTCCTGTCATCAGAATAACTAACAAAATATTAGTATCTTCAAGTAAGCCATTAGACAAAACTCTGGGCCTATTGCTATTAAACCTTGAATTAGTCACATTGGAAATATTGCATAATACTGTAATCACTAAAACCTGCAGTCTATTCTTATTCCCACCCTCTCCCTGCCATTTATACCCATGGAAGTCATAGGTAATCACCACTTTTGCTTTGTTCAGGCTAGTCCTCCAGAAACTTCTAAACACAGGTCTCCAGCTGGCTATATAGCTAACTAATTAAAATGGACACTTGAAGAGAAACCTATTAACCTACTTGCTAACTCATAATTTATATTTAACAAATGATAAATAATGAACTTGGTCATTGTTCTGGGTCTATATTAGTTTTGGAAACTTTTCTGTTCAGTTTCATATAAATGAACGACTGTGCATCAACCTCTATGTTCCCTTTGAGCATTTTTAGATAAAACTGGAATGAAACGTGAAATCATCATTTCAGAGGCATAGTAGAATTTGGGTTCCATGATGTCTACCCAAATGCATGCAATAGAGGAAATTAAGAAAGCATTAATATTATTTTTCCAACTGAGGGAAATTTGCCAGATGAGTCCCTTAGTCTTTCAATTTTTGCTGCTTTGACATTTGTCTCTGTGTTACCATGGCTTTCTTTTGACATCTGTAACCTCCTTTCTCCTGTGAAATAGTTCATCAAGATAAATTGGAGAATAAAATAAAAAAAAATAACAATAGGTCTAGAGAAAAAGAATGGAACCCAAATATATATAAAACTTAATTTCTAAGATACTTAGCAACCAATTGGATGGGGATACTTGAGGAGACAGGGAAGGTTCATGGGTCACTTTGAGTCACTCTAGGTAACATCTGTGAAAGGAACTTTATTGTTATTGTTAAAGACACAATGATTCTATCTGTAGGTTAAAATTCTAACCCCTGAACCTGGAATTTAGCACTTTCCACTTTCTCCTTATAGTCCCGTTCCTTTTTTTTTTTTTTTCTTTCCATTTAGCCTTTTTTTTTTTTGCTCTGGTTAGGCCCTGCTGCTCACAGAAGCCCACTAATTCCATTAATTCCTCAAGGCCAGCTGTCTGCTGATGTTTCCCTCTCTTACTAGAGGGACCTCTGTTTATGCCGCAACACAGACATCGCTTTCCTCTCTTCAGAGTTCATCCCGAGGCCCACTTCCTCTAGAAAGCTGCCCCGAGCATGGCAACTAGAGTAATTTCAATCCCCCCTGAACTCCTCTGACACTGCCTGTAGCATGCAATATTGAACAAGTACTAATTTATGTTGCTGGTCACATTTTCATGTGTGCATGCCTGGCCTTTGCAGATTCCACTCTGTTTGAAATGCACCAGTAGCCTGTCTTATACAGGGTTCCATTTCTCAGGCCTGGTAATGTCTTTTACTATAGGCCTGGTGCATGAAATTCATGCACTGGGGGGGGGGGGTGTTGTCCCTCAGCCCAGCCTGCACCCTCTCCAATCTGGGACCCTTCAGGGAATGTCCGACTACTGAGATTGGGCCTAAACCGGCAGTCAGACAACCCTCTCATAATCAGGGACTGCTGGCTTCTAACCACTTGCCTACCTCCCTACCTTATTGCCCCTAACCCCTCTTCCTGCTAGCCTGATCACCCCCTAACCACTCCCCTGCCGACCTGCTTGACACCTAACTGCTCCCCTGCTGGCCTGATTGCCCCCAACTGCCCTTTCCTGCAGGCCCAGTCACCTTTAACTGCCCTCCCCTGCAGGCCTAGTCCCCCCCAACTGCCCTCTCCTGTTGACCATCTTGTGACAGCATGGGGGTGGCCATCTTGTGATGATGTGGGGGTGGCCGTCTTGTGAGGGTGTGAGGGTCAATTTGCATATTACTTCTTTATTATATAAGACTAGGGGGTGAGTAAATATTTATTTAGGGGTAGAAAAGCTTGTACCTCCCTCAAATTAGGTGAGAAATTTTATTGCCTAACTGCTCTATACCTTTTCAATGTGCTTAATTTGAACCACCCATGCTTCCTGGTACTAGAAATAGCAGAAGCTTAGTAACATAAAACATAAATTCAGCATAGATGGTATTGCTCAGTGGTTGAATGCTGACCTAAGAATCAGAAGGTCAAATTCCCCAGTTATGGGCTCAAAGTAGGGGGTGTGCAGGAGGCAGCCGATCAATGGTTTCGCTCTCATCATTGATGTTTCCATCTCTCTCTCCCTCTCCTTTCTTCTTCGGAATCAATAATAACATATTTTAAAAAACAAATTTATCATGTGATTCTGGAGGTCAGAAGTCCCAGGTCACTCTGGCTGAGCTAAGGCCAAAGAGAGGGTAGGGCCAGTTTCTTCCGAAGGCTCTGAAAATGCTTCCTCGCCTTTTCCATCTCCTTGGGGCTGCCTGAATTCGCTACATACAGCCTCCTCCTCTCAGTGACATCAGAATAGCATTGCCACATCTTCACTGACCACCTCTGTCCTCATCTGACTCCCTCTGCCTCTGATGCCCCTGCCTCCCTCTTTTATGGGTTTTTGTGATTCTGTGGGTAAGCCCCCACCTCCACATCCCCAGCTTAATTACACCCGCAAAGTCCCCTTTAGCACAAGAGGATCCAAAGATTCGAACCTGGACATTTTGGGAAAGGGGTTGTGATTTCCTCAACCACGATATGTAAGTATCCTCATCGGGCAAATGTTGATCCCTGGTATGGTGCTAAGCAGTAGGCTACCATGGGGAAACAAAGCGAATATCTTCAGCTCTAGATGCTCTGAATCCATGGACATTTGCCCATTAAAAAGATTTATAACTCACTGTGACACGGGCTTTATCGGACATAAAAGTAGACTTCTATGGGAGCATGGAGGAGGAGGCATTTCTCTCTGCCTGGGGCAGGAAGATGCATCAGGAAAGGCGTCTCCATGGAGTAGACATGTCTCTTGTGACACAGCACTGCATTGTACAGCGTTAACCCATGGTGTGGGTTCAACAGGCATAACAGCGCATAAAATTTTACAACATACGACCTGGGTAATTGAAGTGGAAAGAGCCCAGCTTCCTTGACACTCATTAAAGGCCTTATACTTATTAATTAATTTACCCATACAAAATTTCTCGAGGAATTCCCACACACCTGTTCCTGTATGAGCGGTGGAGAACAGAAACCGGGTTACCCCGGGGCCTAATGGTCTGGCAGAGAAAGCTAATCACACTGCCCACTGCCTGTGCTTGGTTCTTCTATTTTAAAAACTCTCTTTTCCCTGTCGCTCAGAAGTCATCTCGTTTGTTCACAGCATCCACACACCTGCTGTCTCTCATTGACTCCGAGGCTTCAGCATGTCCTCCACTTGGTCATCCTGCGACCTTTTTTCCTAACCCCCAGGGCGACCTCCGGGCCCCCAGGCGCCATGGCTGAGGAATGTCAAGAGCAGTTTGCTGTGTCCGCTTCCACGGGTTTGATTTCACCTGATTTGAAGTTTGACTTGAAACTTGCATCGAGAAACATTCAGAAAGTTTGTCCCATTTTGTAACGTGCTTCAGAAACAGCCAAGTCTTATTGATTTGATAATCCCACAGATCATGTAACGAGCAGAACAAGCTGTCAGAGGAACAGAGGGGTAAGCCCATCTCCACCAAGCTCATTTATTCAAAGGGAAGGAAAAAAGTGTTTGAGTTGACAGTACTTAAAGTAACATGACAGAAAATATAATAAAAGTGGTTCAACTCCTCCACTTGCATTTATTCCAAAGGCTCTTGCTGTCTACATGTTGAATTTATAGCAAATGTAGCCACTTTTGAGGTATGATGTGAGAAGGCCTAGAATTTTCCATTATCCTTACGCTATTTACCACAAATACACGCCATGTCTAAAATTCCTATCACTAGATTTACTCCCTTTGGTAAAGCAATGTGCAGATGTCCTTTTTAAAAAAAAAATTGATTTCAGAGAGGAAGGGAGAGGGAGAGGAACATCAATGATGAGAGAGAATCCTCTACCAGCTGCCTCCTACACGCCCCCTCCTGGAGATCCAGCCAGCAACCCAGGCCTGGTTCCTGACCAGGGATCAAACCATGGCCTCCTGGGTCATAGGTCAATGAAAAACCACTGAGCCACATCATCTGGGCTGTCCTTTTCAAATGTCGGAGGTGATTTGCACGAAAATGTTTGGGAGCAATGCCATACGGAATAGGAATGGGTTCATGGGACCACCTGGTTCACACAGGGATGTGTTTTGAGATGGAAATTCGGGGGAGAGAGGGTCAAACATAGCAAACATTCTGTTGGGAGTGGAAGGAGGAGCCCAGAAGATTTCTCTGCACAGGCTTTGAAGAACCAAATAGGGATGCAGCCAGGGATCAGCACGAAGATACAGGGGCTGGTGTCTTGGAAGTGCAAGGGAGACTTGGAAGGAGAACAATACCATTGAACAGAGAAAATAAAGAGTCACCCAAGTTAAAATTTGCTTATTAACAATTTGAAGAAAATTCTCAAGCTTATGTGAAACCACCTCCTCCAATCGTGACATGCCACCATGCTGTCCCAGAAGCACCGTGTCGCTAGTCCTTCACAACACGGTACAGTGTGTAATTGCACTTTTATTTGTTCCTTACTCGTAAAGCCCAGTTTTCCCCATAGCTTGCCAACGTCATAATCCCTAAACTCTTCATCATCACTGTGTATCTGATGCCCTGAAAAAAATAGGTTCCACATGGGTAAGTAACCAAATTAGCTGTTTAATGTGTTCGGCAACATTGATCAAGTACAATAAGCAAAAGTATGGGATTTTAAGCCAGACAGACATGGATTTGAATCCAGACTTTAGTACTATATAGCAAGTCATTCGATTTTCTAAACATCTCTTTTTTAGCCTGTAATTTTTTTTAAAATTAAGAATAACTAAAGTATTGTAAGTAAAGGGTTTTGCGCAGTACCTGGCATGTAACTATTTTAATAGTGGTAGGAATCATTGGTGAGGAGGATGCAAAGGATTGGATTGAATAATACTTAAAAGCTGCTGACCGGTTTGGCTCAGTGGATACAGCGTCCGCCTGCAGACTGAAGGGTCCCAGGTTCGATTCCGGTCAAGGGCTTTTCCCTTGGTTGCAAGCACATCCCCAGTAGGTATACAGGAGGCAGCTGATCAATGTTTCTCTCTCATCGATGCTTCTAACTCTCCATCCCTCTCTTCCCCTCTGTAAAAAATCAATAAAATATATTTTTAAAAAATACTTCAAAACAATAATTAATGGTCCTGGCGAGCGAATGGACGAGGAGAGAGGTGTGGGAGGGAAGTGAGCATGCCCCGAGTGCTTTGGCTCCGGTGGCAGTGGAGGGTGGCTCCTCATTCTAAGTGGCAGGACTGTCAGAGAGACAGCAGGTGAGATGAGAAGGTGTCTGTTTGATTCATAACACTGCAAAGATGCCCTAACCCCATGGTTGGCAAACTGCGGCTCCCGAGCCACATGCGGTTCTTTGGTCCCTTGAATGTGGCTCTTCCACAAAACACCACGGCCTGGGCGAGTCTATTTTGAAGAAGTGGCGTTAGAAGAAGTTTAAGTTTAAAAAATGTTGGCTCTCAAAAGAAATTTCAATTGTTGTCCTGTTGATATTTGACTCTGTTGACTAATGAGTTTGCCAACCACTGCCCTAACCGGTTTGGCTCAGTGGATAGAGTTTCGGCCCGGGCACCGAAGGATCCCAGGTTCAATTCCAGTCAAAGGCACATACCCTGATTGCAGGCACATCCCCAGTAGGGAGTGTGCAGGAGGCAGCTAATCCATGTTTCTCTCTCATTGATGTCTCTAACTCTCTCTCCCTCTCCCTTTCTCTCTGTAAAAACTCAATAAAATATATATTTTATAAAAAGATGTACTGTGGCTAACCATCAAAGGAAATTGTTTGACCGTGGTTCATAAATAAACACTGAAAGAGCCAGCTGAGGGCATTCCTTTGGCCACCTTTTAGAATCAGGCGATTTAATTACCCTTCCGCAAATGACTGACAGGCCCGGAAGGAAGTTGTTACCTTAAGAATAAGTTCATGTCTGAAATATAGTGACAAAATAGCATTTTGTTTTTAGCCTTCATGAGATTTCATTTTCAACTTTTTAAAAGTAAGTCTTCTTTTGAGCAATGTTTTTCTAGTGAGGATCATCTCTATTATAAAAATTTAAAAATCGTTTTATTCTTGATTGAACATCTTTTTTGATTCACAGATAACAATAATGTTAGCATTAAGTATACTTGCTTTATTTTATTTTCTGAACAGTTCACGGGATTTGCGTGTACAATGTAGTAATTTAAGTAAACACAATATCTAAACTAATATTTTTGAAGTCTTAAAGGGACATATTCATCAGAATGCAGTAATGTTATTTCAGAATTAGGTACCGACGATATCGAGAAGCCTGAGTTTTGCAGCTGATGACTACTTTTAAATACATTAAAATATTAGATTGGTCACTGTTATAAATCATAGTAATGTGCCATGGTTTTAAAGTATACGACAGAACTGCATTTGCATATTCATATGAAGGATGGACTTGATCTTGTTCTACTCACTGCAAGAATTAGTAACATCTGTTTTGCACCAGCCTTCTTTCTCTCAGGCCCTAGAGGTTTTCTGTTTTAGGAGAGGCTAACAAAAAGTGAATTTTAAAATGTATCATTCTTTATGTAATTAGAGAAGAGAGTATTTCTGTATTCCCTTCCTTAAAATCCAGCTCCAGCTTTGGAATGCATGTGGGTTTTATTTTTGAAGCGCACCTAGGCAGGTGACAAAGGACATTTCTGGAAATGAGCGAGGTGACCTTTGACCCCAGCCTGTGGGACGGGTCTGATAATGAAGAAATGTCTCATCACCTGTGAGATCTGTCTGGTACACATGCACAGCCTGGGAGCGGAGTGCCGTAAACAGATCGGCATTCACCAGGTCTTGTGTAGCTGTCACTCCCGCCGAGCCGGAATCTGCGGAGTTGCTTGTAATTGCCATTGTTTGGGTTATTACAGTAAACAGAACGGGCAAGGTTTAGGCTGTTTGCCTCTGAGCCCTGCTTCACGTCACTCCGTTGAATTTAAATCGCATGCACATCTCTGCACTTAATTTTGTTTATCTGTCAGAGATAGAGAAAGGCAGTATGCTTCCAGTATGTGCAAGCAGGTCAGAAACTACCATTGCTACTTAACATTCCAGTGAAAATGAACGACTACATGTGTGTCTCTATGATCCGTGTCTCTCACCTGAGACATATTTCCACCGGGAAATACGCATATTCTTTCCTAAGTGGCCTTTGTCGTGTTTGGGCGAATCTCTACGGACGACTTTAATTGGATCATCTGTGGACAATCTCAGGCTGAGGCGTGTTTTCTCTCTTCTGTGTCGAATACACGAGATCTTTTTTCAGAGCTGCTTCCACAGTCAGACCGTTGGACTGTGTTTACGGACAGGATACAGGAGCAGCTGATCTGAACTGCTCTGGTTTTCTCCCAAAGTAAACATCCGTCGTCATATTCCCACCCGTGGAATGCAGGCTTCTCACCTATGAAATCCCAAGCTCACTGGCCGTCAATATCAGATGAACTTGCACATGTTTGCCATACCTGTGATGGGTTCATCCATGTGTGCACAGGCACCTCCTCCAGAAACCCCGTAGCGCTCACAGCTGTCACACATCGCCTCCACCCTCTGGCCTCTGGGCAACGATTTGGGGGTTTGGAATGTGCCACACGCCCCTGTTTCCCGATGTTTTGTGCGAATGAGGGTGTTTAAGTGCAGTGACTCTCTCGATGTCCTGTCTGAACGTCGTAGCTAATGATTTTTCATATCGCATGCAGGGGGCAAGTCTGTGTTCTTTGAAGCGACTCTCCAGTTTTTATAAACATACTCTTATTCTTGAAAAGAGTATGGATGAAGTATTTAAAAATAGATCTCAGAGCCCTAACAGGTTTGGCTCAGTGGATAGAGCAGCGACCTGCAGACTGAAGGGTTCCAGGTTCGATTCCGGTCAAGGGCATGGACCTTGGTTGCAGGCACATCCCCAGTGTGAGGTGGGCAGGAGGCAGCTGATCAATGTCTCTCTCATCAATGTTTCTAACTCTCTATCCCCTCCCTTCCTCTCTGTGAAAAATCAATAAAATATTTTTTTAAAAAAATACATCTCAGATAAGCACCTCTTCAGCAGTTGCATGTTCTCATTAGTCCAGTGCTGGGCGCATCATTGTGCCTAGGCTACAGTGTCGCCATGGACAGCCAGTCCTCTGGTCCTATGACCTTTGTGTGATAAAGCACAGCTGTGTTTTCAGTATTGACTGGTCTTTGTTTTCTGGCAAAACAACTTGTAGTTCATTTTCTGGTAACTATACATATGGTATTCGTATTTTAATTAAAAGACCGTTATTATGTCTGATTCTTATAAGCAGGAATTCATTATAAGGACACTTCTCATTTCCTTGAAATGTTCCCTTTCCTTTCTTCCAGGGTTCTTAAATTGCAGGAGCCAGTCAAATGATGTGCTTTGGGGAGCTAATTTTTGGCACCATATGTCTCTGAAATGATTTAATTTTATCTAAAGCATGTTTGCAATGATGTATATGTTCTGTCCTGCATAAAGACGATTTAAGAATTAAAAAACACACACACTAGTCTACAGTCGTTTTAACACAGTAACATACAACGTGTGTGTAATCTTACAAAAATTTGTTTATTTAGATTAATATATTTTTAATAGCTGAGCTCCATTATTGCTTTTTAAAACTTTGACTTAGTCAAGCATCTTTATGCTATAAACATGGCTACCATAAAAACGTTACTGCCATGATTCTTATTAGAGATTTGAACTTCTGATTTGATAATGGTTAGAAAATTTAAGTCACAAAAACAAAATGGTGGTCTGAGCTTGAGCGCCGCCTGGTGTGGCTCAGCCCACTGAGTGCTGCTCCATGCACCAAGAGGCAGCCAGTTGGATTCCTGGTCAGGGCATGTGCCCACGTTGTGGGCTTGACCCTGGGCAGGGCCTGCAGGGGGCAACCAGTTGATGTTTCAGTCTCATATCAATGTTTATTCTCTCTCTCTCTCTCTCTCCATTCTGCTCTCTCTAAAATTAATGAAAACATATTTTAAAAAATAAAGACAAGGAGAAATTATAAAAAAACTTTCTCCAAAAGTTGAATCAATCAGTTTACATATCCTTGTGCTCATAATTCTACCATATTAAGATTCTCATACAAATATTATATATGTCTGTCTGTCTTCAACTTAGTATGAAATAAGTTATCAAGTTACTACTCAATAATTATGTGAAGTATGTGAGCAGACGGGAGGAAAACCAAAATCCTTAGCCAATTTAATGAAGCAGCTGGAAGTAATAACTCATTTCCTATTGACGTGAACTCTTAATGTTTTGAGTTGTTCTTTTACTATAAGCAACATCACACTTAGTTGATACCTAACAAAAGTCTTATTGTACAGAAAAACCATTTTTATATTTTAGCAAGTGGTCTAATAGTATAGGTAAATTCCCTAAAAGTAAATAGTTCCAACCCACAAAATATGGAGGATGCTTTTCTTGTAAATATATTGGTTTCACCTGGAGTTGTGTGTTGCTTTAAATGGAAACAACTAAATATACAGTAAGTAACAGAATGAGGTGTAAGCTATAATTAAGGAAATAATGATTCTCATCATCGATGTTTTTCTCTCTCCTCCCTGCCTTTCTGAAATCAATAAAAATTATATTAGAAATAATAATTGTCAATCTGATGAGTATGAAGAACATTTATTTGTACTTTATATCAAGGTTAAACATGTTTTTATGTTCACAGAACAAATCGCTTTCCTTTTCTGTGGGTCACCTTCTGGTGTCTTTTGCCCACTTTTATGGCATGTTGGGTGCATTTTCCCTGTATTGATTTGTAGGGGCTCTTTCTGTGTCACAGAATTAATTTCTGACAGCTATTCATTTTATTAATGCCTTCTCTAAACCAGTGGATTATTTTGTTAATGTTTAAACTTTTAAATTTTCATGTCATTCAATTCATTAATTCTTTCCTTTAGAACTGATGTTAATCTTTTGTTTAAGTCCTTCTCCTCCTAAAGATCATAAAGCTATTTTTATCATATTTTATTTCAAAAAAATTTAAAGTTTAGCTTTCTCATTGTAGCCCATCTCATTTTGTTTATGTGCATATTATGAGTTAAAGATCAAATTTTATTTTAGACCTTGTGTAGGGAAAACTAATCATGTCATCCTTTCCCCCTGATATGAATGCTATCTCTGTTACATTTCAAATTTCTATATTTCACCTGAATGTCTCTCTTTTCTGATCAAGTGTTTATCCTTTCCAATGCTGTTATCTTAGTTCCTATGGCTTTAAGACAAGTTGTACATATTGCCTGTCAAAGTATTTGAACTTGTTCCCCTCTTTCACCAGTGTCTTAGCTCTTCCCGGTTCTTTGCTCCTCCATCTACATTTTAGATCAAGTCCCATAAAACCTGGTAAGGTTATAGACTACTTTGTGAAAAAATGACTTGCCCCTGACACTCTTTTTTCATTTGTGGAATGCTACATCTCTCCACTCGTTCTTTTTTTGTATTTTTCAAAGATGGTTTTTAACCGTCTCTATAAAATCTCACATATTCTTTGATAAATTGAAACCTAGATATCTCACATTTTATATTGTGATTATGAATAGCATTTTTTAAATAACAATTCAAAATTGGTTATATTGATTTCAAACTGGTATTGATGTCTTTAAATGTTGATCTTGTAGACAAAACAGTTCTTGTATTGGTCAGAATCGTTATTTCTTATCGATGGTTTGTAGAGCCTCTTGAGTTTTCAGTGTAGACATTCTCTCTAACTCTTATACCTATGTTTTTTATTTTATTTTATTTTATTTTTACTGCTTTGGCCAGAATCTACAGTTTTAAATAGAGGTATTGATTTCTGACATCCTTATTTTATTTTTCCTGGCATTCATGAGAATGTTTCCAAAGTGTCCCTATTTAGTAAAATATTTGTAGGGAGTTTTTGATTAATAGCCTTTATGAGATTAAAAAAATTTCCTCCTGTTCCCTATAACTAGATAATTTTTCATTGTTGATTGGTTTTGTTCAGTGTTGATTCATATCAACTTCTTTTGGGGATGATTATTTTCTCTTTAATATATTGATGTGTTACATGAAAATATTGGCTGATAATGAACCATCTTTAAATTTCTGGAACTATTAAATTATAGTCCCTATTTACTGTCTTCAATTAAAATAATGAGCTCCTAGATGCTACAGACTATATTTCATCAATCAATAGGTAATTATTAATCACCCTCCTATTACTAATAAATCGCTTTCAGTTTCAGGCTTCAGCCAGTGAGTTAGAAGAGCACTTTACTTTCCAGTCAGAAAATAGGGAGGGTCAGTTCTTCCCTCTGTGGGCAGAGAGTTAAGAACCTATTGCTAACTGTGCTGCGTAACAAATGGCCCCAAACTCAAGCTGCTTAAACCACAAACATTTCTTTTCCCACAAAGTTCCTGAGGGCCCAGCATCAGGAGCTGCTCGGCTGGGTGGTTCTGGCGTGGGTCTCCCACCAGGTTGCAGAGCAGTTGTGGGTCAGGTGGAGCCATCTGAGGAGGCTGGGGCGTCTGCTTCCAACACGATGCAAAGGCTGTCGGCCAAAAATTGCTTCTGTTCCTCGCCACGTGGGTCTTTCCACAGAGCCGTTCTCCGAACAGGGGAGCTGGCTTCCCCCAGCACAAAGGCACAAAGGATCTAATTCTAGAAACAGAGAAACCCCAGGACAGAAGCCAACAGAGAGAGAGAGAGAGAGAGAGAGAGAGAGAGAGAGAGATATGAAAGTGGCATACTATCCCTTCTGCTGCATTCTGTTCTTTACAAGAAAGTGACTAAGTCCAGCCCACACTCAAGGGGACAAATTCTGTTTCACTTCTTAAACAAAGCAATAGCTAATGACTTGAGGGCCTATTTTTAAAATCACACCTATGAACACTTTCTTCTCAGACACAGTAAGCAACAGATACACTTGAGCTCTGTCTCACCCCTTTCTTCTGCATTGCGTCCCAATTGTCCCCGGGGGCTAGGTATAGTAAGGCTCTCCTCTATTTGTGCCCTTCATAACGTAAACCAGAAAACTGCACGCTGCAACCCGGCCCTGAAAAATACCTAAAAACGTGATGCTTTGACATTTTTAATTTCGATACTGAGCACATGGGAAAGGTGTAAGGCAATATTTCGGTGCTAATACTAGTATGGTTATGGATAAGCCCTAATATTTTTGAAACTTGTACTAGTAATTAGAATATAAAATAATGTCATTTTATTCTTCTTTTAATTTTTACGTATGCAACAGCAATAAAAATATCATAAATCTAGATTCATGGAATGAGAGTTTTTGTGTGTCATAATATATGCATTGTAACATTAGTATTAAATCCAGGTTTATGTGACATAAAAGAGTTAGCATTATAATGAGTTTATATAGGCAAGCAAAATAACTGGAATCAAAAACAGAATTCATATAATTTAGAGTTTTAAATAGGAAATGGAGAGTCATTCTTGAACGTCAACACATTAATCTCCCCTGCTTTACTGTCAAGCAGTACCAAGCTCTAAAATCTTAAGGAATGTCATGAGAACCTCATCAAATCTACGGAACACATTTTTACCAAATATATGGACGTATACTGTATCCAGTGTTCACCAATGTGTGTTTTATGCATTGCTCACTCTGACACAAGATCCCCAGCTCTCCGTAGCTCTCCCCACCCTGTCAGAGTGGACACTGATTTTTCTCTTCATGGAGAGGTACACAGTGATCAGCATCTCGAACGAGGGGTCAGTGGCTTCCATCTGTGGGCTTCCTTCCACAAGGAGCTCAGAGAGCCAGTACGAGAGCCAGGCTTCGCGGGGCCACTGCCAATTCAGACCGGTCAGAAACCACGGTCAGAAAACGCTTCCAAGTGCTTCCTGCCCCTGCAAGTGGCCAGGAGCGCACCCCAACTGTTTCCTGGTAAAACGGCATCTCCTCGCTCTTCCTCTCACAGAACAAAATTGAGGGCAGTTGAGGGTCTTTTTCTAAATGACGTTTGCTGGTCTGATGTGCTCATTGTAGTGCACTGAGAATAAGTCCACTCTCTGCCAGAGTTCTTGCAGTGTTTGTTTGGGGCTGAGCAGCAGCTAGTTTATCTGCCAGTGGCTCCAGATCCCATCCTGGCCACTCAATTCAGTGCATTTGTGTCCCTTTTTGTTTCTCTACCTCTTCCCCCCACATCCGGCCTCACCTTCTCTAAATTCGGGGCCAGAGGGCAGGAATGTGACCATTTTAAGGGTAAGTGATTGTGTTTCAGGAATGCAGTCATCCGAGTGTGATTGAGGTGGAGAGATCAAAAGCATTCCAGTTCCCTAGGTTTTCCTCCTAATTTCTGGGTCAGCTGCAGGATGGTATCCTTTGAGTGTGCCTCTTCCATCGCTGGTTTATTTGTCTCTCGTCCCACGAATTAATAAGTTCCTGGAAGTCTTCCTTTTTGCCACTACATTTTTCCACGTTCACTTTATCGAATTATCTTTAATAAGTATTTATTGAGTGATCACTGTCTATTGACATATTATCATTACTGGGTTTTTATCATACCCTCTTTCCAAATATAGTTGTCATCGCTGCCAATTCTTCATCAGCCATCTTTCTCGGCAACTTAAATATATTCTCTACATGTTATTGATCATTTTTATATGCATGTTCCATCATCATGTATGTGTGTATATGTGGCTTTTACTGGATGCTGTTCTTTTCTCAAGAATTCCTTCATGTTTGTTTTGTGTTTTTGTTTTTTGTTTTTTTTTCTTTCCTGGTTCTTTTTCCAGGAGACTATAGATTTTCCCAAAATAATCTTTTTTTTTGAGATACTATTCTTTCTTAGTTGATACTTAAGGAACTTCTCTACTTAAGCAGCTGCAGGTAGTATTTGCACATGGACTAATTGAAGGCCTTTGTAGCTCCCTCAGAGAACTACAGAAAACTGTGTTAGCAGACACACTGCCCACAGCCATCGCTCCTCCTGTGAGATGTGCCTGTGGGAGACATTGCCACTCATTTCCTTTTGGTTGGGACCCCCCGCCCCTTGCAATACCTCCCACACGTTGAAGACCTGCCACTCGGAAACTTTACCTTCCCTCTCAAGTGTTCCTCTGAAGCTCAGCTTTCTCTCATTTGCCTTTTGTTGTATCCGTGGGCGCCATAATAATTGTGGAATGCCTAGACGAAGGTGTCCTAATGTCTTAATGAGTATACCATGATAAAGAATGCCTTCCCCTCATTGGCTGTCAGAGTTGGCAGAAAAATATTTCAACATCATATTGAAACTATTAAAATACTTTCTGTAGCCCTAGCCAGTTTGGCTCAGTGGATGGAGCATAGGCCTGCAGACTGAAAGGTCCCAGGTTTGATTCCAGTCAAGGGCATGTACCTTGGTTGCAGGCACATCCCCAGTAGCGGGTGTGCAGGAGCCAGCTGATTGATG
The DNA here is from genome assembly GCA_027563665.1 of Antrozous pallidus. Classification (NCBI taxonomy): domain Eukaryota; kingdom Metazoa; phylum Chordata; class Mammalia; order Chiroptera; family Vespertilionidae; genus Antrozous; species Antrozous pallidus. The sequence goes on from CM050518.1 coordinate 93,473,510, forward strand.
TTTCTCCCTCATCGATGTTTCTAACTCTCTATCCTTTTCCCTTCCTCTCTGTAAAAAAAAAAAAAAAAATCAATGAAATATATTTAAAAATATTTTCTGTACATATATATTAAAATATTATAGAAGTTAAAATTTATATTGCCAAATTTTCTCTTCAACAAGTGATGTTACTCTTCAACTGGATAGCCTAAATCAGTTGTTGACAAACTATAGCTCGCGAACCACATGCGGTTCTTTGGCCAATTGAGTGTGGCTCTTCCACAAAATACCACGGCCTGGGAGAGTCTATTTTGAAGAAGTGGCATTAGAAGAAGTTTAAGTTTAAAAAATTTGGCTCTCAAAAGAAATTCCAATCGTTGTACTGTTGATATTTGGCTCTGTGGACTAATGAGTTTGCCCACCACTGGCCTAAATGATTGGGTATGCCCATATACTAATCCCAGGTAATGTATTGAAACACTTAGCAAGCTGAAATGTTTATAGTTTGTAAGGTTATATTTTCGTCCTAAATTAACTGATTAACCAAGAGTAGAGACTTCATTTTACTGTGAGCGAACTCACATTAATACCTGTGTGTTGCTTATTTATAATGCATAGTGAAGATGATGATAATAAACCACAGGCAACACCAGGAACTTCTTAAGAAGTGTTATTTGTAAGTGAACTGTTTTATGGAAGTGTGCATATAGAAAGTGTACAAGTCATACGTGCACTGTTCGATGCAGTCTCACAGAGGATCCCTTACGTACAGACAATACCCAGATCAGTCCGAGAACACCCAATAGCTATGTTTTATGACATGTTTTATTCTGTTAAGAAGAAATGCTTGATATGAAATTTTTGGTGTTTGTTATTCTACAAAACACACTAAAAAAAAAAAATCAACATAAACCATTATCCACACTTTCAAAATCCAAACCAGGTTTCCATGACAGATTATATTACCTGTGAAATTTAAAAAATATATATTTTATTGATTTTTTACAAAGAGGAAGGGAGAGGAATACAAAGTCAGAAACATCAATGAGAGAGAAACATGGATCAGCTGCCTCCTGCACACCCCCTACTGGGGATGTGCCCGCAACCAAGGTACATGCCCTTGACCGGAATTGAACCCGGGGCCCTTCAGTCCACAGGCCTACGCTCTATCCACTGAGCCAAACCGGTTTCAGCAACATGTAAATGTTATATGGATTTTATTTACCATTGCTTTGTATCAAGTTTGCTTCTCTGAAAATCACCTAATGACAGCATCTCTGCTTGGAGTGACTGTGCTAACCGAGGAGGGACAAATGCTGTCGGGATTGAACTTCTGTGGTTTGTGTTCGGCTGGGGGTACAGTAAACTTCCAAAAGGTCTGGCATGCCCCCCGCCCCCCCCCCCCCCAAAGTCTCCCTTTCTCCACGGACTCATGGTAAAGGCTGCTCGCACCGCACTGTGCCGCGGGGAGAGGTCTCCATGCCCCAGCCAGGGGGGGCAGATGAATAGGGACTTCCAGCTGGAGATTTCTCCCTGTGACTGGCTCCCCCAGCAGCTGATAGTGACTTTAATTCTCTTTCCTTTTTGCCACGCTCCGGAGCACACATCGCCGGCCCCGGGTAAGCCTGATGAGGAACAACAGAAGCAACGGCGTCCATCAACATCTCCAAGTTGCATTTTCTAAACTTTGGCTTGACCTGCTGTGCCATTCAAAACAGCTTTAAAATCTCTTTTTTCTTTTCTTTTCTTTTTTAAAGGAAAGGTTCAGTATGCCCCGGGGCCATCGGTTTGGAGTTAAACTGGGTGAAGTAGAAATATTTCACTCATCAGCTCTGCAGTCACAGAGTTTGCCTCGGCTGGAACAGAACCACCGAGGCATGCAGAGAGAATTAACCCCCCATCCTGGCGGCCAGATGTGCCTGGTTCCCGCTGGGTGCCCATGAGTGGGCTGCGGGGCCGGGAGACTGTGAAATTCCTGTCGGGCCGCCCGCCGCAGAGCGGGCTATCCACTGCTCCCCATGTCTCCCCCCATCATTCTTCTTGAACGCTGCCATTAATTTCCTCCCTGCTCTGACTTGTGTCCCCCCCCCCTTCTCCCTCCAGCTCTGCCAGCTGCAGAAGCGGACGCACAGGAAGTGGCACAAGTACCTGCGCCTGGCGATCCTGCACAGCCAGCTGAGGCTGGCCCGCTACCAGGCGGGCTCCCAGAAGAACATCCTCAAGATCCTCGCCGTGCAGGTAGGCGGTGGCCAGGCCAGGAGGCAGCTCGCCTCCCTCTAGACTGAAAAGCAAGCGATGGGCAGTGTGATGGAGGGAGCGGTGGGCAGTGTGATGGAGGGAGCGGTGGGCAGTGTGATGGAGGGGGCGGTGGGCAGTGTGATGGAGGGAGCGGTGGGCAGTGTGATGGAGGGAGCGATGGGCAGTGTGATGGAGGGAGCGGTGGGCAGTGTGATGGAAGGATCGGTGGGCAGTGTGATGGAGGGAGCGGTGGGCAGTGTGATGGAGGGAGCGGTGGGCAGTGTGATGGAGTGAGCCGTGGGCAGTGTGATGGAGGGGGCGGTGGGCAGTGTGATGGAGGGGGCGGTGGGCAGTGTGATGGAGGGAGCTGTGGGCAGTGTGATGGAGGGAGCCGTGGGCAGTGTGATGGAGGGAGCGGTGGGCAGTGTGATGGAGGGAGCGGTGGGCAGTGTGATGGAGGGGGCGGTGGGCAGTGTGATGGAGGGAGCGGTGGGCAGTGTGATGGAGGGAGCGGTGGGCAGTGTGATGGAGGGAGCGGTGGGCAGTGTGATGGAGGGAGCAGTGGGCAGTTTGATGCTGAGGCATCCACACCGCATCCCCCCGGAGTTGTATACACTCTGAGCACTTGAATAAACCGCCCTGGCTGAAGGATGGATTCAGTAAGTCAGCGTATGCACCAGGCACACTGGGGGGCAGGGGGAACGACAATGAACTTATTCCACACAAACCTCGGGATGGGTTTTAATAAATACGCTGGGTATAAATATACTAAATCCAGTCTAGCACCAGGAATTGCTCAGGGCCTACTCAGGAACGCAAACAATCCTTTCCACGAGTATTTATTTACAGGGTAAATGAAGATGATTGTTTGAGTATTCTATTTGACAGTAAAATAGTAATCAAGTTTCCAGATTAATTTAAACTGGCCAATTGAAATAAGGGGATAATACTCAAGAAAATGTAAGTGTACTGGACAAAAAGCTGTTCCTAAAATATGAGCTAAAATTTCTATTGGTAGTTCATTTCATCGTAAAGTTGCCTAACATGCAAAGAACCTAAAGCAGTCATATTTTTGTGCAAAAATTAAAATTTGAAGTTACCAAGACTGCCCTATAAAATGTCCAAAAGCTTCCGTTAATCGAAAAAAGGGGGAGGGGGGAGGGATAGTGGGGTAATATCATGTAAGGAAAAATATAAGTAAGTTACATCTAGAAAATTCTTCAGAAAATTAATTTCCATTTGTAATGCTGACATTTTGACATCCTTGGGCTTTGCAGAGGGGCCTCGGCGTGCAGCAGACACTGTCAGCTGTTGCCTGGTGTCCCTTTCCTGTGACTCTGCAGGGACAGTGACTCTCGCGTTCTCTAACTGTCTTCTCTCCCCTTGCATTTCGCAAGAGGCCTGTTCCTCTATGGCCGGTGCTGTCTCTGTGGGAGACACAGCAGTCCGGCATTCGGATGTAAACATGGCTCCAGAGGCTGGGGAATGTCCCTCCTCGTCCGTCCCAGTAAACACTGTCAGTGGCTCACTGGTCTTAGAGGAAGGCCCTGATCTATTTTAGAAACCCGTATTGACTATGTGAAGGCTGTTTTATTAAAGGTGCTTAAATCTTTTCAAATTAATGCTTTACTCTGGGAAATGTGACAGTAGTATAAAACATGGCCTCCCAAAGCAAAACTCACATCACCATGTTCCATTAAAAAGCAAAAAAGCCTTTTATTGAGGAAACGCCGTGCTGTTCTCCACAGTGGCCGTACCAGTCTGCATTCCCACCAGCAGGGCACGAGGGTTCCTTTTTCTCCCCATCTTCTCCAGCACTTGTCCTTTGTTCATTTGTTGATGATCGCCATTCTGACAGGCGTGAGGTGGTACCTCGTTGTTTTGATTTGCATCTCCCGGATGATTAGTGACTTTGAGCAGGTTTTCATGTCTCTCGGCCTTCTGTATGTCCTCTCTTTCGAAAGTGTCTATTTAGGTCCTTTGCCTACTTTTTGATTGGGTTGGTTATCGTCCTATAAATTTTGGAGGTTAGGCCCTTATCGGAGATGACATTGGCAAATATGTTCTCCCAGGCAGTAGGCTCTCTTGTTGTTTTGTTGATGGTTTGTTTTGCTGTGCAGAAGCTTTTTAATTTGATGTAGTCCCATTTGTTTATTTTCTCTTTAGTTTCCATTGCCCTAGGAGCTGTGAAGTTGAAGATATTGATACAACATATGTTTCATATTTTGGTGCCTATAGATTCTTCTAAGATTTTTATGGTTTCCCATCTTACCTATAAGTCCTTTATCCATTTTTAGTTTATTTTTGTGTGTTGTGTAACTTGGTGGTCTAGTCTCGTTTTTTTTTGCATGTAAATGTCCAACTTTCCAACACCATTTATTGAAGAGACTGTCTTGACTCCATTGTATGCTCTTGCCTCCTTTGTCAAATATCAATTGAGCATAGAGGTTTGGGTCGATTTCTGCGTTCTCTGTTGTGTTCCATTGGTCTGCATGTCTGTTCTTGTGCCAGTCCCAGGCAGTTTTGAGAACAGTGGCTTTGTAATATAGCTTGATATCTGGCATTGTGATCAATGAGGGAGGGAAGGAGACTTATGTAATACTTTAAACAATAAAAAATTTAAGTTTTAAAAAAAGCAAACAAATAGAAGTATCTGTGGATAGAAAACAAAAAATATATGTACATTTATTCTCAAAGACCACTAGGAGGTGCTATCATAGTGCCCCATTTATGGAAGAGGAGACTGAAACATGTGGAGAGGGCATAGTTAGGCAACAGGAGGCCTGCTCATAGCCAGGGTACTTGGGCAGTTTTCTGTGTCTCCGTTACTGAGATTAAATAATCTCAGAGGAAGACAGTGAAAGACGAGAGATAAAGTAAGATCTTTCTTAAGCCTACCGATAACAGGATGACCAACTTAGGTTTGATATTCCAGGCATGCTTTGAACATTCAGTAAATAATTCTTGGCCCTTTTTCAAACCAATTGCTAAAATTTTGGCATGTACTCTTTAAGGATTTCTTCTTATTGGGGAGGGGAAGAATTGTGTGTGGACTAGTAATAAAATAATAAAATTGGCACAATACTAGATGAACTGGGAGAACATCGATTTAGCATTTGTGTATTGGAGATCAGAGTGTGGTTGGTATGCTCAGATCATATAATGAGGCTCAGAGACATGATCACACCAGGCACCTTTCTGTATTCTTTTGACAAAGTCGTAATAAGTTTGAGAAACTGACAGGACAAAGAAAATGGTCATATAAAGGAATCTGAATGAGGGAGGGTTTTTTTGTGTTTGTTTGTTTGTTTGTTGGTGTGTGTGTGTGTGTGTGTGTGTGTGTGTGTGTGTTAAGTGATGGATGTGAAAAAAAAAGTAAATTAGAAAAGAGGCCATAGGAGTTGATTATGCAGGCTTTTTGGCTCTGAGTTGTTTACCTCTCATGACAAAGGATGTCTCCTAGATGTAGTGAGAACACCTTTCACGTAGAGGGCTCGTTTCTGAATTCAAGGGGACAAAGGTCAAGGTTCCCTTCTGGCCCCCACTGCTTGTCCAGTAACGTTAAAGTAATCATATGCCATTGTGGGATATTTGGGGGCAGCCTGTCTTGGGCTCCCACAGTCTCCTGGTATTACTGTAGCTTAACTTATCAGCTAACAGAGGGGAGTGCACTTAACCTGTAAAAAGTATACAAATAATATGGTCATTTTGGTATAAAACATAACTTACAGATCCAGTAACGCAAAGAAATGCTCAAAAGATATATACATAGAAACCATACCTAAGTACATTGTAGTCAGTTTCTGAAAACTAAAGATAAAGATAAAAGCTCAACGCATTCAGGAAGAAAAAAATAAAAGGTTACCTTTTACATTTCATCTGAAACTATTAAAACCAGAAAATATAAACTGCTGAAAGAAAAAAAATGAACCCAGAATTCTCTATCTAGCAAAAATATCAGTTCTGTGGACCTAATTCAACCATGTCAAAAGTTATATTAAATATAAATGGACTAAAAACCCAATTAAAAAAAGAGATATAGTCACATTAGCTAAACACATAAGATTCAAGCTTAATTGTCTAAAAATTATACACTTTAAATACAAGACACTGATAGGTTAAAAGTAAAAGGATGGAAAAATACATAGCATGTAAGATCAAGCATAATTTGGAAAGGGTATATTAATACCAGACAAGTTAAACTTCACAACTAGGAAATTACCAGGGATAAAGAGGGTAATTTTATTAAAAGAAGGAATCAATTCATCAGGCACATATACGATCCTAAATGTATGTGCATCTAATTAAAAAAGAAAATTTCAAAAATATATTAAGCAAATATTAAAAAAAACTTAAAGTAAAAATAAAAATACGCATTACTATGGTTTGATAGTTTAATACTTCCCTCTAGGAATTGATAAAACATGCAGAAAGAAAATCAGAATATACAAGAATTGAATAACACTACCCACCAACTTGACCTATTTGACATGCAGAGCATTGCATTCAACAATAGCTGAATATACGTTATTTTAAGTACATATGGAACATTTCCAAATATGGTCCTTACACTGGGTTATAAAACAAATTCCAGTGAATTTAAAATGATTGAAATTAGTAAATGACATGGGTGTTCTTTTTTTTTTTTACCGTAATGGAATTATTAGAAATCAGTAACTAACAGACGTTTGAACCCGGCTGGTGTGGCTCAGGGGCTGAGCATGGACCCAGGAACCAGGAGTCATGGTGCGGCTCCCAGTCAGGGCGTACGCCTGGGTCTCGGGCTGGATCCCCAGAGGGGCAGATGCAGGAGGCAGCTGGTTGCTGATTCTCTCTCATCATTGATGTTTTTCTCTCTCTCTCCCTTTCTCTCAGAAATCGATTGAAAAACAAAAATAAAACATATAAAAGATATTTGAAAATAAACAAAGGAGAACCTTCATTTAAATATTGACATCTAAGATGGAAATACATTCATTTCACACATATCAAAATAATGTGGATTCAAGAGATTAACAAAGCATTTTTCAATGTTAAATTTTCCAAATTAAATAATCTATTTCCTTTATCATGTTAAAGAGCATGTTAAAACCAAAATGCATTGCTTTAAAAATTTTTTTTATATAAAATAAGCATATCTATAATTGTTTTTATTAGAAAGAGATAAAATTTTGTATGTTCTGATTATTTTTTGTACTTAAAACAAAATAATACTCAGCATCTATATTATGTTTAAATTCACTTTACACAGGCATTGCATTTTTCAAATGGAGGAGCCATGTCAGTGGTGTGGGGGAGAGGAGTTTTTCAAAGACAGGACTTTAAGTTTGAAAATTAGTGACTAATGGAGCATACCCAGTAGGTATTTTTCATACAACTTAGCATCATCATTATATAATGATGCTGCTTTGATGTGAGTTTAACTCAGACACATGATTTTTCATCCCAGAGTATCAAGATTATAGAACAATGAACAGTACAGTTATAATGAGGAAGATATTATGATAAAAAAATTTAATAAAATACTAAAGAGATAAAATTTGAAGTAGCCTTGTCATTCACATATGGTGTCAAGTCTACCATAGATAAAGAGAAAATGATGAAGACGAAGAAAATGAGCCTGTAAAATCTTAATGTGGAAATGGGATGTTACAGAGTTTAGATTAAACAAGTCCCTTTAAAAAAAATTTCATATAGTGTATACCAAGCGAGAACTACAGCACTGCATCTCCTTTCTCATTCCAACACAGTGAAAGACATCTTACCTTTGGATTTTTATGCTTGTACAGATCTGCATTTATTACTGTAAGAGGGAAATAATCTGGCATGTTGAGTTAACCTTGACATAAAAACTCTCCCCATTATTTTCCCTGCAGCATATCCCTCAGTTGGTAAAGGGAATATTTTTCACACTGCTTTTGACCTCCCTAAAATGAACTATAGTCTAGGCAAATATCAAAAATAAATTGACCTCATCTACACTAATAAAAGAGAAAGGTCCAACTTGACCATACACCTGCAGTGCCCACCAGCCAATCAGGAGTGATTATGCAAATCAGCCCAACAAAGATGGCATGTTAATTTGCATACACAGGCCTGGAGTGAAGACTGAAGGCTAAAGATTGAAGGTTGAAGGCTCCACTGTGGCCAGAGCCAAACCTGAAGGCTGAAGGCTTAGCCCTGCTGTGGCCCAGGCCCCAGGTGCCAGAGGTAAACCAGTGCCAGCAGCCGGGGGAAGGAAGGCCTATTGCACGAATCTTCATGTAGCAGGCCTGTAGTCTGTTCATAGAAGGCTGCGGTTTCACGCATGTCTGATGTGTGACTTGTAACACTCCGGTCTGAGAGGAGAAGAGGACCTGTTGTCCAGGTAGGCGTTTGGTAACTGAGCTGTAGAGAAGGAGCTCGGGGACTTGTGCAAACACTCATGATTAACAAATAACGAATCTCATCTACCGTGACTTCTATTTGGATCCCTGTCGTTTAAAAATCACACTAAGATCTCCAGTAACTAGTCACTCCACTAGCAAGAAGGAAGGTCACGGAACCACAGAAGTAAAGTCCCCTTCAGGACAGTTAAGTCACATGGAAACAGGAAAGGGTGCTGTCATCACATCACGAAATGTGTAGCTCTCGGTGTGACTTCCCTGAATATGAACCTGTTCCACTTATTGTCAGCTGTCTATCATCTTGGGGTACATGCTTTCTCTCCCATCACACATTTTCAGACACCTCTTCACTAGAATAAAGCTGCTTCCCAGAAGTTCCTCCGTATGTGTCCTTACCTGAGATGATATCTCCAGGAAATGTGTGGAAAGACACATCGTAGATGATAAACATGTCTATTGAAATGCTAACCATGGTTGCAAATCTTATTTAAAGATGCTGCTTTTAAAATTTAGACATTTAATTTAATTATCCTTTCCCAGAAGTATATTTTAAAAAAATCAGAAACCTGGTGTGAATAATATCATCATCGCAGGAAGGAAAACTTGCAAGAGCGTTCTCTGCCGCAAACTCAATAATTTCGGTATAATCACTAACTATGTTTTTGTTGTACAGAACCAGTATGATTTGGAAAAAGAGTAAAATTGCTTTTAAAGTACAAAAATAATTATGAACCACTTGAAACGTAATGTCTGTGTTTTATTTCTCATCAGAATTCATTAGTGTGTAACATCAATAATTTAGCCCATCATTTGCCAACACTGACTTGGCTCAGTAGTTCAATCATGTAACCCTGTAAACTCACTTTCCATTAAAATGAATGTTGCTGACAAAGGATAACTAAAGAGATACTTCATTTATTAACTAAAGAGGTACTTCATTTATCAACATTTTTAAATTAGGAGTTTGGGGCCACAGAAGCTTAGCTGGATGATTTATTTAAAAGATCTTTATATTAGACCTGAAGACGTATTCCAAATTATACAACGCCACCCACAAAGATAATCGCATTTCATTTGTGTAGTATCTGATTCAGGGATCTCTTCACAGGCAGGCATAGCCACCTGCAGAGAACCAAATGACCTACCAAAATGAAAAGTCGACTGCTTAGTATAAAATTATGAAATATGTAGCATTCTCCTATATCCCAGTTTTCTTCATTGGGCATATTTATTACATAACCTATAATATGACATTCCATATCCTGACACCTTAATTTTAAAACTGCAGCTTTAAGTAAATAGGCTACATTAGTTAATGATGAATGGAAGGCTGCCCGCTAATCACCAATGCTACTTCAGTACACTCGAGTTCCTAACCACTGGCCCCTGACTCACACCTTCCCAGACACACATGCCCATAGAGGTTGCCGACACTGTTTGATCAAGAGAATTTCATTTTTCAGAGCTGATCCCACATCCTGCTGCTAGTTTAGCATCACACCATCTTAGATGCAAAGCAAAACAAACAGACAAAAACACAGAAACATCTGTTAGTGCAGTGCGCAAAGCATGGAATAAACATTTCTTATACATTGTCCAAAATTTTCACCTCATAGGCCTTTAAATGTTCAATTTCTAGCAAATGCTGCACAACTACGTGGTCAGATGGTTCTCCTTCTGTAATAAGTCCAATGCACGTTTCTTGGGCGCACCTTTTTATAGGACTAGCAGGACCTCCGCCTTTAGCGGCTGGAGTTGCCAGCTGGCGTCTTTCCCTGTTTTGGATCAGAGAGTTCTCAGCCAGCTGATTCATACCAAAGTCAAAATCCGGGGCTGATGTTGGATTACAAAATGTTATTTTTGCTGTATCAAACCGATCCTTTTGCTTATCTTTTCTCTCTCCTTCTAGCTTTCGTTCCTTCTTTAGAAATATTTATCCTGACAGATGAGAAATCACAGAGATCTTACAGAAAGGCCTGTGCATGCCCTCCTTTAACTTGTCCTTCCTGCTAAAAGTTAATATGGGGGGACCCTCTTCCACACGCTCTGAGGAGGCAGGCACTCCCCTCACAATTTGCATCTAAAATGGTGTGATGCTAAACTAGTGTTAGTGCTCCAGTCTTTTTGAGAAGAAATGGAGGGAGCCGCACTGTATGATGCAGTTAGCCCCGGGGTAGCCAGTGAGTTCCAGCAGCATTGCATTAGCCGGTGTTCCTATAGCACCTTATACTTTCAATCTGTGTTCTTTTTCATGTAACTATTACATAATAAAGGCCCGGTACATGAAATTCGTGCACAGGGAGCCAGGGGTGACCCTCAGCCCAGCCTGCACCCTGTCCAATCGAGGGATATCTGCTGGCTCCCAACTGCTGCTCACCTGCCTGACTTCCTGATTGCCCCTAACTGCTTCTGCCTGCCAGCCTGATCACTCGCTAACCACTACCCTAGCAGCCTAATTAATGTCTAACTGCTCCCCTGCCAGCCTATTTGCCCCAAATTTCCCTCCTCTGCTGGCCTAGTCACCCATAACTGCCCTCCCCTGCAGGCCTGGTCTCCCCCCTCACCCCAACTACCAACTGCCCTTCCTTGCAGGCATGTTTGCCTCCAACTTCCCTTTTCTACCGGCCTGGTTATCCATAACTGCCCTCTCCTGCAGACTTGATCACCCACAACTGCCCTCCCTTGCAGGCCTGGTCCCTCCCAACTGCCCTCCCCTGCTGGCCATCTTGTGGTGGCCATCTTGTGTCCACATGAGGACAGGACCTTTGACCACATGAGGGCAGCCGTCTTGTGTTTTGGAGTGATGGTCAATCTTCATATTCCTCTTTTATTAGATAGGATAATTCTGGGAAAGAAGATTTTTGTCATGCCCATTGTAAAAATAAGATAATTTAACTCTCGAAGAGCTGAAATGAACCATCCGCATGACACAGCATGTACGTGGCAGAGCCAGATGCAGATCCCATGTCCTCTGATTCTCAGTCTGTGCTGTGGCCAAGGAAACATGCTTCCATGAAGTGCTCTTGTTTGGGATGAGAGATGGAGATGGAGAAGGAGGCAGAGATGAAGGTGGAGACAGAGAGAGCTCAGGTGCATGCTCTGCGTGTATTTTGTGGATCTATTGTGGAAAACAACGAAAGTTAGGCAGAGTAGCAATCTGGGTACAGCTAATAGTAACTTGTTACTTTAAGAGAGATACAGTACACAAGTGACATTTTAAAAAGCTAACTCATCTAGTTAGGATTTCCAATGAAGGTATTTGGGAAATGTGGCTGAGAAGCTACCATTAAAAAAAAAAATGGACATCTACATGGACACAATCCTGTATTAGAGTAGCAGCAAAGGAAATGGAGAAGAAGGGGGAAGTGGTGGATATTCAGAGCCATAAAGGCACCAACTCATTCAAACAACAGGTTCCATAGGGTGAGATAGGATAGAGCCATGGCCACCTTACAGAGCTAAGGATAACCACAACAATAAGGAAGGGTCATCAGTAGGGCCTTCAAGCCAAGTCAATGGTCCGTTGAGGTCATACATTGGTTACTAAGAGAGTGGGACCCCCCCGGATGGAGGCACCCCCTGAGCAACAGAAATGCGGCACGGAGATGACACAGGTCCATGACAAGTTTTGTGGTCAGGCTGTGAAGCCATAAAAGAAGAACTTGAAGTGAATGAAAACAGAAAATCAGAGAAACGAAGGGAAGTAACTTAGCCTTCTAGGTGAACGTGGAAAGAAGCATGCCATCCCGCAAAGAAGAAAGAGAAGACCAACAGAACAACTAACCAAAACAGGAGAAAAAAACGTGCTGGTCATTAGGCTCTGCAGTGGTAGCCAGAGCTTGTGTATCTTTGAGCTATATTTTTTCTAGTTGCAAAATGCATATTTGCCTGAAAAGAGCATATGCCATACTCATTGCATCTGTTAAGCTAAGTGGCTGTTTAACTGCGTTATGTGATATGACACAGTGTCCAGACTTAAATCATTATTACAGAAAACATTTTATGCTGTATTTCTGAGTTTTGAATAAAATTTGCATACTTAATTTTAAATTTGCAAAAAGAAAGAAAAGAAAAAAAACACCAAAAGGCATCTGAAATTGCTATGTATACATATAAATAGCATGCATGGAAAGAAATATATTGACGGCCAGCCTCTGAGCCTTTACAGTCCTCTCTCACACACCTGGCTTTACTAAGCAGAAACATTCATGACAGCTCCTTGATCTTTCTCATTTAAACATACGTGTAGAAAAAAATGTTTTAAAATACCAAGGTATACCTAAGTCACTTTTCAAGCAAAACGAAAGAGGAAAATGTGAAAAATTAGTACCAGATAGAGCAAAATAAATAAAAGACATTTTAAATCTGTATCAGGAGAGAAATCAGATCATCTAATAAATGAAGGGGAAATGGACACTGACGCCTGGCAAATGGATAAAAGAAAGATACTCAGGAGAAAATGGTCATATAAGCTTTTTATAAGAGATGAGAACAACAGAGACTATATTTGTAGCTAAGTAGTACCTATTACTAAATATCTGAAATAATGAAAGCTTACATAAATTCTGATTGACCAAAAGGCATTATGAAAACATCAAAGAAAATATGAACAGAAACCAATCAGCAAATTCAAATAAAACCAATTACAAGGGCCAAGAGAACTAGGGAATGAATTTACTAAGCAATGAGAGACAGGTTGTTTCTAAAAATCCTGAAATGCTAAGACATGGCCAAGGTCTGGGAGCATATCTCTGTGTGTGTGTATGTGTGTGTGTGTGTGATATGAAAAACAGAAACATTTCATTAATTCCATAAACATCAAATATCTTTGTAAGCATTGTAGATACAAAATGAACCAAATTCAGTTCTTGCTTCAGGAAAAACCTAATGTCAGAGAGAAAAGCCGGGCCAAGAGGCAGTGTTAATCTAGTGCAGTGGTCAGCAAACTCATCAGTCAACAGAGCCAAATATCAACAGGAAAAGGATTGAAATTTCTTTGGAGAGCCAAATGTTTTAAACGTCAATTTCTAACGCCACTTCTTCAAAATAGATTAGCCCAGACCATGGTATTTTGTGGAAGAGCCACCCTTCAGGGGCCAAAGAGCTGCATGTGGCTCGCGAGCCGCAGTTTGCCGACCACTGATGTAGTGTGGTGAGTCCAGTGACTCTGAACCACAGCCGTGGGGAGACTCCAGAGCAAACACACAGCAGCGAGATCAGACGTGAAGGAACCCATGCATCACAATATGCACAGTCTGTCCTTGTGAGGCACATACATGAACTTGGGCCACAGCCACCGATGGGCAAGTAATGGTGTGATATGAAAAGACGCCTGAGCTTATCCCAATAATATTAGGGGAGGAGAGGGTACAGGGTTAGTGAGTATGAAGAAGGAGAGGGTTATGACAACATTTGAGCTTTAGAAAGATTTCCTTGGCCCATGTGTGGGAAGTAGAAGGTAGGTGGGTGGTGAGCTGGCAGGGCAGTAGATGTGCCATGACCATAAGTGAGGTGATTCCTTAGAATGTTCTTGCGGTAGTTGAGTTTTTGGACAGCTGGTAGCATCAAATAATGCAGTGTCACTGGAGATAGAGAAGGCATCTGAGAGAGAATGAGGGGTGCAGCGGAAAAGACTGGGTTAACTTTCTGTGGCACTTGTTTCTAACACAGCCATCTCTCTGCTCTCTCTTCAAATCCTCCACCATTCCTCCTTCCCTTCTCTGTGTTAAACAAACAGTCTTCACACAGCTACAGAGTTTATTAAAGGGATAGAATGGAAAACAAGCCAGACATGTCCCTGTCCCTCCAGATATTGTCTGACGCTGTTCCTGGTTCCCATGAGCTCATCTCCATCACTGTTTCCCAGTTCTCTCTGGCGCCCCCACTCACTTCTCTCCTGAACAGGGTGAATGTTTTTTCCTGCCTCTGCAGGTCCAAAGATGGTTTCTCATACCTAATCTGACAATCGCTTTATTAAAGTTTAACATCTTTAATTCTTTCACCAGAGAGACTGGGTCTGGGCAAACAATGCCTAAACTCTCAGTAGTGCCAAATGCAATGTAGAATGCATGTTGTTTTACATACCTATCTAAAACATACATAGGGCCTTAATGTGACATATCACTATAACATACATGATATACACATATCTTCTTCAAAAGTCTTGAAAATCATTGTTTTACAAGAGAAGACAAGTATCTATTTGTGTATGAGCTATAAGTGGTTCCTTTATTCTTTAGTTATTAAATATAACATTTCTGTAAGGTCATTCTGTTCATCATTTTTTAAGTTGGGCAAGGTGACATAAATATTTTTTTGAGTAACGAAGATGAGTTCAAGAATGGTATAAATATCTGTCCTATGTTATCTTCTACAATAATAAAAGAGAAAGATGCAGATTGACCTTATCTTTGTGACACCCACCAGCCAATCAGGAGTGAGTATGCAAATTAACCCAACAAAGATTGCAGGTTAATTTGCATACACAGGTGCCAAGCAGCTGTGTGCGGGGCAAGATGCTCCTGCCACTTTGGGCCTCTGGGCAGTGTGGGAAGGTAGCAAGGCAGATCCAGGCCTGAGCAAAGGCAGAAAGGTGGCTCTGGGCCAGAGGGAAGGAGGTGCTGGCAACCAGGGAAAGGAAGACCCATTCTTGCACGAATCTTTGTGCATTGGGCCTCTAGTTACTAAATAAGATAGACTACATTTTGTCGATGCAAGGCACACACAACATTCTATACCAGCGATTTTCAACCTTTCTCATCTCAAGGCACACATAAACTAATCACTAAAATTCTGTGGCACACCAAAAGGTAGATTATATGCTGATCTGACAAAGAAAAGGTATAATTTTGATTCATTCACACCAGATGTTGTGTTGCTGTTATTTTTTATTTGGCAGTCTAAGGGAAAAGAGGTCAATGCTCCTGAGTGAATAGCCAGGCATTGCATGTTGGAAATATTTTCGCAGCACACTGTTGGAAATGCTGTTCTGTGCTTCTATAAGCAAACCAGTTAGCACTCACTGTGAGGTCCACTGACATTGCTAGTAACAGGTCTACAGCCACCTTCACAACCCGCAGCATACACTTTCAAGTGTTTAGACAACGCCAAGTCTCTTTCATGTGTGTTGATTAGATTTTCAGAGCAATCAAATTCAGAGCCAAGAATGAGGAGTAAAATGAGTGATTAATTGATTAATACCATTTTTGTTTCAAATTAGGAGCAAGAAACTTTCTGACAGTTATAAAGTTGGTTTTGAAGGTGATTCCTAAGCCACAGTTGTGAGCAGACATGGGTAGGGAGTAGGTGGAACAAACCTTCAGAGTAGGATATATAAGTCCTGTTTGGGCTCGTTGCAGTTAAATCTTACATTCTAGCACGTCACAATTCAATATGCACAACTGTCATGCATGGCCTTGAGGATGGGTGCATCGCCCAGCTATTGTGGCTCCGTGATTGTCGACTGAGGAACGAAGAGGTCAGGGGTTTGATTCTTGTCCGGGCACATGCATGGGTTGCAGGCTCAGTCCCCAGTGGGGCAGCGTGCAGGAGGCAGCCACATGATGATGTTCCTCTCTCTTTGATGTTTCTCTCTCTCTCTATCCCTTTCTCTGAAAACCAACAAAAACATATTGAAAGTAAAATAAAATGGGCCCCTCAGTGAATCTCAGTCGCATACCCAGGAAATCCTGGTGTACAATGCCCGGCACCATCTCTTTCTGTCTACTGGGACCTACTGGGACCTACTGGGACCTACTGGGACCTACTGGGGTGGGCGGGAGCCATGGCAAGAGCATTTCCTAGAAATGGTGCTGCTTTTCTACTCCTGACCACAGCCTCTGCCATCGTGACCTAGGGGCATGCCTTAGATATAACAAATGCAGCTGTTTGTTGAATGACTACATGAAAGAGAAAGGTAACTTACACTGTTTGCACAAGGGCTGGAACCTAAGCACGGGTCTCATTTTAACTTACTTCCTTCACACCAATAGCGGACATCCAGAATACATCCTTGGGCTCTTACTAGGTGCCAGCAGGTGGAAGATGCAAAAGACAATAAGTGTCTGAAATGGCTTGTTATTGAGATGTTAAGCAAGTTTTCTTTTTTTTTCTTTTCAAACTGTCTGAGACTGTTAAATCCTAGATAATAAAGGGATAATATGCAAATAGACCGAACGGCAGAACAATTGAACAACCAATCAAAGCATAATATGGTAATGATATGCTAAGGCTACTCAACCACTCGCTATGACGTGCACTGATCCACAGGGGTCAGACAGTCAACTGGTCAACCAGTCGCTATGACATCCACTGACCACCAGAGGGCTCTGACCCATAGGTTAGCTTGCAGCTGGGGTCCAGCTGATTGGGACTGAGTGAGATGGGCCAGACACACCCTGGAGCCCTCTCATGACCCTCTCCCTGGGCCAGTTGTGCCCCGGTGGGGTCCCTCAGCCTAGCCTGTGCCCTCTCACAATCCAGGACCCTGCGGGGAATATTGGAGAACTGGTTTCAGCCTGATCCTGCAGGCCACTTCCCTTGGGAGGGACCCAGACTCAGGCTCATGGCTGGTGAGCGCTGCTGTGGCAGTGCAAGCCTCTCCCGATCAGGCCTGATTGGGTGTGAGCCTGCGACAGGCACAGTGGGGCCAGGATGAGCAGGAGTGACAGGTAGGAGCTGCAGATGGCCTTGGACTTCAGGTTTGGGCCCGATTCCTACAGGCCACCCAGAGGGACCCCACCCATGCAGGAATCCATGCACCAGGCCTCTAGTAGGCTTTATAATTGTTTAAAAAGTGGGTGGAATAGTCAGTGTTTACCAAATTTTTGAGCACAGAACATTTTGTTTTTCCTCTGAGAAAACATTTTACTCTGATAAGGAAAACACAGGTAAGATTCAATGTATGCTAATTATTTAACAATAGATAGGAAAATAGAAAAAATAGAAGATCCAATTCTATTTACTTCTTATGTTGAATTCCAGGTAGAAAATACTTCGTTCACGTAAAGAAAAATTAGGACCTGTTATTCTCCATAGACTTTCCCTGCTAAGAATCTGGCAGGGTCACAAAGAGGGGGGTTCCCAGTTTTTTGTGTGGGTTTTTGTGTTGTTGTTTTGTCTTGTTTTGTTATATTTTTTTGTTTTATTTAGTGAAAATGTTTGTTTTGTTTTGTTGGAGGTTTTTTTGTGTTGTTTTTTACTTACTCCTTAATTACTTTCCTCCCTTAGAATATGTTGGTTTAGGGTTCAGAGTCCTCTTTTCTCACTTTTTTAGTATTGCCCTGTTCAATAAAAGCTAAAGCATCGCTTCCTCTCCATCGTTCGGTATGTGGTCAGAGGTGGACCGTTTTCCTGGTTTTTAGACGTGACGTTCCCCTACATTTCCTGAAAGGCAGCCAGGCTGTCACCTCAGCTTCACGACTGTCCCCCTCTTCTCCAGCCCAGCCCAAAGGCCTGCAGCTGATTTGGTGTTGAATTTTCTCACTGTTTCTAGAAATCTGATAATATTTGAATTACCAGTTAAAAATCGAGCAATATCATGTTTCCTACGAATGCTCCCCTCCAAAAATCTAATAACATCGCATTAAAAAAAAAAAAAAGACAAAGCAACAATTTTCTTTCTCCCGCAGCTGCTCAGCTGTGCAGCCTGGAGTCCTGTTAGACCTTCAGAAGGTGCGCGCAGTGTACACGGCAAAGTCCCATCCCTTCCCTCACTTTGCAAGAGTGCACTGCAAAGCGTGGGTAGCTGCATTGCCTTGTTAATAAACTTCAATCCAAATGCTTTGGGAGGTAATTTGATTTTTAAAGAAAAAGAATAAAAAACACCGAAGCTGAAATATTGCTTTTATAAGCTGCAAGATCAATTCACCATGTGCTTTTTTAATCAACTGAAATATAGACATTGAGACAAATCACAGATGATTTAGCATCCTCCCGTAGCACGTTCCTGAGCAGGATGAGTTCCTCGTCATGTTTTTGTCTCCAACACCGTCTTGTGCTCTGACTTATGGGGGAGGAAACTTTCCATGACAAATGGGTGCCACGCTCCCACTGTTGGCCTTGTCTGTGATTCTCCCCTGCCCTAATTACAATAGAAATCAACCTGGGGGTGTGGGGGTGGGAGATGTACAGTGACTGCGCCCGGCTTACAGAGCCGGGACATTGACTAGAGCCTTGGTGTCAATCGCCGTGTCCCCTCCTCACCTTTGCTAGTTGTAACGCAAACCTTCTGAGCCCACATGTGTCCATTTTCTTTTTTTTAATTAATTTTTTATTGTTTAAAGTATTACAAATATTAGTACCTATGTTTCCTTTTCTCCCCCCATTGACCTCCCCATGGCCTCCCCTACCCCACAACACACGCCCTCACCTGCCGCCCCCTCGCCCCCCCAGTGTCTTGTATCCATTGGTTATGCTTACATGCATGCATACAAGTTCTTCAGTTGATCTCTTACAGCTCCCGCCCCCACCCTCCCCTGCCTTTCCACTGTAGTTTGACAGTCTGTTCCATGCTTCTTTGCCTCTGTATCTATTTTTCCCTGCGTTTCTTTTCTTTAAAAAAATCTTGCATCTGCATGCTAGAAATAAACATATGAGAACAAAAAATGGTTGAGTCCCAATTTCAATGTCCAACAGTTCTGAGTCTCATGTGGCAGTTTTCAAAAGGAAGCAGATGTGGGCAGAAAGGCTCTGGTCACCACTCCGCCCTCTGTCCTCCCTGAGCATGCCCCGCAACTGACCCACAGAGAACTCGGGGCTCAAGTTCGCACAACCATGAACTTCAAACCCACTCACTCACTGGAAGAAGAGGCACCTTCGCCACTGCACCAGGATAGCCATGGGAACAGAAATCGTCCTGTTTCTAGAAATCGATGTGCACCACCACCGCCAATCATGTGCAGAGGACCTCTATCAGGTCCCTGTGCTATTTTCTTGGAGAGCTGTTCCTCAGCCTGCCTCTAGGGAGTGTCTAAAGGGAGGTTCATTCATGGCTCTGAACACCCCAAAGTAAAACACCGCCAAGCAATTGAGAAACGGAGCCGACACAACATCCCGGGGCCCTTTGTCCTTCCACTTGGAAGGCTCTGGATGTGGGGTTAAGTGCGGTGGCTTGACCTCGCCCTCCACACCTCTCCAGAGGTAATATGCAAATGTACTGTCACACCCTCACAAGATGGCTGCCTACGACCAACTACGCTACTCAGACAAGCCGTGGCCACTCTGGTCTAACAGATCAAGGAGCTGAAACCACATGCCTTTTAGATTTCTTTGTGTCGCATTTATCTGAAAGTCTTTCTGTAACTTGATTGCTTCATTTAAAAGGTGACCTCAGTGACCCCTTCTTGATGAAATGTAACAAAGCCGCTACTGCATTTTCAGGACAGCTGTACACTACTGTGTCTCTGCATCCCTCTGAGAAATGGCTCCTCTTTTAGATAAACTTCTGAAAATTCGTATTCTCCTCTCCGATGAGTCCCTCCTCTTCCTGTTTTCCAAGAGCAGGGTGCACCGGTTGAATAGCCAAGGGCCAAAGACTTCTATTCTTGGCTCAGATGAGGACTCGGAAAGGAACGTAATCCCACTTACAACATAAAGTGTATTCTCAGACCCAGAAATGAGCTGGTAATTGAAATGGTCATCAGTGTTTTAACTGATGGGCACGGAACTCTTCGCTGGCGAACGCCTCATAGAGCATTAATTGCACGTCACATCGCAGAGCTGCGGAGTTAAGTTCTGTCCTGCCCTTGGGACTATGAGTCTAAAGCATCGTTGTGTCTTTCAGGCTGAAAAAAAAAATCATTCAACTGTTGAAATTCTGTTTGGTCTGCAAAGTATGTGCCTCACAAACGCTGTTCTCGCTCCCTCAAAGCCATGCTACCATCTGCCACGTGTGAGCACAACTAGGGAGCATCGCCTCTTCTCACCTCCATGGCACCCAAGTCCCTTTCTCAGAACCCGCCAGGAAGCACTTTCCCACAAACAGCAAAGCCAAAGTGTTTAGAAAGGAAAGTTGGTCCTAATTTCATTGACTCTGATCAGTGTTTATAGGGGGACAACCTAGATTTTATTTTTACAGACCTCTGTACATTTTAATGGAGTATTTAAAACTAGAGGCCTGGTACATGAAATTCATGCATAGAGGAGGGGGTTCCTCTGAGCCTAGCCTACACCCTCTCTAATCCGGGACATTTCCCTCACAATCCTGGACCACTGGCTCCTAACTGCTCACCTGCCTGCTGCCTTATTGCCCCTAACTGTCCCCCCCTGACAGCCTATTTGCCCCTAATTGTCTCTGCCTCCCTTCCCTGCCAACCTGGTTGCTCCTAACTGTCCCTCCCCCTGCCAGCCTGGTCAACCCTTAACTGCCCCTCCTGCTGGCCTGGTGGCCTCCAACTGCTGGCCTGGTCACCCCTCAAAGATTCCCCACCGACCTGGTTGCCCCACACAGACTGCTGTTCAGTCATTTGGTCGTCCCTCACTAACCCCTCTGCCAGCCTGGTTGTAGGCAGCCATCTTGTGAGAGAGTGATAGTCAATTTGCATATTACCTCTATTATATAGGATAGATTATAATAGTGACTGTTAGTAATATTGGAATGGGATGCGTAATTAAGGGGCAAAAGAATATTTTGCTCTGCTATCCATCAGGAGATGATATTACTTGACATAATATCTGCATTTTGAAGTTTGCATGAAGCAAAGGAAGAAATGTTGATAAAACTAATGACAGCTGGGTCTGAAAATATGACCACATGCAAAACTTCATACAAACACAGAAATGCAAATCTTACTGTTTTAAATGTCATTGATTCCAAAGTGTGCTTCCTCTTTTCCTTAACAATTCATAGGGGGCTTGAGTTTGACAGTGGATTTGATCTTTACCATAAAAAAATTATTTCCCTACTCAATACTGGGAAAAAATGATCTGAAAGAAATGTCTATTAACTTGGGCAAATGGACTCTGAGCACCTTAGAAGCACTCCTAAGTATCAGGTTTGTAAATGGAATGCTAATTTAAGGTTAGCAGAATGCAAATTGGTATTTTATTATGCAAATCACACGTCAGTATAATTAGCTGCTGATGAAAGCAAGCAAGACTCAGCCTCCTTAGATTTATCAGATGAAGTTAAGGTTTACATTCCTTGCTCCTCCATTTGGTCATTGATTGAATTACAATATAGTGCATTTCTCTCCATAGTCCCACACAGCTCCGATACACTGGTACAGAGCTGACGTTTGATCACTGACAAGTGTCTGCGGTAGGAGAGCACGGTGAGGGAGTCCATCAGCCATGCTCCCATTTGCACGCAGACCCATGCAATTTACCTGTGCTCGTCATACAATGAAACTTGGTATGAAATTTTCTGTGTTGGCCTTCACATCAAGGATCAAGTTCAGTCACATCATCACTTGCATGTGCTAAGTAATCATGACAAGTGCTTACGAAGACTAAAACAGAAAAAAAAAAAAAAAAGCATATTTCCAGACTGCTCATTGCCTCAATACTCTGTATATGTAGGACATTCATATTTCTAATAAGTGGTCCTGTCACTCTGGGCTCTTCTCTCGGGACATTTTTCTCATACAACTTGACTGAACCCAATTATGAGATCTTTTAAGAGTAGAATGGTATTTTTATGTCTTTGTTCTGATAGATTTTCAGTATTTTGTTTTTATCTCTTATATAAAATGTCCATTTTTTCCCTCAGAGTTATGTTCCTATTCCTAGAGAAAGGTATTTTATGTCTTTTTTGTAAGTGAGTATAGGAGGATTTATATCACCAAGAAATAAATATCAAGATATAGCTCACTGTCTACCTAAGTTGTAATTATCAGTTCAAATCATTTAGTGTCCATAGGAATGTTTTTTACCTGCTTAAGTATAGCCTTTGTGTCTCTCTTTAGAGAAAGGGCTCATGATGGCATTGAGACACGGGGAGCCACAGCTTTTAAGGGATTATTTCACTTCTTGGGTAATTAAAGCAATTTAGCCTTTGATATAGAAGCTAGGAATAGCATTTGAAGGATGAGGCATGTAATAATTACCCAGAAAACCACTT
>CM050518.1:93501171-93581171 GCA_027563665.1 Antrozous pallidus
GGCAGCCAGAAGGCCTGATAGGCCCTAATTGCTGGCCAGGCCTTAGGGACCCTATGCATGCACAAATTTTGTGCACCGAGCCTCTAGTATTTAATAAAATTGTCCTTAAATATGAAATAAGATCATCAAATTTAAGGCAGTTTCAGCCTTCACCCAGCGTCCTGATCCCTGTAAGAATTTGAGACGAGTGTTAGTCTTTCTTGTTCTGCTTCCTCTTCAGTGGAACCCTGGGGACAGATTCTGCACAGTACCTCTGGGGATATTTATGTAACAGATTGTCCTGTGAAGCACGTCATACACCATATAACAAAGCCCTCGGCCACAGACACCAGCCTTCTAACAATGCAAATACCTGGCCTACGAGGTCAGTCAGGCCACAGACTTCCCATCAGAGGATGAAACGTGTGTCAATCAGCATTGCCCCAGTGGAAGGGCTAGGCACAAGAGGGAGGAACAGGGCAAGAAATTAGGAAGAATTACTTTACATTCTCGGTGCTGTCACAACTAGAATTATGAAGGAAGCTGAAAAGCAAACTGTAAACGTAGCCAGTAGAAAAAAAGAACTCTCAGAGGAAGTTGCCTTCCTGCTCTGAACTGGAGAGTCTTGACAGCAAGGGATTGCTGGGGGTTGTAATTTAATCATCACAGGAGAAAGGGTTAGTTCAGAATGGCTGACTGGCATCATAAAACAGATGAGAGGTGACAAGGGTGGACCTGAGTTCCAGTTCTCCCACACCAAGGGAGCGTCAGCCACTCTCTCAGCGTGTCTGTGCCTGGAGCCTCTTTCTGAGCTCCATACTCGTAGCTATGCATTCTGTCTGTGCATCCCATCGTTACCCTGTCCTGGTCCACCACAGGATCAGGAAGGACTCTTCCAGAATGTGTTTTAGCTCACTGCTGAGGGCTCTGTAACTCTGCGACTGCCTGCAACAGGCAGGCTTTCCTTTCCCTGTCTTTGCACAGCTCAGATGGTCTCTGTTACTCATTCGCTTCTGCACATATCTGCCTCAAACAGAACCACTTTTTTCCCGCAGTGTGCTGTGGGTTATGGGAAACATTTGGACATGAGGCAGGAAGACAGCCCCTCATAAAATGCGGGGAAACACAACTCTGTAGAAAGCATCGAGTTCATGTTCCACTATAAGATGACCCTTGGTATTCCGTGTCCACTCTCAGGGAATTAAACTTGAAGTCACTAAGATCAGTACTAAGAGGCAGCATTTATAGAATATACATACTCTTGGGGGGGGGGGTCCTTGGACATGATGATGTCTCTACGCATGATTTAGGGAGATGAATATACCACAGTAAGAAAACATAAAATACATTAAACCTTAGGCAGAAGGAAAAGATAACAAGGAATCAAATGGACCAAGAGTGGCGTCAATACATAATGTGTCCATGATATCTTATGTATTTTCAAGTGATTCCTGCAAATTAGGCTCTGAGCTTTGGAGTAGCCAACATTGAGAGACAGCCATTGAACTGGCTTGACTATTCCAAGTTTGCGGTCCTAGGCATAACTATTTAGAGGGATGTGCAGCATTTTATTTCATTGAATATTCAGCTATAATTAAGTTTCATGTTCAACTCTGTATTCCCAGTTTTAGGTATACTGTATCCCTGGTAAAAGAGAAAAAGCTTAAACATTCATTGCATAAAAGAATGACATACATCCTAGGTCAAAACTTTACGATAATGAAATAATAACTTATGGATTTCTTCTGGAAATCTTCTAGCAGAATTAAGTGCTGACAGCCATACCAGAGACCTTTGACTTTCCCGGGTCTCTGACCAGGACCAACTCAAAATAGTTCCCTCTAGGCCTTTGCAGGTCTCCCTTATTGCTTTACTAAATATGGATGTTTCTGTATTCAGCATTATGCCAATTAATCCAGAACCATTTCACTGATATTTTATACGTAACTCTTTGGTATTTAAGTCCTCCAAATATTATTATTTTAAAATACATTGAATGCATTTTATTACATGTTCTAGTGCCTACTTGGCAGATCCTTATTTTTAAGGTTTCTTCTTACAGGGTATAATGAAAAAGTGAAATGCCACGTATAGTGTACACATATATATATTTATCATAAATTCATGATCTTGTTCAAACGCTAAATGTGTATGACAAAGATGTGAGTGCCAGCGAGAAAGAGGGGGAAAGGGCTCAGAGAAAATGAGAAGGAAAAGGGAAAAAAGGAAATGTAAACATTTAGAGTAATATTTTGTTGCTGAGTCTCCATCAAAATCACAAATCAGTTTCCGAACGTGAGTATAATTGTATATGGCTCTTTATTTGCAATAATTTTATCCTGGCATTTTGAATTGAATCACCCATTAAAGTCTTATGTTACTGGCTGAATTTCCTACATTATTTGAAACAAATCCTATAAGGAGATAGGCATGCCTCCTAAGAAATCTGTTGTGAGCAGAAAAGCAACTTCATTCTAACGAGCTGAGAGTCCATTGCTAGACTTCAGAACAGTTCTCCTATGTTGCCCTCACACAACTAGCCTGGAAATGCGCTGATCCAGTTCTGCCACATCTGGCATGAGTTTGGGTTCGAAGCCTCACTTGGCTGAGTTAACAGGTGCCTGTCTGTATGGCTCTGACCATGATGAAAGGTGGCCTCTGGGTCATTGTGAAGCAGCTTGTGCTCCATCTTGAAAGTGTTGACAATTTCCTTCTGTCCTGGGCCAGTTTTGGTGTCTAGATCATGTCCTTTCACCCACTATCACTACTGTGATTATTTCATGATCACAGTATTTCATAGCATTTCATGAACTGTTTGCTGGACATTTTCATCCAAGCTCTGCACATTGTGCCCAAGCAACATGTCACAGCATTCACCCTAGTGTGGAGGTGACTTCCAGAAATTCAGGAAACCCAAGTAAGGGTGCCTAGTGACACACAATCTCCAACAATCAACAGTGGTCCACTTTTCTCATTGAGATCGCAACTCATGAAAGAGCATGGGGAGTGGGGGCCTAAAGTGGTCAGACATCCCTCTCTCAAACCAGGAGAAAAGAGAATGGCTTCCTAGCAACCAGGTCTGCCAAACAACACCTGGTGATTGCTGAAATGACAGCAGTCACATACAGGATAACCTCATGTTGGCTGTCACATCAACAAGGAGTGGCCAATGGGATAGAAAGAGCAGGAAGGAGCCAGGGCTAGAACGAGGGTGGCCTGTATCTATTATCAAATGGACAAGTATGATCATAAAAGAGGGTGTTATTAGTAATTACACTGAGGAAAATGCATCAACCAGACTTCTTTGTGTATGTTATCTCTCTCAATAGCACTGACCCAGGTACGTCTTTCAATAGCTTCATATCTTAATATAGGAAGCCCGACAAATAGGCACGCAATCTGTATAAATCAATAAAGCATGAGAAGTGGAAGGCAAGGAGTGCACTGGGAGCAGGGGAGGTCAGTACAATTAATAATATTTGGGGAAATAGCTCCAGTTGCCTGTAATAGAAGAATGAATTGAATAAGCGTTACAAGTAAGTAGCATTCTTTCTTGTTTCACTCAGCATACGTGCAGTTTTAACTCTTTCTGGCCACTAGGGAACCACTTAGTCCTTTGAACTTTGCATTGACTTTTTTGTACCATTCTGCAGTGGATCAAAGACAAGAGGCTACTGGCTACAGTAGGATCCTGGGCTATCTCTTGTCTGGTCACCCCTAACTGTCCTCCCCTGCAGGCTTGGTTGCCTCCAATTGCCTTCCCCTGCTAGACTGGTCACTTCCAACTGTCCTCTCCTGAAGGCCTGGTTCCCCCCAACTGTCCTCCCTACAGGCCTGGTCCTCCCCAACTGTCCTCCCTACAGGCCTGGTCCCCAGCTTTCCTCACCTGAAGGTCCCCCCCCCCAACTGCTCTACCTTGCAGGCCTTGTCCCTCCCAACTGCCCTACCCTGTAGGTCTGGTCCCCCCAACTGTCCTCCACTGCTGGCCTGGTCACCTCTAACTGCCCATAACTGCCCTCCCCTGCAGGCCATCTTGTGGCCACATGGGGAAAGCCATCTTTGACCACATGGGAGTGGCCATCTTGTGTCTTAGAATGATGATCAATTTGCATATTACTCTTTTATTAAATAGGCCTTTTCTCTTTTATTGTTTTAATTTTTATTATTTTTATTTATGTAACTTTTATGTAAAGTGCCATAAATGATAGATAGATAGATAGATAGATAGATAGATAGATAGATAGATAGATGATAGATAGAGAAAGAGATATTGACAGCTTCAAGGCCACCCCTTGCAGCCACATGGCTTTGTGGAAATTCTGGAGCATGCACACCCTCTACCCACCAGTATTACCACTGTCACCATATTTATCACATCATATGGTTGATTTTTTTTTTCAGAGATGAAGGAAGAGGGAGAGAGAGAAATATCCATGATGAGAAAGAATCACTAATCTGCTGCCTCCCGCACACCCCCTGCCAGGGATCAAGCCCACAACCTGGGCCTGTGTCCTGACCAGGAATCAAACCATGGCCTCCTGAGCCATGCTGGCTGGGCTATTGTGGATTATTTTCCATTGTCCTGTGAGTCCTCTCCCTTAGTATAATTATTGGCACATAGTGATAAAAAAATAAAAAAGTGGCACCCAGATACTACCTGAGCACTAATTTTATATCCAGTAGAAAAACCAGTGCTATTTCCAAGAGGTTTCTAACTACTATTCTTCTTAAAACCCCTGTCACAGTTTCTGTGCCCAGCATGGGGCAGTTGCTCCTTCGCCTCTGCCCTGAGATGGACCCAGATAGACTTTGCACGGAGAGACTTAATGTCACAGCAAGAGCAGCACCCGCAGAACTAAACACTAGGCATCCCTGGCTGCAAAGCCCTTGCGTGGTGTTGCCGTGTTTCCTTGTCATTAGCTCTCTCCGGTCTGGCCTCCTGTCCAGTGTCTGTTCATTTCTGAGGCAGGACAGTTGAGTTAGTACTTTTGTTTCCTTTTCTCCTGCTATTCCAGGTGCTGAGGTATTACCTGCAACCCTGAGGGACTTAGAGAATAGCTTGCAGGAATCAAAGTCTTTGCTAACGCTTAAGATAAAATGAAAGTTAATCTCACAAGGGAAGGAAGGAAAGAAGGGATGGAGAAAAGAAAGGAAGCAGGAGGGAAGGAGAAAGGGGAATGAATGAGAGGGAAATATATGGACACTGCTCCCAGCCCATGTCTGTTTTCCAAGTATGAACAGAAATTGTTTCCATCTCAAACCACCATCAGCCTCTAACTAAATCATATACCTTATCTGTGGCATAGACTCTCTCTCCCTCCCTCCCTCCCACCCTCCCCCATCTCCCACTTAAGGACAGATAATTAACATTAAAGATGAGTGGCAGTACCTGTCTCCCCACGTCAGGTCTCTATCCCAGTCAGACACAATGCAATTACAATAAGGAATTCATGGGTTAGTGTTCTCCCATGTTGGTTGAGTGGTGTTTTGGGTTTTGTTTTGTTTTTTGGTAGAGAATGAGCTCTACTGAAATCTGTCAGTATAATTGGTAAGTAGTAGATAATGTATAAGTGTTTGTTACATAAATGAATAAGTAATCAAGTAAATAACAAATTTATAAACAGGAGGAAATGATTGAGCAGGTGCGGTAAGCATCCGGGATAAAGGGATGAAGAAACAGATGGGGCCATCCGTTTAGGAAAATCCAAGGAGGGCCTTTCTGCAAAGCACTGATGACGAGGACCTGAGGAAGCTGCGAAGGAAGCAGAAGGGATGGTGCAGAGATGCCAGCCAGCAGAGGCGGAGTGGTTGCCACATCTAGACCTGAAGGATAAGGGGGAGGGAGCGGGCATGGATGGTGGAGGCCCTTGAGGCCATTGTTCAGATCAATCTCCCCAGGCAGAGGGCAGGGAAGAGAAGGTTAGAGAGTGGAACTGCAAGAATAAGCACAGGATATTAAGTAAAATCGAGAATTGAACTCTGGACCAGGAGTAGTTGCCAGTAGAGCAGGCTGAGCTTCAAGCTGTGAAAAAAAGAGTCAAAATAAGCATTAATAGTCAGGAAAGGGAGTGGTCGTCAGATGGTGGTGTGGAGCTGGTACACCAACATGTTAATCATAACCCCCCCAAAGAAAGGTGACCTTAGTTTTATCAAAGGCCACTTTTCGAGCAGGTCAACAGAAGGGATTGAAAACCTTTCCCTCGATGACGACCTGGAGGTGGTAGAGAACAATGAAAGGAACTTCAAACGTGGTTCTGAGTTGCTGTGCTATTGGCCAATCGTCTTAAAACCAAAAATAAATTTGTCTTAAAACCTAATTTATAAAACCAATGCCAAAATAAGAATTCTGAACTAAAAATAAACAAATAAACAACAAGAACTAGTCTCCAGAATTGAATGTTCTCTCCCTGGCAAAGTGAATGTTGTGGGTTAATAGAAGACAGGCAGTGGCCTTAATCTCTCGGCTCCTGCCTTTCCCCTTTTGCTCATGTTAGCCTCGTGATAAATGATGTAGAATTTCTCAGAGAGAGAGAAAATTATGCCCAATATAAAAAGTGGTTGAAAAAGCTGATTACAGAGTCATTAGCCCCTGTGGGCTCATTTTATTGCTATAAAGTCATCATTCAAGTAGACATATATTTAGCTTCTGTGGCCTTCATTTGTGGTAAGCAAAATAACCTCAGACACATTCACACACACAAACCAAGGCAGCCCAAGTTCAAAGTTCCTATTTTCAGTGATGTGACAGCCAGTCTACTAAATTAGAAAAGCCCAGAGCAGAAACAGAGAAACGTCATCAATGTGTGTGCTGTGTGCTGTGTGCTATGTGCCGTGTGCAGCTCTGAGCACATCTGGGGACAGGGTTACTCCTAGGTGACAGTCATGAATTCTGTGAGGGACACTTCAAATGCAACGTGTGGCCAGAGGAAGGCACCCAAGGTGGTGAGGAACGTACACATCTTGTCATATGAGAAATAGTTAAAGGAACTGAACATGTTTAGCCTAGGCCAATGGTCGGCAAACTCATTCGCCAACAGACTCAAACATCAACAGGATGACGATTGAAATTTCTTTTGAGAGCCAAA
Source organism: Antrozous pallidus (assembly GCA_027563665.1). Classification (NCBI taxonomy): domain Eukaryota; kingdom Metazoa; phylum Chordata; class Mammalia; order Chiroptera; family Vespertilionidae; genus Antrozous; species Antrozous pallidus. The sequence continues at coordinate 93,508,236 of CM050518.1, forward strand.
TTTTTTAAACTTCTTCTAACGCCACTTCTTCAAAATAGACTCTCCCAGGCCATGGTATTTTGTGGAAGAGCCACACTCAAGGGGCCAAAGAGCCGCATGTGGCTCGCAAGCTGCAGTTTGCCGACCACGGCCCAGGTAACAGGTTATCTATGTAAAACAAAAAAGTCTTTTATTTCATTTAGGGCTGACTATGGAAATCAGAAGGATTTATTCTCTAGCTAGTCCACACATTTATGGACAGATTCTTTCAAAGTGAAATATTTACTCCTGCATTGTCAATATTTATGATCAAATGTAATTTTCCTGTTATTGCACTGTCTCTAAAAGTTAAAAAAAGAATTTATTAGCAACACAATGATCTCTAAAACCGGAAGCTCCCTATGGCAGGCGGGTTTGTGTTCAGGCCCTGGAGGCCTGGCTGTGAGGCGCAGTCTAGAAGGAGAGTCTGGGTTCCTTGGTTCAATGTGCACAGGGATGATCCTGGAACCTTGGGAAGCTGCAGGTTCTGATGCAGCGGATCTCGGCTGGAGCCCGGGGTTCTGCATTTCAAGGAAGAGCCAGGTGATTGGGATGCCGCTGGTCCGTGGACCACACTTTGATTGGAAAGGCATCCAGGTCACTGCCCCTCCAACAGTGTCTGCGTTTAGTGGGAATCAGCGGGTCGCTGTGTCATCTCCGACGGCATGTCTCTCAGGGAAAGAAACAAATGAGAAGGGGTTTTCTTGTGGTGGATCTGGCTCAGAAACGGCGAGCACCACCCCAGGACCGGCGGCTGGCTCTGCATTCCACTTCACGGCTGCCTCCCGATGACGCCCATTGATTTGGGCCCGTCCCGTTGCTATGGGCTGCAGACTGGGTGGAGAGGGTCGCCTGTATGCAGTGGCCTTTGAGATCTTAGTTCTGAGCACTCTCCTCGGCCTCCCCTCACACTGCCACATCCTGTTGACGTCCTCCACGCACTGTCATCCTCCCTCACTGATTGTGTTCAGATCAGACATTTAGTGCGTTTTTCCAGGTTCAGCCTTGGAGTAATTCAGCCAGGATCTTGGTGTCTTCCTTTTCACTTCTCCCCTCTGCGAGGACCAAGCCCCTCAGCGACCATTCTTGCCCTTCAGCTCAGAATCCGTCTTCCTGATATGGTCTCTGCCACCACATTCTTCCCATGCTGCGTGGGGAGCGTACATATCCAGGCTGTTTGCCAGAATAATTTCAAGTTTCTAGAAAGGCAGAGGTCATCCAATATCACTTTCAAACATGCTCTGTTTTTCCTCTGTAGGTGACAGGACAAATACTGAGGAAACTGGTAGTGGAGATTCACCCGGCAAGGACGGTTACAACCTTCAGAAAACATGAGATGCTTCCTGGGAAGGTAAGCTCAGAGTTTCTGAATTTAGAATGCTTCCTGCCCACAGTTTCCAAAGTCGCAAGCCGCTGGGTGAGCTGGGAATGCTCCCAGTATCTCCTTCCCTGAAGCGTCCCCAGCAAGGTCCCGCAGGACATGAGTTCAACTTGCACTTCATCTGTCTGTTAGGATGTCAAGGCCCAAGGCCGTTCTGTTGAGCTTGGTAGGAAAGGGAGGATTGAGAGGAAGGCAGCTCCCTTGTTAACGGTGTCCAGGGAAAGAGGGGCCTGGAGCTCTTCAAATGAAGATGAGAAACTGACAAAGAGGAGCAGCCACCAATGTGAGGAGACCTTCCATGCAGTGAGGTGCATGGGAAGGGGGGGGGGGACGCAGTTGAGGAATCCCACTCATGGGTTCCACTCTCCAGCATTTCTCACATGATTCCCGTCCAGCACGGACAGCAAGAGTGCTACGTGCTCATATCCACTGGCTGCAAGGACAGTCCTTTTTCCAGCTGGCATTCTGTCTTGAAACCGTTATTTCCCCTCGGGGAAGATCATTATCGATGTAAAAGATCAACAACAGAGAAAAGATTGCACTTCACACAGTCCTACTTTTCTGTGTGTAGAAATGTTTGTCTCTACCTCAATGGAGGTGTCCCTCATAATTTGACAGTGGATGTTGGAATTTTGTCAAACAAGTGGGTTTCATATCTTGACTGTTTCAAAAACCATGAAATCCTTTATGTTCTGATTGTGGAACTTTGAACTTGTTTTCAGTCCAAGGATTATCTCTGAACAACAACAAGAAGAAAGACATGAGCCACTGGAAATTCCAATGTATACTCTCAGTGTCCTTAAAAATGCATCTTAATACCTCTGTCTCCTCCTCCAATTTTTTTTTCAGTCTGTTTTCCAAGCAGTGATAAGCCCAAGGTTACATATTCTCTACAGTTTTCAAATCAATACTACCTTCTATCAGCATAGCTGCGCAGTTCAGGGCTCTGCGGCCAGCTACCATGACAATAGACGCACAGCCTGGAACCAGTTTTAGTTAATTAGAGTCAATCAATCCAAACTCGGCAAACTTCCTCATGTGAAACAATAGTCTAATGAACTCAAGTTGGCAAGATGATTGGGAAACACAAATTATTGCACCCTGATAAATTAAATGCGACCATTCCCAAAACTTCTTTCTAAATGAATACCCCAGGAAGGCATATATGAGTATTTAATATAATTAAGAATAAGAGGAAAATGAACGCAGAGCAGCTACTAAAGGCCCTCCGGTTTGTTAACGGAAGACACTCTCGCACCAGAACCAGGGCAGTGTGAGGGCACAGAGGGAAGAGACGTGGGCCCGGGTTGTCCTTGTTCTTGTGTAGGCAGCGTCCAGAGAGTGGGTTTATGTGACAAAAGGGTCCACGCCTTTCCCCGGAAACTGCCACATCTGATGTGCTGTATCATTGGTCTCATAGCACATGTGCTCAGTGCTCAAGGCCTGCCGTAAACTAAGGAAAATAGCCATTTCCACGTGGAATGGAGAGAATAAGACAAAGATTTACCCTCCCCCGAGCCAGACCTTGCTGTTGCTTTACCCCAGGTAATCTGAGAATCCAGTCAGCACTGTTACTTTGGGTTAAAAACCATGTTGATGGGATATAGTTACATGGGAGGGGTAAGGGAACTTTTCCATGCAAATTGATGTGAAGGTACCAGATGTCCAATTTGGGAAACAGGAGGTGGGAAGCAAAAGGGAACTGGATGAGTATTGATGGAGAAAGGAAGTTAAAAAATGTAAAATGGTGAATTTAAAAAAACAAAAATAAGATTCCTGTACCTCAACTTAAGCTAAAATTGGTCCTATTATTGGCTGCTGGTAGGGAAACATCTCACATGAAAATGCCTTGTAAGAGGCAGTGGATAGAGCTCTGACCTAGAGTTAGAACTCAGGGCAGGGGGCAGGGTTGGGGGGAGCGTGGTGGGTGCAGAGGGTCTAGCCAGTTCTGTGATCTATTTGGCCTCAGTTTCCTTATCTAAAAAATGGGTGTTGAGGTAAATGATCACTGAAGAAGCTTCCAATTCAAAATATTCCAACTCCAGGCACAGTTTCATGAATAGTTTTTAATAACTTACTATAGTGACACATGTCAACGGCTGTTATAGCCTGCATGTTTGTGTCGTCACACATTGGTATGTTGAAAACTAAACCCCAATGGGATGGTGTTTGGAGGCTGAGCCTTTGGAAGAGAATTGGATCAGGGCAGATAAGTCGTCATTCCTGGGATTCGTGCCCCAATAAAAGAGGCCCTAGAGAGCTGTCTCTCCCGTTCCACCATGTGAGGTCCCAGGGAAAGGAGACATTTATGAACCAGACATCCAATCTGCCGGCACCTGACCTTGAACTTCCCACCAGAGATAGAAATGCTGTTGTTTTAGCCACCCCAACTATGGTAGTTTTGTTATAGCAACCCAAATAGACTATGGCAACTACTGAGTTACTGTGGGACTTCTCTCAAATAATCAGACAGATCAAGGCCAATGCCATAAAGATATCATATGTTACGTTAGATTTCACTACTTTCTGTTGAACTCCCTTCTATTTTTCTCATAATCTAAATCACAGTTAACTTAGTCTGTATATACCTCTCACAATCATGTGCATTTTATTGGCATTTACCGGGTGCATAAACAGGGCTTGTTTAAAGTGGTTTAAAGGTTGGCCCATGTTCATGGTGCTGTTGTTATCCATCCATGTCTCATCAGGTTTGCTCCATTTTTTTTATTCTTAGAAGATGGCGCACTCTTGTTTTTAACAAGATATTTCACTCTTCTTCATGACATAAATCAATAGTCAAAATAACGTGAAGACAGGAAATCAGAGTTATGTTACTCATAGTCCTCTAATGTTTAACACAGTATATCGCTATAAAAGGTACTTGATCAGTAGAAGTTGGATGACAGAAGCAAAGATGAATGAATAGAACGCAGATGGATGGGGGAATAAATGCACGAGCAAATGAGAAGTCAATGTAAATACAATGCACACAGTTTCTGTTTCTTGTTTTGGGGAAAACACTTAATTTTTTATTATTAGAAACTTATTTTGGGAAATGGACAGTATTTTAGGTAATAGAAATATGTGACAAAATTCTATGCATTTTTATATTTACTGAATATATTTGTACTCATTTAACTACTAAGAAAAATATAACTAAAATAAAAAATAATATTTAAATTTCAAAGATATGCTACTAATAATTCAGAAATGGAGTAATTATAATAAGAATAAGCTAATGGAGTAATTAGAATAAGAATAAGCTAATTCTTGACACAATTGAACTGAACAATGTCTCTCCATTTTTGCAACATATCCTATACTAGAGACCCAGTACACGAAATTCGTGCACGGGTGGGGAGTGGAAGGGGGCTGCACCCTCTCCAATCTGGGACCCCTCGAGGGATGTCTGACTGCCCGGTTAGGCCCCCTGCCACATCTCAGATTTAAATTCTATCATTAGCAATCGAGTGAATTCTAACCAAGGGTTTACTTTGCAGATACAGTTTGTATCTATAACTTAAACCTCACAGAACCAGTTGCTTCTTCGCTAACCACGTAAGAAACATACAGTATTTCCACTGGCCATGCCCCCGCCCATGGTGATGAGAAACTCGCTTGTGCGTCTGACATTTCTGTGTAAAACAGCAGCTGCTTCACTCATGTGGAAGCAGCCTCTTCTCTCCCCCTCACTCCCCCGGGGATCTCTCAGTCCCCGGGGAGGTGGGTGGGCTCCCTGCTGGCAATGCCTCGTGCTCACAGAGATGCTTCCAACCTCTCGCTGACAGCTAAAACGAACTCATTCTGCGAGAAATATGCTTCCAGGGGAAGACAGCCAGACCTGCTTTCCTCTGGGAGACAGAGCAGGAGGGGAGCCATCGCCCTGTGCCCATCTTGCTGAGTCCAACACCCACAGCCACGCAGGGCCAGCTGCGCACAGGGCAGAAACCAAAGGCTAATCCTCTCACTGCTGCTAACCCGTCAGAGGAAAGGTTGAGGTCAGAGGATGAGCAGACGATTTCAAACAGGAGCATGTCTGTTAGTGTGCTGGGTCCTCCACTTCCGTTCTCTTCAGTCATCATCACCATCCGAATTGTCATTGCTCTAGCTGCCCTACCTTCTTACTCTTAAAAGTTCCGGAGACTACAATAATGTATTTTTCCTTTCCCTCTGGCCTCCTTTCCTTTCTCCTAGGTTCCTTAAACCATCCACTTAATGAACATCCTCATTCATTGTGTCCTTAGAATTCCACCCCCGGGGAAGAAGTGGCGTGAGGTTCCTTATGCACCTAACATTCCTAATTGTTTCTGGAACTCTCTATATCTGCCTCTTAAGTGATGGATAGTCTATGTAGTTTTTTTTTTTTAAGTGGTAAACACCGATTGTCAACTTCTTCCTAAAAGCTTTATTTTCCTTAAACTTATTTGTAATAATTTATTTATCGAACATTTATTAGATACCAAATATATGCCAGGACCTCAGCTATGTGCTGTGACTAGAAAAAAATAATACTTTTTGAGGAACCTATACTCTAGTAAGATAAAGCAATACATGAGTGCTTTTATATACACACCTAAGAGGTCTAAGATAGTCGTGTACATTGTGCTGTGGAAACGTAAAGGAGAATTAACTTAATCTGTAGAAATTAGGGGGGTGTCACAAAGAGGGGGCAGCATGGGGCTTCTCCTGGTGGGGGGGGAGAGGAAGGGGAGGTTAGCAGGCAGTGACTTTCTCCAGTCTTTCCAGAGGAAGAAAAACAGCCTGAGTGAGGGCCAGGGGATGGTCCACACATTTAATCATTGTCCTGAGTAATTCAGTCTTCTTAATACACAGACCCGCCTCCTTTGTGAAACACCTCTACATATCCACAGAGAGCAAGACTCTCCTGAACTATAACATCCCTTCCTTTGGTCCTCAAACTAGCCAATCTTTGGAGAATCCACAGCGGGTCTCTCTTTCTGGACAGCTATCCAACGTGCCACTCCTCAGCAGCCAAAAGACCTGGGGAGGCCTCCTCCTGCAGAGATGTGCTTTCAGGATTCCTCAGCAACTGTATGCAGCTCATTCATCCCCAAAAGCGTTGGAGGCTCCATCCTCATGATGACCAGATGTCTTACAGGAGCCTACATCAACACTTCAAATGACTCCCTGCGAGTTTCCAAGACCCAGGGTATCTTCAAGGATGTTTGCTGAAGGGGATCAGCTGGCAGCTGGGTAGCAACGCTGTAGAAAATGCCTCTTCACAGGAAGGACCCTGTGCTCTTCACATTGTCCCACTGCCTTCCCCGGGACTACAGTGTTTCAGAGGACAGAATAAGTAACTTTCTTCCAAAGGTCATGGATCATGGCCAATCTGAGAACTGAAGGATCTCTCTCTCTCTCTCTCTCTCTCTCTCTCTCTCTCTCTCTCTCTCTCCCTCTTTCTCTCACCCTCTCTTTCTTCTCTTTTCTTCTCTTTTCTTGGATGGATGGCAGATCTATAAATAAATGGCTACAGTGGATATCCATGTGATATCAGTAGAGAAAAAAAGGTAGACACCATCCTTCAGAAAGCTGGTGTTTTCATCCCTGAGTAAAATGCAGAGCAATGTGATTTGGAAAGCAAAGGAATGGCCCAGCCAAGTGTGGCTCAGGGGTTGAGCGTTGACCCAGGAACCAAGAGGTCACCAACACGTGCCCAGGTTGGACTGAATACTTGTGTGTGTGGGGGGGGATGGGGGGATAGCATGCAGGAAGCAGTCGATCCATGATTCTCATCATTGAAGCTTTTATCTCTCTCTAAAAAAGAGGGAATATGCAAATGGACCATCACTCTGTCCCAAAAGATGGCAGTGCACATAGCCACAAGGTAGTGGCACCCAGTCCCCTCAGCCCCAGCGGAGTCCCCCTGTCCTTTCAGCACAGTCACGGGGGCAGCAGGTGCATGGTGTGGTCGAACTCACCCTCAGCCTCCCCCCGCAGCTGCCCAAGGCCAGCCTGAGGTGCAGGCAAACCTCAGATGGCAGCTGCACAGCCACCCAGGGCTGCCCGAGGCTCAGGGAACCAGGGCTAGGCCAGGCCTGCGCTGCCGGCAGTGGCAGCGGTAGAAATGTGATGGGGCGTTGCCTTCCCCTGATCACCAGGTTCTTCTTGTGTTTCCTTACAAAATGAAAGTGTCACACACTGCCAGAACTGAACCCATGAAACCTGTCAGGGCAGCCAGCCTGTGGTCTGAGGGGAGCCTGCCTCCATTCCCCACCCTCCCCAGGGCACCAGCTACAGAGAAGTCCTGACTCATCCCTACCACGAGTTTCTCAGCTGACTGTATTCCAACGTCCCCAAAGAGAGAGCTTCCTTTTGTAAACCGTCTGTTTCATATTTAAGATGGCTAGAGATGTGCTTTTGTCAGAAATGCTGCTGAGAAAGAAAAACAAGGAAGCCCTTCCAAGACTGCCCTGCACCTCAGGGTTTACAAAATGAAGCTCTCTCTCCCCTCGGACCAGAGGCTGGCTGCCCTGACAGGTCTCACGGGTTCAGTTCTGGCAGTGTGCGACATTTTCATTTTGTAAGGAAACATGAGAAGCAACCTGGTGATCAGGGGAAGGCAACGCCCCATCACATTTCTACCACTGCCACTGCCGGCAGCGCAAACCTGTCCTAGCCCTGGTTCCCTGAGCCTCGGGCAGCCCTGGGTGGCTGTGCAGCTGCTATCTAAGGTTTACCTGTGCCTCAGGCCCATTCTGGGCAGCTGGGCAGCCAACATCCAAGGCTTGCCTGCACCTCGGGCCGGCCCTGGGCAGCTGGAGGAGCTGAGGGTGGGTCTGGCCACACCATGCACCTGCTGCCCCCGTGGCTGGGCTGAAAGGACTGGGGGACTCCGCTGGGGCTGAGGGGACTGGGTGCCACCACCTTGTGGCTATGTGCACTGCCATCTTTTGGGACAGTGTGATGGTCCATTTGCATATTCCCTGTCTTTTAGAGAGAGATAAAAAGCTTCAATGATGAGAATCATGAATCAACTGCTTCCTGCATGCTATGCCCCCTACCCCTTCCCCCCCCCACACACACACACACACACAAGTATTCAGTCCAACCTGGGCATGTGTTGGTGACCTCTTGGTTCCTGGCTCAACGCTCAACTCCTGAGCCACACTTGGCTGGGCCATTCCTTTGCTTTCCAAATCACATTGCTCTGCATTTTACTCAGGGATGAAAACACCAGCTTTCTGAAGGATGGTGTCTACCTTTTTTTTCTCTACTGGTATCACATGAATATCCACTGTAGCCATTTATTTATAGATATGCCATCCATCCATCTATGCAGCCATCAAGAAAAGATAAGAAAGAGAGGGTGAGAGAAAGATAGAGGGAGAGAAAGAGAGAGCTATCCTTCAGTTCTCAGAATGGCCATGATCTTTGGAAGAAAGTTACTTATTCTGTCCTCTGAAACACTGTAGTCCCGGGGAAGGCAGTGGGACAATGTGAGGAGCACAGGCTCCTTCCTGTGAAGAGGCATTTTCTACAGCGTTGCTACCCAGATGCCAGCTGATCCCCTTCAGCAAACGGCCGTGTTCCTGACACCAGTCTCTGCGCCTCTCACTGTGGCAGCTTCACCTAGAAGCCCTGCCCTGGCAACCAGATTCTTTCTCCGTCGGCCGGGATCCATTTTTGAATTCTGTTGTGTTTTATTTTATTTTATTTTTTTCAGCCAAGGATGGTTCTCGTGGTGTAGTAAGTGACATTAGGCTTTTGTAAATTCTTGCAGAATATAACAGATCATTGGTTTTATAACACAGTCGCTGCTTTTGCATGCTGATGAGATTATTAGTAGCAGCCTAGACTACAGCCTCCCTGCCTACTGTTAGTTAAGGAAAAAGAAAAAAAAGAGGAAAAGTTTACTAAATGGTCTCTTGTCAACTGTATCTGAAAATCATTATCCTTTCTCCATTTCCTCTCCTGGAAAAGTCTCTTCAGCCAGCTGGTGGGTCATGTCCACATGAAGATATGGGGTGATCATCCCGCCTCAGGGTGGTTCTGGAGGGGGGGGGAGGCTCTGCCAGGCATCAGCATCCCCATGGCACATCCTGGGGCCTGGGGGTTTGTGCCTCAGGTGAGGACAAGCCCCTGATGCCAGCAGACTTGCCTGGAGCCAATCGGATGCCTGGAAGCTTTCCCTGGGAACAAATCCTAAGCAGGGAATGCAGTGGCTTCTTTGATTTGGCATCTCTCCACAACACAGAGCCGCCCTTTAGGGTGTCAGGTGGCCTCCTGTACAGAGATTTAAGATGAATCCTACGTCCCCGAGGCATGACTCAGTGGTTGAGCTTTGACCTATGAACCAGTAGGTCACTGTTTGATTCCTAGTCAGGGCACATGCCCGGGTTGTGGGCTCGATCCTCAGTGGGGGCATGCAGGAGGCAGCCGATCAGTGATTCTCCCTCATCATTGAAGTTTTTCTCTCTCCTTCTTCCTCTCTGAAATCAATATATGTAGAGGCCCCCCTGAGAAGGCACATGGGCATTTCTTTCATTATTATCAGCTGAACAAAAGGCAATAGGCAGAGCCATGCCCTGGGAACATGCTTCACCAAAAAGGCTGATGTGTTATCAGTTTGGCCTTCACCTTTGCCCAGGTGCCAGTAGTAGGACTTTTGAGATGTAAATCCAGTCAAGCACCAGGAATTGCTCGGGCCTACTCAAGAATGCAAATAATCTCCTTTGATCCTAACTTTTGGTGTAACTTCCTAGTATTTTGGGGATATAAAATAAACATGCTGCATGGGCTCCGAGTCCCTGTCTCTCCATCAGAGAGAACTGACGTCCCACCCGGCCCCAGCTTATTGCTTCTATTTCTGTGTCTTCTAGAATCTTCTCTTTTTTTATTTCTCAATCCCCAGCTCCTCTACTCAGAAACTGGACCCACTCTCTTTCCACACTGGATGTGGAAAAGAGAGGAAACTCCTACAAATATAAATATATTTTTAAATAAAATAAAATAAAATGCATCCTGCTAAGAAAATTAAGAGCATTCCCTTCTTGGGCCCAGAGTCTGTAAGGCAGAGTAACTACCTGTGCCATTCAAGGGCCGATGTGCTCCCCACGCTGTAGCGTGGTGCCAGGCAAAAGGGAGGTGCCACCCGCTCCCAGGAGGGCCTGGCACAGACAGGGAGCACAGCATGCTGGTCGGGAGGAGTGCCCTTTGTATGAAGGGCCGAAAGGGTGGCATTGGAAAGGTGCCTGTGGCGTGTGCACCGTGTCTTTCTGTCCACCCCACGTCGCACAGCACATCTGGGTCTGCATTTCAACCCTGGCATCTGCACCTCAGGTTGATGCCATGCCTACTGCAGAGCTGGCCTGTGCCTGGTACCAGTCCCCCAGACGTCACAGGTTCAGCACAGGCAGAACCGGGATCTGGGTGTGTGCGCGCCTGTTACCATGAGCCATCTCCTTGGATTCAGCGGCCAGACCTATGAGACACGCAGTGGTGTTTTAAACACTGCCTGCCGCTAGTTTGCATTCCCCTGAAATTGGGAGTATATTCTGGTTTGAAATCCCCCCCGTGATAGTTTCAAAACTGAATCAATTTCTCTCCTTTTTAAAAAAATATATTTTATTGATTTTTTACAGAGAGGAAGGGAGAGGGATGAGAGTCAGAAAAATCAGCTGCCTCCTGCACACCCCCCACTAGGGATGTGCCCACAACCAAGGTACATGCCCTTGTCTGGAATCGAACCCAGGACCTTTCTGTCCACAGACCAACGCTCTAGCCATGGAGCCAAACCAGTTTCGGCTCTCCTTTTGTTTTGTATTGCCCTTTTCCTCAGTTTCTGGGAATGTCTGTGTTTTAGGGACAATCCTTTAAAAAGGAATAATGTCTAAAAATAATACTGTTCTCTCTGGGATTTTAACCGTATTCTCAGGTTCTTTGTGTGTAGCTGTTCTTAGCTACTGACATTCTCCTTTGGGTTTATTTGCAGTCAATGTTTAAGCCTACAGTGGAAGTTATTATTTAAGAGCTTTCTTCTTGTCCTGGCCGAGTGGGTCCATTGGTTGGAGCATCATCCCATACTCCAGTGGTCGGCAAACCGTGGCTCGTGAGCCACATGCGGCTCTCTGGCCCCTTGAGTGTGTCTCTTCCACAAAATGCCATGTGCGGTGCGCACGTATAGTGGGATTGAAACTTCGTGGCCCATGTGCAGAAGTCGGTTTTGGGCCTGGGCGAGTCTATTTTGAAGACGAGGCATTAGAACATTCAAGGGGCCAAAGAGCCGCATGTGGCTCATGAGCCTTGGTTTGCCGACCACTGCCATAGACCAAAAGGTTGTGGGTTCAATTCCCAGTAGGGGAGCAGATGGGGGGCAACCAGTTGATATTTCTCTCTCTCTCTCTCTCTCTCTCTCTCTCTCTCTCTCTCTTTCTCTCTTTATCTCTATCTCTCTCTTTCTCTTCCTACCCCCGCCCCCTCCTCTCCCAAATCAATAATAACATATCTTTGAGTGAGGATAAAAAAAAAATTGTTTCTACCCTAACCAGTTTGGCTCAGTGGATAGAGCATCGGCCTGGGTACCGAAGGGTCCCAGGTTCAATTCCGCTGAAGGGCATGTACCTTGGTTGCGGGCGCATCCCCAGTAGGAGGTGTGCAGAGGCAGCTGATCAATGTTTCTAACTCTCTCTCCCTCTCCCTTCCTCTCTGTAAAAAATCAATAAAATACATGTTTTTAAAAATTGTTTCCACTTGAATGACTACTTCCGGTTTTATTAAATTAGTTCATGTAGGCAGAAGACTGAAATAACCAAAGAAAAGGCAAGTCTCAGGATCAGGGTTTCGGGACAAGTGCCAGCCCCCTGCCTCCAGCCCAAGACAGAAACTGGGTTCAGTACTAGGAGCGAGAAGACCACACAGGCTGTCATCTACAGGATGGGGGGAAACCACAGCACGAAATACTAACTGTGCCATCTGTGCAATCAGAGGGCACCGTCCCCTGAAAATCTGGGAGGTCAGCAGCGCCATTGTACAGCCTTACCCTCCTGGACAGAGCATCCCCACACCTAGACCAGGCTTCTTTGCAGATCAGCAGAGGATAATGGAGTTCAAACTGTGAATAGATAGGAATTCAGATCCCTCCTCCCACATTTGCTGTGCTATCTAGCACCAGATAATTCACTTCTCTGAACTCTGAGACTTCCTTCTGTGCAAACAGACCAATAGTGAGACCTGCCTGGCAGGTTCCTTGTTCCAGCTGAGGGAGTGCATGGGAGTAGCTTAACCGGGTACCGTGTACAGCAAGGCCTCTTCACGCGCCCCCTGCACCGTGGTCATGTTATTCCCGCCTGTGTGCCTGGAGCAGCAGGGTTTGGGCCGGGTTATTGAATTTCTTTCCATTGGAGAGTGTATTTCTTTCCCCTCGTTTGAGCTGTGTGTGGTCAAAGTGCTCTTGTGACATTCTCACCCATGTCACCTGTCCCCCCTGTCTACTCTGACCTGGTCCATGAGTTCCCTTAGCCCCGTGGTCGCCAAACTGCAGCTCATGAGCTACATGCAGCTCTTTGGCCCCTGGAGTGTGGCTCTTCCACAAAACACCATGGCCTGGGTGAATCTATGTTGAAGAAGTGGCATGAGAAGACGTTTAAGTTTTAAAAATGTGGCTCCCCAAAGACGTTTCAGTCGTCGTGCTGGTGATATTTGGCTCTGTGGACGGATGAGTTTGCCGACCACTACCTTAGCCCGTTGTGCACTCTCCTACTTTGTAGTATTAAATTGCAGCTTGTGAGGAGGGTGGCTCTGATCAAAGCGTTCACAGGGATGCTCACGGGACGTGGGGCGGTTCATTTCTGAGTGGGGGGGCCACGTCGCCCGGCTGCCGACAGCTCTGTGCGGCTCCCTGAGCTGTGTCTCTGGTCTTCCTATGAGAATGAGAACACGTTGCTCTCTTCCTGGGCGCCACCCGGCCACGCCTGAATGGCCTCGGCAAGCAGCCAGGGCTGCCAGCCGCAGCCTCTGATCTCTGTGGATCCGCTTCCTGTGGCCGCCCCTGCTGGGCCCCTCCCTTGTCTGACTTCCTGAGAGGCTCCCCCCAGGCCTTACTCTCCCTCCCAGCCTCCTCCTGTGAGAATGTGCTTCCTGCCTGTGGGCTCAGGACCCTAACGGAATGCCTAGCTGGGGGTGACTCAGAGACAGCTTTCACTTCTCACCGCTCTGGAGGGGGGTTTCACAATCAAGGTGGGACAGATTAGGGGACAGATGAGAACCGCTTCCTGGTTCTTATGGTGTCTTCTCATTGCGTCTTCACTCAACAGAAGGAGAGGGAGCTCTCCGGGCCTCTTTTTTTTTTTTTTAAATATATTCTTACTGACTTCAGAGAGAAAGGAAGTGGGAGAGAGAAATAGAATCATCAATGATGAGAGAGAATCATTGATCGGCTGCCTCCTGCACACCCCAATGGGGATCAAGCCCGCAACCTGGTCATGTGGCCTGACCTGGAATTGAACCATGACCTCCTGGTTCTTGCTGGCCAGGCTCTGGGGCCTCTTTTATAAGAGCACTAATGGCGTTCCTGAAGGCTCCCCTCTTCCCACCCCCATGACCCAATAACCTCCCAAAGGTCTCTCCTCCTAATATTATTACATTGGGGATTCCATTTCAACAAATAAATTTTGGGGGAACTCAAATACGCAGTCAATAACACTTGCTTTAACATACCCATTATAACTCTCTCTCCTCTCCTCTCCTCTCCTCTCCTCTCCTCTCCTCTCCTCTCCTCTCCTCTCCTCTTCTCTTCTCTCCTCATCAAAAATCTTTGGAGACATTCATTCAACAAGTATGTTTTGAGTGCCTTTATGTGCCAAGCATTGTGTTAAGCACCAGGGATATTCATTAAATGAGAACAAATGAGGCCTTGAGAACTCAGAGTCTACCCTAGACAACAGAGGATGGATAGCGACAAATAAGTGAAGAGATAACCCAAATACTTTTAGACTGCGATTACTGTTTTAAAGGAAATAAGCAGGGTATTACCCTTGAATGTAAGAGAGGAATTTACTCCAATGATGCAGACACAGTAGGTCTTTCTAAGGAGAAATATTCCAGAAAAGACTCTGAGAATGAGGGGGTAGCTAAGCATGTGAAGAGCCAGTGGGAAAAACTTTTTAGGCTGGAGGCTCAGCGAGGGCTGTACCTTGAATGTGGGAGAGAACTGGAAATGTTCCAGGACCTCAAATGATGTAGTACAGCAGCTAGACCCCTGTGAGACTGCAGAGACCAATAGTCAAGAGCAGAACATGCAGGGTCCTGCAGACCCAGGAGGATCGGAGCAGGGTTGTATAATGCACTAAGGATGATGGAAAACAAATGCAAGGTTGGAAACATCAGGAAGACCTGCTCCAATTTACCATTTAAGAACGCTAGCCCAGCCAGGGTGGCTCAGTGGTTGAGCACCGACCTATGACCAGGAGGTCACAGCACAATTGCCAGTCAGATCACATGCCCTGGTTGCGGGCTCAATCTTCAGTAGGGGGCATGCAGGAAGTATCCAGTCAATGATTCTCACTCCTTATTGACGTTTCTATCTCTCCCCCGCTTCCTTCCGCTATGAAATCAATAAAAAAATTTTTTTTTAAAAAAAAGAACTCTAAAGTGTGAGTGGAAAAGTGAGGGATGTCAGACGTATAGCCTGGAGGCCAGAGTGAAGGTTCTAGCAGCTTTTCAGAACCTAGAGTTGGACAGGAGGTGGCGTGGAAGTGGTAAGGTTGAATGAATTCCAAGGACATGAAGACGGAACTGAAGGAATGTAATGGCAGTGTTGGGGGAGGAGGCGGAGGGAAATGGGGGGGGTTTGAAAGACTTCCTGAGGACCCCGGGTTTCTGATGGAGCCACTGAGCAGAGGGCCTATCAGTCACTAAGATGAGGGAGCGTAGGGAGGGATGGGTTGGGGCATAAACATGAACGTGTCAAGTTCGAAATGTCTGTGAGACGTCCACGCGGAAATGTCGAGAAGGCACCGCCCAACCAGGTTCTGCGTTCCACTGACCTGCTCACCAATGTGTCCACACCGGCTGCATCGGGAAACTTAAAAGCAACCGCCACCGTTTGCAGGTGACAGTGGTCCCTCTGTGCACAGTATCGCTTGGAGTGAGTGTGATTTCCACGCATGCTGCTTGCTCCTTACTCTCCAGGCCAGCACACAGAATTTACCATATTAAATGCTTGGCACACTCTCAGAATAAGGACTGTCTAGTTGGGAGACTTTTGAAAAACAAACACAAAAAAAAAGGCTGAAGGGATGGCAGTGCCAAAGCCACAGGCCAGTGAGGAATCCTTGGACCTAGAGCCTGAGACAGGAGAGTGGACCACATGGGCACAGCCACCTGCTGAAGAGCGACGATGTCAACGCCCGTGACTGCTGTGGCCAGCACGCTGAAATGGCCCCGCCATGGCCCAGCAGGGTCACACTACAGACGGGTCCCTGAAGGGCACATGGGACGGTGCTGCTGAAGGAGGATGTCTGAAGGGAAGGGTGGGGATGGCAGGAAAACTCCGCCATCGCATCCTTGATTTTGGTGAGAGAAGAACATCACATCATGCAAATGTTACCGAAGAAAACTGTCTAAAGAGCCGCGGAAGCATTCCTTTCCAATGCGTCTAAGATGCTAATTGGTGATGTATGTGGTCCCAGAGATGCTTGACATGCAAGGAGGGAGTGAAGTACGACGGAGCATTTGTGCGGGCCATCTGGACGGGCACGCCATGCGCCTGCCTGCCCCGGGAGCTGGAATTAAGCAGAAACTTTGGAAAGCAAGGCCTAAATATGCATGGCTCAGGGGCCCTCATGCTTTCACGCACGGAGACCTGGGAGGAACCGCCCCCTGCTCCTAGAGCGGGCGGTGGCCAGACCTGAAAGGATGAAATGGAGCCGGCTCTCCCTGCACAGGGAAGAAGATATTGCCACCCCCCTCCCATAGCCTGGATGCGGATGTTTTGGCTTTACCATGTGCAGACTATGTTCCTTCTGTATTTTACATGTGAAACATACCGTGTTGCCCTGGCTCCTTGCTGGAAGCAGGAGTTTGATCTCCTGTGATAAACAACATACACAGTATCTAGATTTCAAAGGGGAAGATGCTTTCTACACACACACACACACGCGCACCCACCAATATATTTCACAAACACTAAAGATCTTTCACAAAATAGACAATCATTTCTGCTGCGTACCAACTACATTCATAATACAGGAGAGAATTTTTTTACATATTCACCCACAAAAGGATAAATGTTATGAGCTACATTTGTATCCCTTTCAGCTTATAAATCAGATTTTCAAAAATTAAACGGGAGGGCGACATCTCCTTGGGATGAAAGTTTTCCTCCATTGGATGCAAATCAATGTCTCCGCCTGTCAGGAGAACGAGTCCGTTTCTGAAACACTCTTGGATAGGAGAGAACGGGCCGAATGCTTGAAAATGGCCATAAAATCCGGTGACCCATTTGTAAATTAATGATTTGGTTCCCAGTGAGGAAGCCACAGGCAGCTGGAGTTGTCAAGAGAGACAGGAGGGGAGGGAACGACTCAAGGACACAGAGAGCGATCCCCAAAATTAGGTTGGGGGGACCCTCCGCCCCGTGTTCTGCAGGGCAGGGCTGTGTCTGCTGCTGAACTCTCCTCCCCGAGGCCCTGGCTCGCAGGGAAGTTTGCAGATGTCTTTCGCCCACAGCTGGAGAAAAGACAAACGAACCCAAAGCAGAAATACAGACACCTGGGAAATTGCTCTCTGCAATCAGGCTACCTCTTCTTAAAGACACTGTGTTTGTTTGCCTATCTGAGTGTAAGGCCCAAGGCAAGAACTGTGTCTTGCCATGTCTCCCGCAGCACCCGGCATATTGTAAAGGCCGAGGCAGGGATAAACAACAATAATAATGCCATTCAAAGGGAATGTGACTCAGATAGCATGAATTTAACCCCAATAGTTTAGACCAGTGGTCGGCAAACTCATTCATCAACAGAGCCAAATTTCAATAGTACAACGACTGAAATTTCTTTTGAGAGCCACATTTTTTAAACTTAAACTAGACAGGTAGGTACATTGCTATTCACTTAATTAGGGTGCTCCTAAGCTGGCCTTTGCTAAAAACTCCAGGGGCCAAAGAGCCGCAGTTTGCTGACCACCGGTTTAGACACTTGGGAGTTGGGAAAAGGTATGGTACTAAGATCAATTGGTGGAATCCAAATCTGCTCCCCACATCCGGTTCAGTCTCTTCTCTGATTGGCTGGTACATGTTTAATACTGTGGTATTGAAAATGAAAACTAAAAACAAAACAAAAAACTGTAGAAGGGCACGCATATATCCACCACCTATTTACTGCGCACCAACTACATTCACCCTACATCAGGCACTAAACATACAAAGCTGACAGGACACGTTTCCAACCATCTCCTGTCTCATCGTCTCTAGGGCGGTCACGAAAGGGTTAAGAGAAGAGGGGACGTGGAGCTTTTTTCAAACGCATTTGTGAGGAACGGTGTCCTGTAGATCATAGCGGAATGTGCTCATTTGACATGGATGGTGTGTTCCTAAGGACATCACTGCACGGGTCAGCTCTTTGGAGGGAAAACGCAAGACCCATTTCTACACATGGGGGGCAGGTCTGACTAGAGAGTGCACTCCGAGGGCCTCCTCCACTCACCAGCCCAAGGGAACGCAAGGGTCGTGGGCAATGGAGTTCCTACCAGGGAAGTGTTCAGTCCTTCCGGATCAGAGCTACGGGTTATTATCAGTGCAGATATAGGAAGGGCTCTCGCTTAAACATACTCACCTCCCACCTTTCCTCTTATCTGAACTGTTGATCACATTAGTGAGCTGCCGGTTCCCCAGAGCCGGAACCTAGAAGAATGAGACCGAGGACACATACAGGTTGATGGGGCTTAGAGCTAGGAGTCTGGTAGCTGTAAGATGAACAGCACATTTGTGGGAAGACATTGAGGAGAAGCAAGGAGGTGCTGTGAGAATAGTATGTAGCGATGGAGTAGAGAGAACAGGAGGAAACTTGCCTGACTCATCCATGTTACCCAGTTCTAAACTGGGAATGTTCCTTTAAGGTAGAAAAGGCACAGCTCAATATGCTAAAACTGAATTCATCGAAATTTTACATAATAAGTTTCAATTTATCAACTGCCTTTCTAACTGGAATCCTCAGTCCAGTTATCACTCTATGTGTGTGTGTGTGTGTGTGTGTGTGTGTGTGTGTGTGTGTGTGTTAGGAGATTGAAGGACATTGAACCCATATGGTTTTAAGAAGCCAACAGGTTGTATGTATTGCTTGAGACCTTTATATATTCTGAATGTTATAGACTGACCTGTGTCCTCCT
Source organism: Antrozous pallidus (assembly GCA_027563665.1). NCBI lineage: Eukaryota > Metazoa > Chordata > Mammalia > Chiroptera > Vespertilionidae > Antrozous > Antrozous pallidus. The sequence continues at coordinate 93,526,978 of CM050518.1, forward strand.
AAAATTCATACATGGAATTGTTCACCCCCAAAGTGAATGTTTTTGGAGATGAAGATTTTAGAGAGGCAACGAAGGTTAAATGAGGTCAGAGGAGTGGGACCTTAAGCCAATAGGACCACTGTTCTTATGAGAAGAGCAAGAGACCCCACGGGTGGGTGCACACAGAGATGAGGTCACGTGCTGCCAACTCCACAACAAACAGCCATCTGCAAGCCCAGGAGAGAGGCCTCAAGAGAAACCAAACTTGTGGACACCTTGATCTTGGGCTTCAGCCTCCAGAGCTGGGAGACTAAAAGTTCAATTCCATAAACCACCTCATAAGTAATTTGCTATGGTAACCCCAGTGGTTACCAAGTAGAAAAAGTGCTCTCCATCCAAGTATGATTCCAGCACTTGGAGAAAGAGAGACAACCGCCGGGAGAGCAACCTAGAGTCACCAGGAGTGATGTTGAGCAGGGCAGAGGACAGCCAGCACAGGGGAGCGTCTGCAGAATCAGCTTCTCACTTCCCTCTCTCAGAAACGTAGGCCTGACGCTGACCACTCTCAAACAGCGTACACATAGCGAAAGTATTCTCAGATGATTCTATCACATGAGCACCCTTCTTCTCTGCATCCTCAGGCTGAGCATTCACCACCACATTGCTGGGTGCTTACATCTCACTGCCTTCGCGTTGGCTGTCCCAGCAGTGATCTGGTTATTCGAAGGCCAGCCAGGAGCCTGAGCTGGGTGACCATCAGAGATGAGGTCAGTGATCCACCACAGGACCAAAACAGGACCAAAGCCCTGGGACAATACCAAAAACAGGAGATGACCGCCTGTGAGGGGAAATCGTCTACATGCCCAGAGGAAAGCGTCTTTCAGGAGAATGAAACATGAGCTCTTGTTTTCAGAGATGGGACCCTAAATGTAAAGGCTCATGAAGAAAAGGAGGGCTCCTTTGTTCAGTTAGACCCTACGTTTCTAGTCCTTACTGAGTGGAGGCAGCACCATCTCACCCACACCCGAGCGCTTCTCTTCTTCCTGGGCATTCATTCCATCAGGCTACAGTTCCCAGCCTATTAGGATGACCATATGACTAAGTTCTCACCACAGGGATGTGAATGGAATTGACCTTGTTCCTAGATAGGAACCATCCAGGAGCGGATCTGCCTCAGGCTGGTCTGTAGTGTGTGGGTCCTTGACTTTGTGCAGGGAACGATTTCACAGTGGGAATCCAGGTGGGTTTGAGACGTGGTTTATTAAAGCTGGAGCCAGTGACTATAAAGGAAGGACTTAAGAGTAGAAGAAGCCGGTGAGAGCCTGGCCGGTGTTGTGCTTTGGCTCCCTAAACACATGATAGGAAAGAAGTGAGCCTGGGCAGGGTTGCTATTGGCTCACTGGGAAGTTGGAGAAAAAGGGGGCCTTGGAGACAGGATCAGGGGGTGAGCCCAGGTCAAGCTGCTGCTGCCCACTGCTCCGCTGGTTGTAAGTCTCATGGGGACCCTCAGACTTAAGGAAGAAATAAAAAGTTCATGCCTGAGAAGGGGCATGGGTGTGCTCTAGAGCAAACCCACCCTGTGTCTTTGTCCTGAGGGCTTCTATTCTTTTACTAGAGGCCCGGTGCACGAAATTCATGCATAGGGGAGTGGAGTGTCCCTCAGCCCAGCCTGCACCCTCTCTCCAATCTGGGACCCCTTGAGGGATGTCTAACTCTCCATTTAGGCAGCCTTCTTTGACCACATGGGGGCGGCCATCTTGTGTGTGTGAGTGATGGTCAATTTGCATATTATCTCTTTATTATATAAGATTTCCCCTGGGGGGATAGTTTCAGGGAAGAGTTTCAACAGAATATCTATCCATCAGCTTTCCAGGTGCATTTTTAATATGCTGGTGTATCAAAATGAGCTAAGTTTAGGGGGTTTGGGATTATTCTTTGGTCTGTTCTACTTGGTCTGATTATTCTTGGGTCTGTCTGGCTTTAACAAGGTTTCTGTTGTTTGTTCCCAACTTCATCTGTCCTTGGGTTTAGCTGGCACAAATGGCATTACTTGGGGTTTTGTTCTCTATTTCCCAGCCCAGGGTGATTCAAGCAATGTATTATCTGGTTAGGGTGGGGAAGCATAAACCATTTGTTCTCAAGTGTCCTTGGTTAGGGAAGATAAGGTCTTGACGATTCATAAGCTAGCTGCAAGTTGTCCAAACTGTTTGGCCTCATTTAATTTTCCTGCTTTAGTTTCCCCATTCCACTTGCCCAGGAATTTTCCTAGCTTCTTTCCTGCCACAACCTGAGCTACTTCCAGGATCACCAGAAGGCATTGTTTCTTTTTGTCTCTTAGGTGCAGTGGGAAAATGCTCAGAGGACAGGGATGCAGATGAATCTCAGAATGAGAAAAATCCTGGGTTCTTGGATGACTGCATAGATGAGCAAAGAACCAACCCTCCAGATCGAATGGCCTGACACAGGTAAGAAAGCACCTTTCATTATATCCAGCCGTTTATGTGGTAGTGTTATTTATTAGAATGGCAGACCAACTCTGGCAGCACTGTTTAACTCAGAAAGAGCAGCAAATTTTGTTCTTTTTTTTTTGGCCGGGGACTTGCAGGATTTGTCATTGTAAGGGAATGGACATAAAGATTTTGTATTCACTCTGATCTTTCAGTAGCTTTGAGTCAGTGCCCACACAAGGCTAAAGGGTAACTAGGCTGATGGACTTAACAGTGTTTTGATGGAATGTAAAGTAGGGGTCATGGTGATCTTTCACAGCTGAGTGATGTCTTTCTTCAAAGAGGTGTGCCTGTTGGATTCAGTCCATGAAAGTCACTCTCCCTCAGGGCCTTGCCACATGGAGTTTTCTGATAGTTCTCTTTTCTTCTGAATAAGAGAGCCTGTGCAGAGCTCTATGAGCAGTTACTAGGCATTCCTTGGTGATTATATAATCATACCTGCTTGAGTGTGATATGCCTAGGTTATTTATTTATTTATTTTTATTGTTTTTTATTTTAATAAGTCTTTATTGTTTAGATTATTATACTTGTTCTCCTTCCCCCCCTCATAGCTCCCCTCCACCCAATTTCCACCCCACCCTCTGTTCTTATCCCTCGCCCCACTGTCCTCATCCATAGGTGTATGATTTTTGAGCAGTCTCTTCCCGCAGCCCCCACATCCCTTTCCCCCCAAGGATTGTCCATCTGCTCCCTTGCTATGCCCCTGATTCTACTATATTCACCAGTTTATTCTGTTCACCAGATTTTTTATTCACTTGATTTTTAGATTCGCTTGTTGATAGATATGTATTTGTTGTTCATAATTTTTATCTTTACCTTTTTCTTCTTCTTCCTCTTAAAGAATACCTTTTCAGCATTTCATATAATATTGGTTTGGCACTCCCATAATTCAGATGTTGGTATGCTTGAAGTTGTCCCAGAAGCTCCTTACACTATCTTCATATTGTTGATTTTTTTTTCTTTTTGCTTTTCTAGTTGTGTGTTTTTTGCCTCTATTTCAAATCTTTGACTTGATTCTTGTGATCTTCTTTGCTGTTGGGTCTCTGTATATTACTTTTTAATTTCAGTCAGTGTATGCTTAATTTCTAGTTGGTCCTTCTTCATATCCTCGGGGGTTTCACTAAATTTATGTCTTTTCTAGCAAATTCTTGAAAAACCTTATAACTGTGGTTTTGAACTCTATATCCAGTCATTTGCTTTTCTCCATTTCTTTCATTTGTGACCTGTTTATTTGTCTCTGCATTTTGGCTGCTTCCCTGAGTTTACAGAGTGGCTTTGTGTCTAGGTGTCCTATAAGGCCCACTGGCTCAGCCTCCCCAGTTACCTGAGATGGACACTCTTGGTGCACCCCTTTGTGGGCTGTGTGCACAGTCTTGTTATAGTTAAGCCTTGATTGTTGTTGGTATCACTGGGAGGAATTGACCTCTAGATCAATTGGCTGTGAGGATCAGCTGTGTCTATGATGTGAGACCTTCTGTGCTTGAGACACCCTTATGAGGCAAGACTTGCTTCAGTGGGGCTTTGGTGCTCACTGAGTCTGCCCCTTGAGTGTGTCCCTTATGGATCTGAGGAGCTATAATCTGGATGATGCTACTCTGACCCCTAGGTACACTGGCTCTTGGATCTCCAAGGAGGTGCTAATTTAGCCTCTGCCTGAGGCCACTCAACAGGAGCTACGGAGAGATCTGCAGATTCCTCTTCTTCATTTGGGATTTGAAGGTGCCCAGATGAGGCCCAGCTGTGAAGCAATGCAAGCTGCTGCAGGGGCGTGGGCCTTCTTTTGGATGTGCTGGGTCTCACTGACTCAGCTGCAGTTTGTTAGATAAGTTTAGATTTTAAAGGACCAGGTCATTCATATGCAAAAGCCTCTGCACACAGCTGGGTTGGGTGGAGACTCAGGGCAGAGCAAACAGCAATCGCTTGCTGTCAGCCCTGCCCTAAGAAGCCCTTGGATCTCAGTGTTCCTTGGTAATCACCTCTAAGATAAAGCTGCCCTCAAGTTCAGCCTCCTGCCAGAAGGTCCCATATCTCCCCGTATAAGTCTGGGTCCCCAAAGTCTCACCCAGAACTGGAATTCAGAGCAGTTAGGAGCTTTTGTCTCCCTCTGGCTTGAAAAAGCCAGCTATGTACTCAGCTACCAGTTTTCTCTGAGTACCCGCCTCCGTACCTCTGCATTTACTTTTGCAGCTCCTCTGATCTCAGTGTGCTTTTCTCTTTCCTTCTAGTTGTAGAATTTCCACTCTGCCAGCCTTCTTGTGGTTCAGGATGATGTCCATTTTGTCTTTTAGTTGTAGTTTTGAAGTTGTTGTGCGAGGCAGCAGTTCAGGTATTTACCTATGCCGACATCTTGATTTTTTCCTAAGAGGCTTAGATTTTGAATGATTGTCAACACAGCTGAATCATGGCCTGGACATGTTTGTGGGTCAGTAGCAGAGTTAGAACAAATGTGTGGGACTCCTGGCCATTCTCTTGGGAGAGCAATTCTGCAGAATGTGTTTGGTTTCCCTCTCAATAATACCTCCTGCCTTCCAATCTAAAAGAAAAGTGGAAGACGTGAATATTGTTTTTTCCCTTTCTCTGCTTTCATCTGGGCTTTTCATGTGCTCATTAGAATAAGGATACTTGGGGGCAATGACACTATGCATCCATGAATAGTGTGCATGCACATGTGTGTGTATGAGTTACATATGTTCCTTTTATATTCCTCACTGACCCCTTCTAACACACCTCGCATCCCAGGCCATCAGCCTACTGTCCGTGTTCAAGCTTACCCAATTGGCTAAAGCATCGTCAGCCAACAATTTAATGCAGGTTTCTAAATAGAAAATGACATGTATAAAATATTATCGTGGACACAGTACAGACAGGCATTTTTAGGCTTCGGAAGGCTTTCTCTCAGCCCCATCATACACACCTGCCTAGTCTCACATCCTGACCTCTTTTATCAACAAGCATTGTCGAAAACCTGGGAAACATAGCAAAACAAACAGAGGAGCATCTTAGCATGAAACATGCAAAATGCTGTGTTCTTGTTTGAAGGGTCGAATTTATTGCCCTTAATCCTGTTTACAAATTGCAGGCGTCCAGGATGCTCATTGATATCTGTGTTTGATTGAGACGTGACTATATGTTTAAGAGCTGGCAAGACTATCGAGCCCGGTTGTGATTGTAGCGGTAATTAGGCATTTTAACACATATTAGTGTAAACAGCTGTGTAAAATCCATGTCCACATTAGGAGCAAAAGTGATATGGTTCAATTAAAATATTACAGGGGTTGGATTTTGAAGGTGGCTGAGAAATGCTGAGGCGTACCTGGAAAATTGAGGTGCTCCCACACAATGACCTAGGCCAACAGAGGCAAATGTAAGGGGACCACCTTTCAGACTTGGTACATGGGAGATGGTTAGTGAGCAGGAGATTCCGTGGCCAGGGTTTCTTTTTCTAACTCTTCCCCAGACCTGCTGTGCAACGGACACATGTGGACACATTCTTTGCCTCGATGGAGCAAGTCTCACTGCTGCTCACCAGAACGAGAAGATCTCCATAAAAGTTAACCAGGCGTGACTGCAAGTGCTACTTCCCAAAGTTAGTTGTCAGTTTCCTCAGGCCACCACTAAGCCCTACTGCTCTGCTAGGAGCTAGCAGATACCAGCAAGCAGCTCCTGCACTGGGAGAGCCTCATCATGGCAAGAGAGCATAGGCTGGGACATGCACACACCTATTTCCCATCTCTGCTCTGCTCTTCACTATCTGCGGATGGAGAGCCTGTCACTTCACCTTTCCAGATCTGCTTTCTTATCTGTACAGTGGGCGTCATATCTGCCGCATAGGGTACTGTGTTAAACACTAAGTAAAACCATCTTATCTAATAAAAGAGTGATATGCAAATTGACCGTCACTCCTACAAAACAAGATGGCTGCTCCCATGTGGTCAAAAGATGGCTGCCCTCTGTGGACACAAGATGGCCTCCACAAGATGGCCAGCAGGGGAAGGCAGTTGCGAGGGACCAGGCCTGCAAGGGAGGGCAGTTGGGGGGGCGGTCAAGCCTGTAGGGGAGGGCAGTTAGGGGTGACCAGGCCTGCAGGGGAGGGCAGTTAGGAGCAATCAGGCTGTCAGGGGAGCAGTTAGACATCAATCAGACTGGCAGGGAGTGGTTAGGGGGTGATTAGGCTGGCAGTTAGGGACAATCTGGAAGGCAGGTAGGCAAGCAGTTGGATTGTGAGAGGGATGTCCGTCTGCCTGTTTAGATCCGTTCCCACCAGGATCAGGCCTAAATGAGCAGTCAGACATCCCTTGAGGGGTCCCAAATTGGAGAGGGTGCAGAAGGCTGGGCTGAGGGACACAGCCCCTCATGCATGAATTTTATGCACTGGGCCTCTAGGAGATATATATATATATATATATATATATATATATATATATATATATATATATATAGTCTAAAAATGCAATATAGGACCCAGATCATCATGGGTGATATGTATATCATATTAGCAAGAGATACTAAAATAGAATTTTGCTCTACCACTTCATATTCTTACCCTAAACCTAAAGACACCAGCCCTCCGGTGCTTCTCTGGGCTTCCCACGGCAGAGGAGCTGCCAGTGAGTGTCAGGCCAAAGCCACCTCAGTTCACCAGCGATTTCTGAGAGCACGGAGACCCTGGGTCAGGAGCAGAACTTGGAGATCCAAGTGCTAGTTCTGCCAAGGCCAGTGCTGGACCCCAGACAGGCCAATGGTCTGAGTGCCCCTGGTAGGAAAGAGACGACAGCATAACCCTGCCATCTGATGACCCAGTGGCATATTGTGCCACCTCTGGGGTCATCTCAGCGCTCTTGGAGGTCAGAAGGAGCTAAAAGATTGATACATACGAGGATGGAATAGTGGACTTTGTTCTGCAAACTCGAGCTGTTCTGCTGCACATTAACTATTACATGCAGGCTGGTGGAACCAGGGATTTCAGAGACAATATTCCCTGCCGGTTCTTTCAATTCTCTCCCACTCCATTCCACCCGAATACCAATCCGATTATTAACACAGCTGTCTGCGCTTCTCTGGGGACACATTCAATAGATTTTTGAAGGTAAATCATACAAACAAAGAAGAATAACTCCAATATATGTCACTAGAAATAAAGGGCTCCCTACAGGGCATGTGGCATTTTTTGCTTGATATGTCAGATCGGTTACCAAACACACAATATTGATCAAGAATTAAAATCATGTGTTCAGTGGAAACCGCAGCTCTGGTTCTAAAATATCTGTTATGAGTGTTCATCACCAGGATGACACACTGGCCTATGATTAGGTTCAAGTTATATCCCAGGGCAGAAGCGATGGTCCTTGAGACGGAGATGAAGAAATTACTGTTGTCCTCTTTCTAAGCAGGACTGTGTCCATGATGTTCAGATGAAGGCTCCTCTGTCCCCTTCTTAGAAGTCTCCAGAAGCTCCCGTCTCACCTCCTGTGGGCAGTGTCCCACAGCAGTACCCCTATTTCTCAGAGGTGGTTGGTTGGCATTGGGGGATAAACCCTCTCCTGGGAATGCTTTTGGAATCGGAGAGGCGAGCATTGAACTTGACACTCACGTGCTTGTTACTGAGGATTTTCCTTGCTGCGCTGTGTTGTGGTTGGTTGGTTTCTGAGAGACCGGGTTGTTTTCCTTCCCTTTCCAGGATGAAAAGACATTTACAAGGTGCCTACAAAACAGTGAGCAAAATGCTAAGTATTGAGAATTTCATGCCGCGGGTCGGATATATCCCAAGCAAATACTTAAGTGTGGAAAATGTGGATTAAGAAAAAAATGTGTAAGTGTCCATAAAAGCCACGCCATCACTTAGCTAAGGAGATGTGCTTTTGCTCACTCAGGTCCAATCGGGGCTTATTTTTGGGCACCTTGGGGCTGCCTGTATCTTTGGGGCGAGCTGTGTCCATGTGTAGGCCTATCATCCCGCCCTTTTCCCTGGAGCACCATACATTTCCAGGGGTGGGGGCAGTTATGAGGAGTCAGGTGTCCTCCTTCCCTGCAGGTCCCCCTCTCACCTCCCCCAACCTTGTCTGGCCATTCTGCTCCCACTTTGCTCCATGGAGATGGTTTGGTCCCCACATGGCCATGCTCCTCCTCAGACAGTGCACCCCACATCTCAATCCCAGAAAGCCCTTGGGGCCCACTCGCCCCCGGGTGGGATCCACTAGCCCTCTCAGGAAGCACAGGAACCGCCCCCTCCACTTCCCACAGTGCTCCTGTTCTGGAACAGCTGGAGAGTTCCTGGCAGCCATTCCTTGGTTGGCACTGCTGTTGCCTGGAGCCACAGAGGGCTTCCCAAAGGGCTTGGCCTGGGCTGCAGCCTGGCCTGCGCTCCTGTCCATCTTCTCTCGGCTCTCCAGTCTCATAATCTTCCCATCCCAATCCCCACCCCAGCAACAACCAAAGGAACCGTGATTTCAGTGCTCTTGGTGGGGAACAAGCTAAACTCTAGAAAGAAACTCTCATTTTGAAAAGTGTTTTTTCTACCCTTAAAGGTCTGAATAGCCAGGATTTTACTTGGTTACTTACTGTACTCCTGTGTCTGTTTTCCTATTGTACTCCTTTCAGTGGACATCCCTTGAGGCAATAAATGAGGCTGATCCCTGGGAGAGAGAAAGGTGGGAGATGGGTTAGTGAAGTGGAGGGTAAGCTAGAGTTGGTATCTCCGGTCTTGAGCTCACCATCCATCCGACAAGTGATGCTTAGTTTCTCACAGGAACATACCCCGGTCTCATTTCTGATTCCACCAGTTGAAGGGAATGCAGTTCAGGTAAAATCTCCTGTCTTTCTAATCACACGTGTGTTCCCCGGACCTTCTCCTATCTCTTCCTCCTCCTCATGTGGATGGTTTCCATTATTAAAACTTTCAAGCACATCTCACACATGCACTGACCAAGACTGAGTTGGTCAACCCCAAATAACGAGGTCGGTCCTAACATTCCACCTTCTCTTCCTTCAGTCCTTGGGAAATTTTTTCAGATGGGAACAGGGGGATAAGTACACACGTTTTGCTTTTTAATTGAGAGGAAGACAGAGGACTCAGCATGTGTCATGGCAACTGCATTTCTGAGTCACTAAGTACTGGGTCAGCCCCCATTTTTCCCTGTAGTGGGGTGCTGTGAAGGCATTTCATGAAGCGTCAGAAAGATATAGACAGCCCATGATAGCCTCTGAGTGCTTCTTTCTTTCTAGAACCCTACAAATCCCGCCACTGTCATCAGTCTAGAACCGTGGTCAGCAACCTGCGGCTCGCAAACCCCATGCGGCTCTTTGGCCACTTGAGGGTGGCTCTTCCACAAAACACCACGGCCTGGGAGAGTCTATTTTAAAGAAGCGGCGTTAGAAGAAGTTTAAGTGTAAAAAAATTGGCTCTCAAAAGAAAGTTCAATCATTGTCCTGTTGCTATTTGGCTCTGTTGACTAATGAGTTTGCCGACCACCGGTCTAGAACGTGATATTTTCGGTTGTCTGTTGCTCAGAAAAGAAGGTTTGCCATTCAGAAGTTGTCGTGGTATTTCTGTGGGATCGAGTTAGACGAGCCTGAAGGGTGACAGCCTCAGCATCCTGGAGAGATCAGAGGGGCAGACGTGACCAGCCCTGTTTGAAAGGCCAGGACGGTGCTAAGTCAGAAACAGATAGCTCGGTGTCGCTGCTGAAGCCCCCAGATGAAGGCGAGCAGACACCCGAGTGGGTTTACAATGTGCGTATAGCTCAGACGTTGCAGTTTGGCCTGACTCCGTGGCGGAGTGCCGACCTGTGAACCGGGAGGCCACAGTTTCGTTCCTGGTCAGGGCCCATGCTTTGGCTGCGGGCTCCATCCCCAGCAAGGGATGAACGAGAGGCAGCCTGTGCGTGATTCTCTCCCATCACTGATATTTTTATCTTCTATCCCTCTCCCTTGCCCTCTGAAATCAATAAACATACACTTTTTTAAAACGTTCCAGCTTGAAGAGTAAATAATATGGTCAGTTTGAGAGTGCTGCAGAGAGCAAGAGCAGAGCAGACTTTCACGACACCCCTGACACCCCTGACACCCCTGACAGACACCCACTGTGGAGTCCCTGTCAACTGTGCCAGTATGTCAAGGGCTGTGTCAAGACTGAGGGGAATGGGGTATAACTAGAACACTCTTAGGAGGGCCCAGAATACCCAAAACCACAAGTCCGGACCCCAGGATAAGGACCCATCCAGACATGAATATGACCTCCCCGCCTCCCATCATGGACTGTAAGAAATCAGAGCTCCGATCACCCAACACTTGGGCTTGGAGGGATCACAGGCAGGCTCAGAGCTCTGCCAGACTCCCATGCACCAGACCCAGGCCACCACTACCCCCTGCCTCTCCACCTGCAGAAGCTGCCACTGATCAAGGCTGGGGGTTCATGCAGGACACTTGCTCTGCTTGCTTATATCCTGTAGACTCCCCATCTCTGTTCATAACCTGTATGTGATTCTGCTGGCTTATTGGGGAGTCCCCCTCAATAAAGCTGGCTTTGTGGGAAGACACTATCCTGTGTGAGTGACTCCTTTCACAGATGCTCCCTTGCTCATAACACTAGTGCAGCTGTTTCAGAGAGAGAGAGAGAGAGAGAGAGAGAGAGAGAGAGAGAGAGAGAGAGAGAGAGAGAAGCATAATATGCAAATATACCAGACAGTGGAATGACCAGTCACTATGATGTGCACTGACTACCAGAGGGCAGACACTCAGCGCAAGAGCTGCCCCCAGCCTGCAGGCCCCAATCGCCTGGCTGATCTCCCTGCCACACACAGAGGGTGACCAGCAGTGGGGTGCAGGGTGGTGAGCAGGTGGGAACAGCCAGCCTCTGATCCCTCCCCTGCTACTGCAGGCTCTGATCGCCCAATGGGAAATGGAGAACCAGGGGTGGGTGGTGGTGGGTGCAGTGGTGCCAGGCCAAGGTGGGTGTGAGCAAGCAGGGCCTCAATCGCCAGCCGATCACCCCACACACAGAGGGCAACCAGCATTGGAAGTGTGAGGGGAGGGGGGAGGGCCGGCTGCTGGCATGTGGCGAAGATTGGCCATGATCACAGGCCAGGCTTAGGGACCCTACCCGTGCACAAATTTCATGTACCAGACCTATAGTGTGTGTGTGTGTGTGTGTGTGTGTGTGTGTGTGTGTGTGTGTGTGTGTGTCAGAGAGGAAAGGAGAGGGAGAGAGGGATGGAAACATCAATGATGGGAGAGAATAATTAATCGGCTGCTTCCTGCACTCCCCTGACTAGAGATCAAGGCTGCAACATGTGCCCTGATGTGGAATTGAACCCTGACCTCCTGGCTGATAGGTCAGAGCTCAGCCATCGGTGCCACGGGGCCAGGCATCAATGACACTAGTGGTTTGATGACCAAAGTTTTCCTCCCATGCAGCTCTGAGGATTGCTGACAGTAGGTTCCCTAATGTTGTGGAGGCGTCCACCCTCTCATCAGAGAGGGCCTCTTTCCTCCAGGACGGCCTTTCTGCCTGCCACTTGCACATGACTGCCCCTAACAAACTCCTACCCCCTCACCAGAGCGGGCCTCTTTCCTCCTGGATGGCCCTTCTGCCTGGCACTTGCTCCTGACCGCCCCTAATTAACGCCTACCTGCTCTCAGGGAGTGAAAAGCCTTCCTCTGAAACACCTACCTTGCTTTTTGGTTGGAAGCACAGAAAACATACCCTCCCCATAAAGATTTCTCTTGAACCACGGCGAGTGAGAAATCCCCGCCACCCCATCCCCCACCGACTTTTTTCCTCTTGCAGCATTTAGAAAACTCTGTCCAAGAATATTATTCTATTTAAAAAAAAAAAAACATCATCTCAAAATTATTAAAATCTCTGTGGGAATTCATGATTAATTTTAAGGCCTGGCAGATTAAAATACATTATTATGTACACTCTAGTGCATCCTTTCAGATATTTTCAGAATCTGATTTTGCTCTCTTGATACACACCAGTGGCTCTACATGTATCTCATAGATTGCAAGGCATAGATTAGCATTAAAGAGGCAGCGTTGTGTTGTTAGGTGGTTATATGTAACTTGTGCTCAGACATTAAGAAGAATGCACCTGGCATTCTCCTGGACATGACCAGGCCTCTTAAGAAAAGGAAACGAGTGAGAGAGCCATTCAGACCCTGTGACAATACAGTGGCTGCAGCAGTTCTGAAGTTTTGACCTTTGGGATATTCACTGGTGTTTTCATCCAGTTGCCAGACAGGAAAGAGGGTGCGGGCATCTATTTCCAGAAGCTGCCAAATTCCTCCTTTCCCATCATGAAAGAATTGTCCTTTCGGCCGGTCCTGAAGAGTCACATCTGCAGCTGCACAGAGAAGGACACACCTACCCCTTCCTTCTCTTTGTCAAGGACAAAGAGTGAAATCTGTGAAAAACAAACAAAAACCATAGGAACCTTACCAGTTTCACTCTCAGGGTATTTAAAGAGACCGACAGGGAAATGAGCTTGAATCTTCTTTTAGGATATGACATTCCCACCTTTGATTGCCTTACAGACTTTGATTTAGGTTTTTTTTATCTTTATTGTTGAAAGTATTACAGATATCCCCCTTTTTCTCCTATTGACCCCTTACAACCCATCCTTACCCCCTCCCCCTGGCCCCAGGTCTCCACAACCTGCTTCTATGCATACAAGCTCTTTGGTTGATCTCTGCATGACTTTGAACAAGTTAGCATGGTTTGGGTGTGTCATTGTGGGTACCTGTCATGGAAGGGTCAAGCTGCTCACCTCATCCCAGGGATTCTGTGAGTTATGTTATTGTGAATAAACAGCACTCACAGAAACAAACATAGAGATCCTGACCCACTAAGACCTTCACAGGGCTTCTGACAATACTGATCACAATACATAGGAATGTTGTTGCTCTTATTCCAAAGCTAGTCCTCAAAAACAAATGGTTTCTGTTTAAAGGATACAATCAAATGTACTCACAATGTTAACCTTGAACTGAAAGATGGAATATCTGTGTTGGGCCGTGTCTCTCTTTTTCCCCTATTTCTATTGCCTTTGCCAGACACTTGCTCTAAGTACCCTCCTTCCCCACCCTCCTTCCATTTTATAAAACATTTGATTTCATGTGAGTTTGCTCTCAGCATCTAGACTTTTATTAAATACTCTTCGATCGATCCTCATTCAGCACGGGCTTCTCCTTCTAGCTCCCTGAGTTTCTGCTGGCTACAGCTTCCTGTCTCTCTCACCCCCACCATCCACTCTGTCACCATTTGACTGCTCTCAAATGCCAGCCTTGTTCAACCTTTTAATTTTTCATAATTTAAGCTAATTTTTCTTGATTGGATTTTAAAGAGAGAGAAACCTCAATCAGTTGCCTCATGCACACTTCAGGACTGGGGATCGAACCACAACCTGGGAATGGAATAGAACCCAAGGCCTTTTCGTGCAAGGGAGGATACTTCTACTAGCTGAGCCACCCCGGCCAGGGCTGTTCAACCTTTATTCCCACGGAGCTCTTTTACACCCTCTTCTCTTTCCCTGCCTGGCTAGACAGTTTATGGGAGAGAGAAACAAAGGAAGGGGCTGTTTACTGAAGAGAAGGGCCAATGCGACAGGCCCTGCTTATCTTTACTGCTAACTCTATTGTGATACTTCTCGCTGGCTTCTCCATTTTAGTGATCTTTCAAAAACGTGTGTGTGGGAGCTGGACAGCCAGTACTTATTCCAGGCAACTGCGATCAATCCTAGAATTCTGCTTTTTTACATTATCTTCATACACACATGCACTCACACACACACCCATTATGTTATTCTAAGACTCATTGCGTTACCGCTAGGTGTTCATTCTAGTTTTGGGGGTGTTTCCAGGATGGAAGCAGATGCATTGATGATATGGACCCCCAACTGGTTACCTGTTTCCAAGCATTGGACTCCACCTTTTTAAATCAGACCTCCAGGTTGCTGTAAATGACCCAACATGTCTTCTGGGTTTCCACTCGGCCCTCTGGGAATTTATGTTCATGTGTAGTCCTTCCAGATAACATATTCATATAATTTTCATGTGAACTTTTTATAATGTTAAGCTATATGTAAGAGGAAACGTATCACCTTAATTAACTAAGACAGTGATTCCAATAGAGGGGGGTCATGGCAGATATCTGACTGAGTTCCTTGGACCGATAGGACCTCGAATAGGCATCTTTCAAGATTAGGCAATGAGAAAATTGGCAGAGAGAGGACACATCCTGGTGAAAGGGTTTCAGTCCTCGTGAGCTCATCTCAGTTCTGCAAATCAGCTGAGATTAGAACCTGCAACCGGAATCCAGTGAGACTGTCATCAGGGAGAGTGTGTTGCTGACTGCAGAGGTGGCCTTCCCTGACCACCCCTGGCCGGAGCACCAGCTGTGGTAGACAGCTCTCAAGGAGACAATGCCCAGCGCCAGTGCCAGCCTCGGCACCAGTGCTGGTCCAGAAAGCCAGAGTGAGAGGGAGGCTTTGCCACGTACTGGCCCTGCTCAGTCTTATCTATCTATCTATCTATCTATCTATCTATCTATCTATCTATCTATTTATCTATCTATCTATCTATCTATCTATCTATCTATCTATCTATTTATCTATTTATCTATCTATTTATCTATCTATCTATCTATTTATCTATCTATTTATCTATCTATCTATTTATCTATTTATCTATCTATCTATTTATCTATCTATCTATCTATTTATCTATTTATCTATCTATCTATTTATCTATTTATCTACCTACCTATCTATCTATTTATCTATCTATCTATCTATCTATCTATTTACTTATTTATTTATTAGTGTTTAATCCTCACCTGAGGATATTTTTCCATTGATTTTTAGAGAGAGGGGAAGAGAAAGGGAAAGACAGAGAGAAAGATCAATGTGAGAGAAACACATCGATTGGTTGCCTCCTGCACGTGCCCTGACCAGGATCCAGGTCAGGTAAGAGCCTGTAACCACGGTGCATGCCAGAATCAAACCCAGGGCCCTTCAGGCCATAGGACTAATGGATACTCTATCTATTGAGCCAAACTAGTTAGGGCGGCCCTGCTCAGTTTTAGTCATCAACTCTCTCAAGGCAAGAATAGCTTCTGCATTTTTCTCATAATGAAAAAAGTGAAGGTCAGTTTTGCATGAATTCTCAAAAATGTTAGGTGGTATCTAGTAAATATACATACATGCAGACATGTGTACATATGTACGTATGTAGACAGATAAAAGTGACACACACACACACACACATACACAGCAGACAAAGAGAAAATACTCAGTACGTGTTAGCATTGCTTCTTCCCATCACATCCATAATCCCACCTTCAGGAGACTAGTTTATAAACCACATAAAATTAAAGGAGTATCATCAAATCAAAACTTTAAATAATGAACACTATTTTAAAAAATAATGAAGCTGCATAATATAATGGTAGGAATAAAGCCCAGTTTTTGAAGGTTAAACAGAGTCAAGTTTTAGTACTGTCTCTACAGTGTACAGGCTATGTGGCTTTGAGCAAAACTCACATCTCTGAGACCTGGTCTCCGCATGTGATAAAGTATAATAGAACTCACTTTACGTGCCTACTTTGAAATTTAACACACAGTGTCTGGCACCCCAAACTTTTCAGTACCTGCCAGCTGGCTCGTTTCCCACAGTGGTGGGAGCACCAAGCACAGATGGACTGTTGCCTTTATGATATCCTCAGACAGCGGCTCTGATGGAGGGTCCAAGGCGTGGAAGAGTATGGAAGAGTAGTCAGAGAAGTTCAAAATGGGAGGTATGTATTCTAAGCTTTGAAGAATGAGCAAAAATTCAGCAAATGGAAGTAAGTCTGGAAAGCAAAGGAGAATCATCTTATAATGGAAAGATGCGTGTCTGCTAAGGAACGTGTGCATTATCCCATGGACAATGGGGAGATACAGAGACTTGTAGGAGGAGGGAAGATTTCATCACATTAATATTTGAGAAAGATCACCATGATGGAACATAGGTTAGATAAGTCCAGGGCAGAGGTAGAGAGACTAGTTAAGAAGGAATTAGAGCCCTGGTTGGGGGCTCAGCTGGTTGGAGCATCGTCCTGAAGGGTGGTAGGTTCGATTCCCAGTCAGGCACCTACCCAGGTTTTGGGTTCAATCCCTGGTCAGGGTGCATACAGAAGGCAACTAATTGATGTTTCTCTGTCACATCCATGATTCTCTCTTTCTCTTTAAAAATAATTTAAAAACAAACAAACATATTCTTGGGTGAGAGGAGAAAAAGGAGGAGGAGGAGGTGGAGGAGGAGGAAGAGGAGAGAAGAAGGAGGAGGAGGTGGAGGAGGAGGAGGAGGAGGGGGAGGAGAAAGAGGAGGAGGAAGAGGAGGAGGATGAGGCAGAGAGGAGGAGGAGGAAGAAAGAAGCTGGGAATGTGGAAAGCAATTGGCTGGAAAAGAAACCACATTTAAGTGTAGCTCACAGGTGGATGCGCTGTCACTAGGGGAATGTGGGCTCGCCCTCCCAAGCTGACAGCTGTGGAAACTGTGGAAGGAGAGCCAGAGGTGGGGGCAGTCCCCGAAAAGACTGAGCTCACATCCCCAAATCTCTGTGTGCTCTGCCCTGGGCGCGCACAAGGCAGAAGAAGGAGCGCATTTCTCAGCCGCTCTCTATGAGCTTTGGTGTTTGCTGGACGAAAAAGGAATTTGGCCCGTCTTGCTTTGGAGAGACACCGGTGCCAGGAAGAATCAGAGGATCACTCCCTCTGGTCCCACGTGTTTCTAGCCCTCCAAAACCCAATTGCAGTTTGAATAAATAATTCTAACTAGCGACATCTGAATAGAAGGTAAACACACCATCAGCGTTAAAGGTTTCATGGACCTTCTTTACTGTTCTGCACCAGCCAGAGCCCCAATTCCAACATATTTGTTGTCTTCAAAACTGTGTTTGGAGGAAGTGCTGCTTTCAGACTTGCGGCTGTCCTGGGTCTGGTTCTGTGTCACTTCCTATTCGAAAACTCCCAGCGCTCCTTTCAACTCTTACCGCTCTTGTCCATCACTGACGGTTTGTCATACTGCACCTCTAGCAGGACTTTCGAGCTGGGGGCCACCTACCCAGGAGCCAGGAGGGGAAAGGTGCGTCACTATGTAAGGGTGACATGGAGAATAAAACAAAGCTACCCAAGACTGGACAAAAATCATACACCTATGGATGAGGACAGTGTGTGTGTGGCGGGGAGGGGGGTAGGGGATAAGGGCAGAGGATGGGGTGGGAACCAAGTAAAGGGGAGCTATGGGTAAAAAAAAGAGGAACAATTGTAATAATCTGAACAATAAATATTTATTAAATTAAAAAATAATAATAAAACAAAGCTACCCAAAGACCACGGCAGAACAAAACCCACTGCCATTTTCCCGTTCTAATTCCTGACTTCTCCTCTTGTCTCTAAAGGTATTGCCTTCATAGCTCAGTCTCTTCCTTCCCTTACTCATGCCCATGACAAGAAGTACCCTTGTTTAGACTGTGGAATCTCAGAGGGAAGGCAGGGATGGGTGGGTGGATGGGAGGAGATCAACAAAAGAACTGGTATGCATATATGCGTAACCCATGGGCACAGACAGTAGGGTGGTGAGGGCCTGGAGTGGGAGGAGAGGTGGGCTAAAATGGGCCAATGGGGGGGGGGGGACATGTAATACAATAAAGATTTATTTAATAAAATATACAAAAAAAAAGTATCCTTGTTTTGTGGCAAGAAGCTTGTTCTGTTACGCATAGAACAACACACATATTGCCAATCCGGGGGACACAGTTCTCTGATTTCCTCACATTCACCCACAGAAGCAACGCAGGCCCTTAGAAGACGGGAGTGTTTGCATCGTGTGAAATTGCATAGAAACCGCCTCCTTGAAAAGCCAAACACCGGGAATACTCATGTCCCTGGAGCAGCCTGTGCTTCGAGACGGCCAAACTTCCAGCCGGACCACGAGTTCTGATGTTCCCTCCGGTCATGCCTTTCTGTGCTGTTTTCTCTGCGTTCCAGCTCTATCTTTGTCTCCTCTCCTTCAGAGAGGAAGTCCCAGAGCCACCGCACCTGAGTGAGAAATGGCCACCCCGGCCTCCAGGAGTTAGCAGGAAGAGGATCGGGTAAGGGGTTATAGAGCGGATTTTGCATCCGGTTTCTCATGGGGAGTCACCGGCAGCCCCTGACGTGGGGTCCAGGGACCCCATTCCCCACCTCGGGAAAGGCACCCCAGGTCACCCCTTCTCAGAAGCGATTGACCCCACGGGCAAAGAAGACCAAGCAGTAACGTGCTCTTGTCACACAGCTCGGGATTTTTAAAGCACATTCGCTGTAATTTTGAGACAGTCAGAAGCCAGCGGGCCGTGGCCGGTGACCCAGCCCGCTGAACCGCGATGGACTTCTACCCTGCCTGTGCCCCATCGCCTCCAGAACAATGCAGAATCTTCTTCGAACCCCTCCTCCCGGCGTGTGGGGGACCCTCTGGCCCGGTTACCCTCCTCTGCTCTCTCTCTGCTCAGAACGGGGCGGACTGATGGGACTGAGCCCTGTGCTTTGCGGGCTGGGTGGATGTGGGACGTGGCTCTTGTTGCCTGAAGCTGACTCTGCACGTGAAGCCCCCAGTCCTGATGTCTTCCTCTCTCAGAAGCTGGGTCCGGGCCAGCCCTCTTACTTGGTGGATACCCTTCCTTCCTCTCTTCTCCCTTCCTCTGCTCCCCCTTCCTCTCCTCCCCCTTCCCAGCAGCATAAGCTCACAGTGGAGGGTGGGGGGGAGAGGTGATGTCCCAGGAGCCCTCCCTCTGCCCTCTTCAGCCTTCCAGGCGCAGCTGATGGCGGAGACTTTGAAAATCAGGCCTCTATTCCGCAACCTCTCCTGTTAGAAAATGGAGCTGGTAGATCAGAAGCCCCTCCTGCTCCAGAGAGCGGCATCCCTACATATCAGCATCCTCCGGCGACTGTGCAGCTTCTGCCGTTTACAAACCCCCCGTCTCCTGAAAAGCCACGGGATACGGCACTTGGAAAAGGAAAAGGAAAGGCGTGTTCAGAGCCTCTGAGCGCGGAGGACACAGTGAGAATATCTCCCAGAAAAGAGATGCACAAAAGGTTAGAACGGTGGCAAAATAAGAATAAAACCCAGAGACCAAAACAGAGCCATCTGTAGCGACACAGACTTTAGAAAAACAGAGATTAGAGCGGTTTCATGATGCCGGCTCTCATGTGACTGGGGGGGAAGCCGTAAAACAAACGGTGCCATGGTCTGGGGGGTGTGGGGACGGGGTCTGGGAAGTGGAACCGGGATGGGGGTGTGTTTGTGTGTCTTCGCCTGTGTCAGCGGTGAGTGTTCATCACCACAGCGCCTGGCGTCATCTCTGTGTCTGGGGGCACAGAGAGAGGACCCGCGTTGGCCCGCCGGCCCCAGCCCCCCCGAAGGCCGCTGTGGGGCAGTTCTGACTTGTGGCCTGGGTGCAGGGCAGAGAGACGCCAGCTTACAGCCAGACCAGAGCTCGGCGAGCACTTTGGGGATGGCTGGTCCGTTAGCCTCTGCCTCTCAGCTAGGGCGCTGCAGGCTGCGGGTGCTGATGGGGCTCAGTGCCCCTTGGAAACGAGGTCAACAGCAGCCAAAGCAGAAGCTGAGGTGCGAGTTCCTGACCCCCGTGTTCCTGTCCTTTAAACCCCAAACTCCCAGGCTCTCCAGGCGTCTCTGCCACCTGCCCTCGCGCGGGGTGCCTGGAGGTGGTGAGGGAAGGGGCAGTGAGTGCCCGGGTGCCCTCTGCCCGAATCTTCCTCTCAGCCCTTCTGATGCCGCTGCCAGAGGAGGGGGGGAGGCAGTATAGCCTCCTTTATGTTTGCTCCTTTATCGGTTACTTTTTCTTAAAAAATATATTTTACTGATTTTTTACAGAGAGGAAGGGAGAGGGAGAGAGGTCTAGAAACATCCATCAGCCGCCTCTTGCACACCCCCTACTGGGGATGTTGCCCGCAGCCAAGGTACATGCCCTTGACCGGAATGAAACCTGGAACCCTTGTCTACAGGCAGATGCTCTACCCACTGAACCAAACCAGTTAGGGCTTGGCCACTTATCATACGCATGCGATTAGCCTTACTTGCAGTAGCATCCAACTCATTCTTTTCTCTCTCTCTCTCTCTCTCTCTCTCTCTCTCTCTCTCTCTCTCTCTCTCTCAAAATACATCAAGCCCCTCCTGTGTGCGAGTTCTGTGGAGACAGAGATGAAAAAGGCTTAGAAGGTTTCTAGGGCTGATTAGATACATTTGAAAGTCATAATAACAACGGAGTCATGATGGGGGTCTCTTTAATGGCGTGCGCTGTTTGATACCCGTGGCATTCAAAGCAAACACGCACAGAAAGTGTCCTATCAAGCAATGGAAAATTAAGGCAATCAACATGTTTGGCACATCGATTGCTTTTCAAAGAGTGCCCTGGCCGCCCTGGGCAGGAGCTTTGCTGAGCGGGGAGAGGAGGAGGCCACGTTTCCGATGACTTTGTGACCTTGCCTTACAAACGGTCCCCACCCCGGAGCCACCGATGTCATCTGGAATGTCTCCGAGATGAGAGCAGGGAGCCGTGGAGCGCGCCCGCCTCCCCAATCGGAGGGTTTCAGCAGGGATCCCGCCGGCTCCAGATGCCTCGTTGTTCTTCATCTGCTTGATGGCTTTCCTCACCTCGTAAAGAGTCGGGGGGATCCTGAGAGTGCCGCTGATTGGGAGTCGCGGGATGGGGCTGAGCACCTCCTCCCACTGATGAAATGGCTCCCGCTGAGGACCTCGGCATGCTCTGCGCCGTGTGCGTTGGTGTCTCCTCTCCCACAGACGTGTGCAGGCGCCCTTCCCGACCCGACGGCTCCGGTGGCCTCGTCCTGCAGCCTGTGGGTGCCGAGCCGACCTCGCCCCGATGTCTCACCCTCTGCCCCGCAGGCTGGACCGCTCCTCCCGGCAGGGCCTTGACTTTCAGATGGAGGCCGCTCCTATTTGGGGGTCGGTGACAATGCCAAATGTCGAGGAACTCCGAGCGAGGGCCTCCTGGCATTTCTAGGCGCGGGGCTGTTGCAGGATGACCCGTCCGCAGCCACTAAGGGTGTCTAGAGGAGTATGGGCTCTGCGCGGACAAGGACATAGGGCGGCCCTTGGACTGTTGGCCTTAGGACAGAAGTTGTGCGTGAATTCACCTGAGGGTCCATTGTTTTGATTTAAAGTCTGATCTCAGGGGCAAACGGAGTTCAGAGTATTCTAATCTGGCAGGAAACAGTTCTGGGAAGATGATTCCCTCTTGTTCTCTGAGCAGATGTCCCTTTTTGTTTTACAACAACCTTTTGGATGATAGCTCCACGTTTTATCGTGAGGATGTTAGAGCCCCAGTATTGTTTCTGAGATCTTGCATTTCGTTCTCTAGGCTCGTGCATTAAGAGGGCGCCTTTGGGCACAGCAACCGAATGCCAAGTTTTCTGCCCCCTTTTAATACAGACAAGCATTACATATACTGAGTGAGAACTATCTCCATCCTGAATGGTTAGGATTGGAAGGGGGCCAGTGCTCTAATGTTAGTGAGGAAACAGAATTCAAGGAAATGAAGTATGGGTTATCTCAAAATTGCACAGCTGGATTGTGGTAGAAACTTCTAGAACTTGGTGCTTCTCGGACAGAGTTCTTCCAACCACAATATTCTCTCCAGGATAGTATTATATCCAATAAGGAATAAAATCCAAATTATTTATCCTTTTTCATTTATCTTGTGAAAAATACCTAGAAAGCAGAAACTTCCTATTATTAGTTTTCATATGAATTTTTCAGCGCTCTCTACATAAAATATAATCAAACCAGGAATATTTAGTATATGTAAGCCCACAACAATATAAAGCACAGCAAGCACTAAATGGCATACCGCTGACATTAAAAGGATTTTAAATCCTTAAAAATCTTGAAGTTTGGGGCACCAGAAAAAACAACAACACTATTTTGTGCTAAAAGGTAAGGAGACTACAAATATATTTTGTTGATATTTCTAAAAATGAGCAAAGAATGACAGGAATTTTGTGACTATAGACCACAAGCTGTATCATCTCACTTTGTTTTGTGTAGGGGTTTTCTCTCTTTTCCACGTCCAGGGTGGAAAGAGAGTGGGTCCAGTTGCAGAGTAGAGGAGCTGGGGATTGAGAAATAAAAGAATAGAAGAGAAGATGCAGAAATAGAAGCAATAAGCTGGGACTGGGTGGGACATCTTTTCTCTCTGATGGAGAGACAGGGACCCAGAGCCCACCCAGCAAGTTTATTTTATACCCCCAAAATACCAGGAAGTTACACCAAAAGTTAGGATCAAAGGAGATTATTTGCATTCTTGAATAGGCCCAAGCATTCCTGGTGCTTGACTGAACTTACATCTCAAAAGTCCCGCTCCCCGACACCCAGGCAAAGGTGAAGGCCGAGCTGACAACACTTCAGCCTTTTTGGTGAAGCCTGTTCCCAGGGGGTGGTTCTGCCTGTCGCCTTGAGTTCAGCTGACAATCATTAAAGGCATGCCCATGTGCTTTCCCAGGGGGCCCTCTACAGGTTAGTAAGTTAGAGTCCTGCTCTGGATCCCCACCATACCTGGCCTAGCTCCATTCATTCACCCGTGTACTCATTCTACAAACATTTAGTCATCATCCCCTATGTAGTAGGGCTATGCTTGATACTTTAATGGGAAAGCCACAATCTTTAAAGTCTAAAGTGTTTAAAGTCCAGTGAGAATAACCGAAGAGGAAAAGATGGTTAGAACACAGTATGACAGTCTGGCCAGTGTGGCTCAGTTGGTTAGAAAGGGTCCGTTTCCAGTTAAGGGATCTATATATTCAGGTTACAGGTTCAGTCTCTAGTCAGCACACGTTCTGGAGGCAACCTATCAATGTTTCTCTCTTCCATCGATGTTTCTCCCTCTCTCTAAAACCAATAAAAACATATCCTCAAGTGCAGTATGAAAGTTTCCTCTGTAGAGGTAGAAATATGCTGTCAAACTTGGGTGTCGGAAAACATGATGTGCAATCTGAAGCTGTCAAATGGGACTGGACAGCTTTTTGAGAACTAATACCAGAGGGGTGGTGAGAGAGAACTTGGGAATTATAAGCAGGAGCCAGGTAAGAAAGGCAGTATGTGCCCATCTAACAAGGTTAGTTTGAGGGGGATGGACAAGGGGCTAACAGTCTCCTTCATACCCTCTTAACATCATTAAAGGGGCAGGGGACAGGGTGCAAACAAGTTGCCACTACAATACCTTCCCGTCATCATTGCGTGCAGGTTATTGGAGCCGTGTTCAGGGAAACCATTTATTCTAGGCTGTATATTCTGTGGCATCTGCATGGAGTCCGCCTTCGCTTCTGACACCCATTCACCTCCCTACCGGCTTCTTGGCTCTGCAGTGACCACCTTCCCAGCTGCATGTCTCCTGGACATGCCCCTACGTGGGTGCCAGCTCTCAGGTCCCCTGGGGCTCCTAGGGTTCCTTCATCCCCTTCTCCCCCTTCATGGATGAAAGACGAGAAGGAAAGAGAGCAATTTTTGAAGGTCTGCCCTGAAACAAGGTATGAGATCCCCAAACTGCCATGGTGTGCCCCTGAGAGGTGCCAGGCCACCAGTTCCTCTGCCCCTTTGCTTGCAGCTGCTCTGGCATAGGTGTCCTTTTGTGATTGGTGGCAGTCTGGCCCTAACGGGGAGTAGAGGTAGCATGCCTTAAGAAGATGGGTATGATCGAGGAACACCCTACACTGCTGCATTTGGGAAGAAGGCCTGCCTGAGAATGTGGGTGAGGGGCAGAGTTAAGTAAGAAAAAGGACTTATTCAAGCACAGGGCACTCTGGTGCTAGGCATGGCCACGGTCAGATCTGTGTCTTAGAACATGTCGTCTGGCTGCTGCGGGGGGGATGGTCAGGAAGGGGTAACTAGAGAGAAGGAAATAGTGTTAGCTTCCCATGCAGCTGTTACTACTGTGAGGAATTTCTACAAACTTGGTGACTTTAAACAACGTAAGTGTCTTCTGTCACCGTTCTGAAGTTCAGAAACCCAAAATGGACCAGCAGGGCTGCATTCCTCCTGGAGGTTCTAGGGAGGATCCATTTCTTTGCCTTTTCCAGCTTCTAGAGGCTTCCCACATCCCTTGGCTCGTGAGCCCTTCTCTCCCTGGTCCTTCCGCCTCCATCAAATAAAGACATTGGTGGGGGGATGGGGAGGGGAACTGAGCCCAGTTGGAGAGTTCAAGACAGTCTCCATCTTGGGAGCCTCAGCTTAGCCACATCTGCAAAGTCCCTTTTGCCAAGGAAGGTGACAGTTCACAGGTTCTGGGGGTTCAGATGTGAGCATCTGGGTGGGAAGGTGGCAGGCTCCTGGGTTCTGAGGGTTCAGATGTGAACATCTGGTGGGGAGGTGGCAGGTTCACAGGTTCTGGGGGTGCAGATGTGAGCATCTGGGTGGGAAGGTGGCAGTTCACAGGTTCTGGGGGTTTATACGTGAGCATCTCAGGGGGGAAGGTGGCAGGCTCATAGGTTCTGGGGGTTCAGATGTGAACATGTGGGGGGATGGATGTTATTTAGCCTACCACCAGGCCTGTCAGATGTCCAACCACAGATGACTTGGGAGAAGTGGGCAGATTTGAGAGGGAGTCAGGGAGTGGTGATTGGCTGGCTATAGGAACGGGTAATAGAGGGGGATGTCCAACCAAACCCCAGAGTTTTAACTGAGCCCTTGAGAAGGAGTGGTGCCATTTCCTGAGGGAGAACAGGCAGAGAAGGGGGCCAGAGGAAGGGGAGACTAAAGGCATGAATTCTGCCATGCTCATTTTGAGAGGCCTCTGAGAAAGCAGGTGGGCCGTCAGCTGTCAGGTGAACGCCCAGGCCTGCAGCTCAGGAAAGGAATGGTAAATTAAAAGGTCTATATTTGGAAACCGCGAGGGGAAAAACAAGACAATTGAAACAATGCGAGTCGATGAAATCTGTCAAAAAGGAGATGTAAAGTGAGAAGACATCAGGCCTAGGACAGAGGCGTTCTAGCATTTTAAGGTCTGACAAAGCTTTGGAGATTCCTAAGCGACACGGAAAACGTGGCAAACCTGTTGTTATTCTACCAGCCTAGCCCCATTGCTTGGCTTCCGTTTCTTTCTCTTGTCTTGGCCCGTGGTTTGTATCTGTTTAACTACTTAGTCCTTCTCTTTCCTCAAGGAAGCACTGATTCGATAGCCCCTGATAAATGCTGCCACCAACACGCCTGGTGAGGGAGTCACTGGCATCTCTCGGGAGACGAAAAGAAGGGAGCAACAACATTGCTGAGTGAGCTAAGCCAGTCAGAGAAAGACCAGTATCACGTGATCTCACTTCTCTGTGAAATCTAATGAGCAAAAGAAACTGACAAACAAAACAGGTCCGGAGGCATGGAGGCACGGGCAGACTGAGGAATCTCAGAGGGCAGCAGGGAGGGCACGGGAGAGAAGAAATCCACCGAAAACTTACGTGCCTATATACAAAGTCCATGAACTGAACACAGCCAATAGGTTGGGGAGAGCTTGGGGTGGGGCAGGGGCTGAGTGGAGAGGGTAAAGAGGGTAAAGGGAGGACATCAGTAGTACTGTCAACAGTAAACAAAAAAAATAAAACATCCAAAAGAATAGAGTGCAGAGCCCGGCCCGCATGGCCCATTAGCTGAGCATCGACCTGTGACCCAGAAGTCCGGGTTCCGTTCCTGACCAGGGCACATGCCCGCGTTGCAGGCTCGATCCCCAATGTGGGCATGCAGGAGGCAGCTGGTCAGTGATTCTCTCTCATCACCGCTGTTTCTCTCTTTCCCTCTCGCTTCTTCTGTGAAATCAATAAAAATATATTTTTAACAAGTAGAGTACAAGTTGGCAGGGTGAGTGGCAGCTTTTGTTCGTCCTGTCTCATCCCGTCACCTCATCAGAAGGAGCCAAAACCAGTTTGGCTCAGCGGATAGAGCGTCAGCCTGTGGACCAAAGGGTCCCAGGTTCGATTCCGGTCAAGGGCATGTGCCTTGGTTTCGGGCACATCCCCAGTGGAGGGTGTGCAGGAGGCAGCTGATTGATGTTTCTCTCATCGATATTTCTGACTTTTTATCCCTCTCCCTTCCTCTCTATAAAAAAAAAATCAATAAAAAATATATTTTTTTAAAAAAAAGAAAGCCTCTCAACTTCCTTTAAAAAAAACTATCAGAAGGATTGGGTAAAGGTCCCCGGGGGGGGGGGGGGGGTCTCCATCAGCAGAGAAGTGAGTAGGTGCTTGACACAAAGTTGGCATTCTATCTCTACTCTGATAACAACAAATAAGGCCAAGCCGTTCCTTAAGATACCTCCAACTTCAATAGAAAATTAAGACCAACATGTATGAAGTATGGAAGCCCACTGAAAAAATCACTATCGCTTTAAGGCAGCACCAGAGGATGGATGCTTAAGGCCAAAATGTTTGCAGAGAGGAAACTTGGAGCCTGGGTTCAGCTGGCGGGAAGAGGGGTAGGGAGGGGTGGGGGCACCACGCATGACTCATCTGGGCTCCTAACAAGGAGAGGCATTTGTCAAGAAGGATGCATTCGCTGTGAGCTTGAAAGATGGACAGGATGCAGACGTACTGACAGAGAGAGAGAGAGAGAGAGAGAGAGAGAGAGAGAGAGAGAGAGAGAGAGAGAGAGAGAGGTGGTTTAACGGATACAGGAACCCGGAGAACCAAAGCAAAGGGCTATTGTTTCTCTCTTGATTCTTTATTTTCTTCCATTTCCCGTTTGCTAGCCATGTCTTCTCCCCACAACAAAAGCAGACATGTTTTGTGTCTTCTTTATCACGTCCCTGGTTGTTTTTTTTCTCACGTGGCCTACGAGGGTGACCCCTGAAGAAAGCCAGGCCCCTCCCTACCCCTCCTCTTCCCGTGTGTGGCCACGGGGAGTGAGGGGACCCACTGGGTCATGCTTTCCCTCGACCCCGAAGGGCTGTTGAGGGCACGCCCTTTGGGAGAAGGTGTGATGCCCATGCCTTGTCCCTCCAGCTGATGCCAATGCAGCAGGCGCTGCTTCAGAAACCAGGGAGGGCGACACATTTCCTTCTTTCTTTCCTTCTTCTTCTTCTTTTTTTTTAATCCATTTTTTGAGTCTGCAATCCCTCTGAATTCTGTCACTGGTTGTGGGGAGCTTTGTGATGACAAAACAGGTCACACACCAGGATTTGGGGGCAACCGTGCTTTCACACTCCCCTGCGGGGGGTGGGGGGCTCCCCCCTCCAGCCTGCCCTGTCTCCTTCCCCGGGCGATGGGGATGAGCCACTGGAAAGGGGAGGAGGACCTTCCCTGGGATCTGCTTCCCGGGAGAATGAGGCAAAGTGCACACCAAAGTGCACACCGGCCTGGAGCCCCAAGGTCACAGCCCTCCCCCCGCCCCCTTTGGAGGAATGGAACCCAGGGCACCCTGCAGGGCCAGGCATGCTTCTCCTGGAACTCCCCACCCCCCACCCCCCACCCCCCCGCTCCAGGGGACTCCAGCCCTTTTGTTTCTGGTTCACTCACACTTGGCTCATCAGGGTAGAGTCTTGTCCCAGCTGTTTGGGGTCCGCAGCACGTTATGAGCCTTTTTAGGGCCCTGTTCTCTGAGCAGACAGAGAACAGGGCCTGGCCCAGAATAACAGACTCCAAGGCTCAGTCCAGCTCAACACTTGGAGCCCCTGTCTCTGTCAAGACAACAGTCCTTCCTGAGTTTTCCGGTGTGGGAACCTCTTTCACATCCCACGTGATTCAGGGTCCCCAGTTCAGGGTTCGGGTTTCTGGAGGAGGCCGCACACAAATGAATAGAGAACTTAGAAAAATATTAATTTGGGAAATGGGGGCCAGGCGGTAGTCCAACTCTAGTGGGAGGACTACTGCCCACTCTGGCTTTACCATCTTTTTATTAAGATTAAAATCATAAGATACACCTGTCTCCCCCAAGGCAGGAAACACCAGTAAAAGCCAATCAGTAGATCTTAGGACTAACAGGAGGGGCTGCTTCAACCACCAACATCCCAGTCACCAGCTCCGACCCCTCAGAGCAGTCAAGGTTGACCAGCCCTCCGGACTCCCTGTCCACAGCTCTTCACCCTCAAAACAATGGTCGGCTTCCAGCATTCTGGGTTTAATTCGAAAGACTCAGAGGCCGTAAAAGTCAGGGAAACAGAGTCTGATGCAAACACGCTTTCCTCCAGTCCTGGGTGTCCGGGGTTAATGAATACGGAGAAGTATAGCATTTAAAAAAAAATATCGGGCCTGTTTTCGAAGGCATGGTGATAAGCAGCTTTCATTTTGTTTTCCCTGAGCAAGCGGGTCCTCAGCCGACGAGGGAAGGTGTGGGAAGCAGCTGACTTCGGCGGAGTTCAGGAGGCGTATTTAAAGCAGATTTTATCCTACAGTGATATTAATTTGATGGGGTCCCTGATCTGTAAACCATCGGTTATCTTGGGCTCTCCTGATAAGGAGAGGAGAGAGGGGAGGATTTCCAGTCGCTGAGCACATTTGGGCAAAGTCTTCACACGTCACAAGTCGCAGATGGGAGGCAGTGATCTCGAACAGGCGGCCACCAGGCGTGACCATCTGACACCTTCCATTTAGAGAAACGAGACTCTGCTCCCGCACACACTCCCTGCCGCAGCCAGTGCCGGCGCCGGGGGAGAGCCAGGCAGCCGGGCCAGGGAACAGGCTGCAGAGCTCCCCCGGGCCCTGAGCCCCGAGCCGGCCACTCCTCAGAGATGCAGCCGTCACACACACATGCATGAGGCTGGACAAAGGGGTGGCATGGGGACGCTGAGGGGAGGGAGGGAGGAAACCATACCCGCCCCGGCCAGAGGCGGCTGGTTCTGGTCTGGGTGATGCCAGCAGGTTCATGGGAAGCCACTGGACTCCTCTGTGGGCTCCCTTCAGAGCCGCTTCCCGGGGCAGAGCCGGCCAGGCCCCAGGGGGGACGGAGCCGGGGGTGGGATCTGATCGCTCGTGCTCCCTGTCCTGCCCCGGCTTCTGCTCCTTCACGACCAGGAAGGGTGTCCCTGCCCGCTCCTTCCCGTCGGTTCATGACCCCTGGCACCAGAATGGCACTGGTTTTGACAGACATGGGCAGGCAGAGAAGTTTTTATTTTTTTATTATTTTTTAAATATTTTATTGATTTTTTTACAGAGAGGAAGGGAGAAGGATAGAGAGCTAGAAACATCGATGAGAGAGAAACATGGATCTGCTGCCTCCTGCACACCTCCCACTGGGGATGTGCCCGCAACCAAGGTACATGCACTTGGCCGGAATCAAACCCAGGACCCTTCAGTCAGCAGGCCGACGCTCTATCCACTGAGCCAAACCAATTTCGGCAGCAGAGAGATTTTTAACCGGAAATTCAGAATTTGGGTTGAATGTCCAAATGGGCAGCTGATTTGCTTATTAGCAAAGGCTGTGGCAAATTCCATATTTCATCTCAGTACATACACACAC
Source organism: Antrozous pallidus (assembly GCA_027563665.1). Lineage (NCBI taxonomy): Eukaryota > Metazoa > Chordata > Mammalia > Chiroptera > Vespertilionidae > Antrozous > Antrozous pallidus. The sequence goes on from CM050518.1 coordinate 93,556,943, forward strand.
ACACACAGACTGCATGACTCTACGCATACGTACACACATGCACACAAGCACACACACAGGTTGCATGGCTCTATGCACATGCACACACAAACATGCATGCATGCACTCACATACACACACAGGTTGCATGGCTATGCACGTGCACACACACATGCACAGAGCATGTGAGAATGCCTTCCCCCTCCCCGCCCCAGAATGAAAGCGTTGCAGTTTTATAACATGCTACCTTGCTAATAACCATAAGAATGAAGAGGGCTGAGAATGACTGTCCCATGGGAACTGACCCAAATCTGTGTTCTCAGTCACAGAGGGAGGGCGGGGACGGGTATCAGCTACCCCCCTCAGGACAGGTGGCCAAAACATCCCGCCACCTGCTGTGAAAAAGCACCCCGTTCTTCCCACTCCCACACACCGGGGTTCAGGGGCTTTCCCCACGCAGGCAGCAGGTGGATGGTTTCAAGGCCGTGTCCATCAGGATCTCACCCAAATGTTGAAAAAGAAAGAAACTTCTCTTCTGATTGAAGCTGAAAACGGTACTTCCGGGAGGAAGAGCCTGCTCTCTTTGCTTACAGGAAAGGGGAGCAGAGAGCCTGGCCCCCAGTGTAAGGCTAACACCGTCTTTCGGTTCCGGGATGAAGGGAGAGAGCTTGAAGGCTGCCCCTTCCGAGAAAGCAAACCCAGAGAGGGAGGCGGGTGGCTTCGGGGATGTCAGCTGCAGGGAACTGACTTGTCTTCAAGCCACTCTTTCAAAAACGCAGGAGCAATGCTGGTTTGTAAACTCGGTTCCACTCCTGCATCCCAGGGATAAGGACAGGAAGTGGAGGACCTTGGAAAGGCAACAGAAAGGGCAAGAGAACGCTGCTTTTGTCAGGATCGCCTCTGGAAAAGTCCAGCGCGCCATAGCTTTCATTCAGATATGTTAGCTCAGTGGTCAGCGGCTCTTCGGCCCCTGGAGTGTGGCTCTTCCACAAAACACCACGGCCTGGGCGAGTCTATGTTGAAGAAGTGGCATTGGAGGAAGTTTAAGTCTAAAAATTTTGGCTCTCGAAAGAAATTTCCATCGTTGTCCTGTTGATATTTGGCTCTGTGGATTAATGAGTTTGCCGACCACTGCGTGAGCCTGTTGTGGGTCTCTCTAGATGTGTAACTGATAGACTATAAAACAGTATTCTTTGTCTCACAATCTAGCTCTCATTTCCTCTCTCTGTGTGTTTCTACTTGTATGTAAATATTCAGACATATGCATACATATTTGTTTACAGGCAAGAAATCTAATCAGGCACTGTGTGAAACACCAAACAGTATGAAACTCCCTAAAATAACCTGGCGGAGGTAATCACACCAGAACTCGGTACTCGGATGGAGCAGTTTTTTGGCCGCCTGCTGGTTTCCTCAGACATCACTTGTAGGGATAACCCCCCCCCACCACCTGTCTACCAGACAGGGGTTAACATTTATACCGAAACATTAACCTCCTCACTAATCCAATGACAAGGTACATCGTATGACCCAGATAAATGAGACAAAGGGAATGCTCAGTTCCTAAAAGCTCCAGATAATTGCAGAAGTTCGGTTTGAGTTGAGCTACTGCTTATGTCCAGACGACAGGCCGTTCTTGACTTGATGTTGAACTTGGGAGATGTATCATACCTGGGGGAGAAAACAATGAGAGCTCACGCTTATCAAGCTCTTATCACGCGCCAGACACGGCGTTAAACATTTTACATGTATCTGAGCAAGGTACCATTTTCTTCCGCTATAAGTAGGGAGCCTAGACATGGAGAAGTTAGTTGCTCAAGGCAATGTGGTTAATGCGCAGTGGTCCGGAAAGCCAGCACGCATGCTCTCTGCCTCCATGGCAGGCTGCCTCTTTGGGAGTTCTGCTTAGGGATGCTCGCCATTCGTACCTGGAAGGGCTGCCTCTCCAGGTAGGACTCTAAGTAGGAGCCAACTACATGGGGCAGAAGATACTGCTTGCGCTGGATAAAGAAAGATGGTAATTCATATACTTGTGCTGGGTTTGAATCTGTGATGTCAGTGAGAAAATTATTTCCTGCTGAGCATGGTAGAGCAGTAGAATGGGAGGGATTTATGTTCGAATGGCATCACGGACCCTATCCAGAAGACTGATCCCAGTCTCTGGACTTTCAGTTATGGGACGTAGTAAAGGTTCTTATCATCTCTATGACTGTTTTTGTTTTGTTGCGCTGTGTTGGTGAACTATTAAGTTTGAATTTATATGCTTACAGATAGAAAAAAAAGCATAATAGCATCATCAATTTAATATTTTGTTAATTCCCTGTAAAGGGGTATCACAGTTTTTATAATATTTAGTAATCCATCATGTTAAGTTGTAAACGAAGTTATGCATCAGAAATCGTAACTATAACAAGAAAAAATCAAGTGTTAAGTCAATGTAAATGGGGACATTTTTCCTTAAAAAGTACTACAGTTAGATACAGTATTTTGTGTGTATTTTAAATCATAAAAATTGGTTTATGTGAATCAGAATATATTAAAAATTGCCAGCATATATTTTAAGAAAAGGGGTAAAAATTAGCAATATTTGTATAATGATTACTTTTTTAAATATATATATTTTATTGATTTTTTTTTACAGAGAGAGGAAGGGGGAGGGAAAGTCAGAAAAATTGACGAGAGAGAAACATCCATCAGCTGCCTCTTGCACACCCCCTACTGGGGATGTGCCAGCAACCAAGGTACATTCCCTTGACCGGAATTGAACCTGGGACCTTTTAGTCCGCAGGCCAATGCTGTATCCACTGAGCCAAACTGTTTGGCTAATGATTACTTTTTGATGCATCTCTCCAATCTGAACGGAGGGGTCTTAATCACTGTGTGAAGTCTTTCTTGAAGTTGAAAAAAATTGATGTAAACTAAAAAAAATATATATATATATATATATATATATATATATATATTATGTATACTAATCACTTGTCAATTCTATGTTTAGCTAGAGCCATTTTGCAGTAGCTTTTATAAAGACAGATTAGTGCAACACACTCCATAGCTCTCCCCTCAACGTCTTTCACTCAGACACAAATCTCTTAATAGTAAATTAAACAGACATCAAAACAGAATGTGTGCTGCGTCCCCTTTGATAAGAAAGGGGGGAGGTTACCACCATTTATTCAACAAATATGTCAGCTGTGCCAGCGAGGTGACAGGCATCGTTCTAGGGACATCACTAAATGAAAGAGAAAAACACACACAAAAACATACCTATCCCTATGAAGCATACATTCCAGTTGGGGGAGACAGACAGTTAACAAGGAAGGATGGTAAAATGAATGACAGGGATAAGCGAAAATAAAGTAGGCAGAGCGCATCGGACGCTTGTAAGAGGGGGTTGTGACATTACGTAGGATGGTCTTGAAAAACAGCGCTTAGATAATGACCGGAAGCACATGTGGTGGCAGCGCTGTGGTCATCCAGGGGACATGGGCTGTGGGCAGAAGGAAACGGCAACGCAAGGACCCTGACGAAGTGGCTTGCTCGCCAGATTCAAGGAGGGCACAGGAGAGGAGTGCCATCCGAATGGCTGACCGACCGTGAGCTCTGTGGGTGGCAGGGATGGCCTTGGAAGGAGGCCCTGCAACTCTTTTGAGATGGCCTTGGCTTAAAATACCCTCCTTGGCACGGCTACCATGGCTCAGTGGTTGAGCATTGACCTATGAACCTGGAGGTCATAGTTCAATTCCCGGTCAGAGCACATGCCCAGGTTGCCAGCTCGATCCCCGGTGGGGCATGTGCAGGAGGCAGCCGATTGATGTTTCTCTCTCATCAATGTTTCCATCTCCCCCGCCTCTCTCTCCCTCTCTCTCTAAAAAGTCAATAAAAACATACTTTACAATAAATAAATACAACTTTCTTTAAGGAACAACAACACTGATAGAGTACATCTTAGCATGCCCTTCTATCTGGGATTAAGCAGAGGAGCAATAACACTTGACAAGTTGCCTTGATACATTTCAGAAGCCAAACTAAACTGTTGGCTCCTGGGAACAATTTCACTGGAGGATGTTACACTGCTCTTAAGGAGTCGTCACCAGAGAGTCCCCCGGGACTCCACAGACGGAACAGAAACTCCTGGAAAAATTAAAAAAGCAGGGCAAAGGCAAAACGAAGGGAAAACTTAAAAGCATTTTTTATGTTTTATAGCAGCTTTATTGAGATATAGTTCACATAAAATAAAGTTCACCCTATCGCCCTGACCGGCGTGGCTCAGTGGATGGAGCGTCGGCCTGCGGACTCAAGGGTCCCAGGTTCGATTCCGGTCAAGGGCACATGCCTTGGTTGCGAGCACATCTCCAGGAGGGAGTGTGCAGGAGGCAGCTGATCGATGTTTCTCTCTCGTCGATGTTTCTAACTCTCTATCCCTCTCTCTTCCTCTCTGTGAAAAATCAATAAAATATATTTTTTTTTAAAAGAAAAAAAATCACCCTATTGATATGTACAATGCAGGGGGGTTGGTATTATTAGAGTGGCTCGATCATGATCCCTCTCGACTTTCAGGACACTTTTATCGTCTCGGAAAGAAGCCTCAGGCCCCTGAGCTGTCACGTTCCTTTCTTCTTTCTCCCAGTCACTGGCAACCGTAACCCCGTTCCCGTCTTTGTGGATTCACCTGTTCTGGACATTTCATATAAATGGAATCATGCAATACTCGGTCTTTTGCCTGGCTTTTTTCACTTAGCATAAGGTTGTCAAGGTTTGTCTATGTTGTAGCATGGTCCTTGGTGAAATTTATTCCTAAGCATTTTATTACTTATGATACCAGGATAAGTAGAATTGTTTTGTTAATTTTATTTCAGGTTGTTTATTTTTTTATACATAGAACTAAAATTGATCTTTGTATAGTGATCTTTCTTAGTCCTGTAACTTTGCTGAACACATTTATTAGTTCTAATACTTTTGATGTGGATTCCTCAGGATTTTCTCTATAAGCTCGTGTCATTTATGAACAGATAAATTTATGGCTTCCTTTAAAATCTGTATGCCTTTAGCCCTAACCGATTTGGCTCAGTGGATAGAGCATTGGCCTATGGACTGAAAGGTCCCAGGTTCAGTTCCAGTCAAGGGCATGTACCTTGGTTGCGGGCACATCCCCAGTGGGGAGTGTGCAAGAGGCAGCTGATTGATGTTTCTCTCTCATTGATGTTTCTAGCTCTCTATCCCTCTCCCTTCCTCTCTGTAAAAAATCAATAAGATATATTTTTTTTAAAAAAACAGATTCTAAAATCTGTATGCCTTTCTATTCTCATGCTTGCCCATTTGCCCTGTCTAGGACTTCTAGTACAAAGTTGAATTGAGAAGCCGAGAGCAGACATTCTTGTTCTCGGTTTTAGGGGAAAGCATGCTGTCATCAGAACTGTGTTAGCTCTGGGGTTTTCCCAGATGCCTTTTATCACAACAAGGAGGAACCTTTCTGCTCCTGGTTGGGTGTTTTTATCATGAAAAGGGGGTGGATTTCATCAAATGCTTTTCCCACACTTTTTGTTCTCTACGAATAAGGTGTGTTACACTGATTGATGTCTAGCCAACTTTGCCTTCCTGGGATAAACCCCATTGGGCCATCGTGTATAATCCTTTTCCTATGTTGTTGACTACTGGTGTAATTTTAGTTGTGATCAAACACTCTGCACACTGTTTGCAATGTGGTGGCTTAATATGAAGCACTAACTGTAACAACCATAATAATATGCCTGCTTGACTCTGCTGGAGGTTCTTACATTCACTGGATCATTTAGTCCTCATACCAGCCCAATGAATTAGATCCTAATAGTGTCCTAATTTTGTAGATGACACACCTGATTCTCAAAGAAGTGATGGGACTTGCCCAAAGTCACAGAACTGATGAAAGGCGATGAGGGTGTTCTGACCACCATATCCCAGGAGGATAGATTGTGATGTGGAGACTGTTGACTACGTAGGAACAGTGCCTTCTTGTTACACTTTCCCTTCAGTCTTTCTCTTGTGCTCGGGGTCCGGGCCTCTAACGATGTGTCCACGGGGCTCACTGAATTGTTTTATGGACAGAGGTGTAGGTTTGTTCAATTTGGTATCACAGCCATAATCTATAAGGATGAGAGCAGGTAGGAGGGCTGAAATAGATCATAAATACACACTGGCTTTGAGTAGAAAATGAATAATTTCTTTTCATTAAAATTTAAAATTATGATATCTTATCCACTGTCTTTAATACTCGTAAGATTCCTTGTTCTGATGTTTAGAAAGACTACCCTGAGGTTGTCTTACTTGATCTGTTTGGGTCCTTCAGGAAGTAGATTAATATATTATACTAGAGGCCCGGTGCATGAAATTCATGCATGGGGGTGGGGGGGCGAGGGGGTAGAGGGGTGTCCCTCAGCCAGCCTGCACCCTCTCCAATCTGGGACTACTTGAGGGATGTCTGACTGCCCATTTAGGCCCGATCCCTGTAGGATCGGGCCTAAATGGGCAGTCGAGCATCCTTCTCACAATCCAGGACTACTAGCTCCCAACTTCTCGCCTCCCTGCCTCCCTGATTGCCCCTAACTGCTTCTGCCTGCCACCCTGATCACCCCCTAACCACTACCCTGCCAGCCTAATTGATCTCTAACTGCTCCCCTGCCAACCTGTTTGCCCCAACTTCTCTCCTCTGCCGGCCTGATCACCCCCAACTGCCCTCCCTTGCAGGCCTGTCCCTTCCAACTGCCCTCCCCTGCTGGCCATCTTGTGGTGGCCATCTTGTATCCACATGGGGGCAGGATTTTTGACCACATGGGGGCAGCCTTCTTGTGTGTTGGAGTGATGGTTAATCTGCGTATTACTCTTTTATTAGATAGGATTAATAAGGGTAAGGAGTTCACAGAGGAAAAAAGTCTTAAGGAGAATATGCAGGACTTTTGCAGTCTGAAAAAAATGAAAATAGCATGTTTGATTGGTGGAACAATGTTTTCTTTTCCCAAAACACTCTTTAGTAAAATCATATTGTTTTACATTTCAAAGGGGGGGGGAATGTTAAGCCAATTTTGAAGGAAAAGAGACAGATTATAATTTTATATTCTAATACTATTTTGAATTTCTCCTATCCTTTTTCTATTTTTAACCTAAATGATTATGCCCTTCGAATATTCAGAAAATACTCAGAAATCTCAGTTGTCAGGATAGAGTTTTGAAAAGATCTACATCAAAATATAATGTTTTGCCAAAAGTGGTTTGGCTCAGTGGATAGAGCATCAGCCTGTGGACTGGAAGGTCCCGGGTTCGATTCCAGTCAAGGGCATGTACCTTGGTTGTGGGCGCATCCCCAGTGGGGGGTGTGGAGGAGGCAGCTGATCGATGTTTCTCTCTCATCGATGTTTCTAACTCTCTATTCCTCTCCCTTTCTCTCTGTAAAAAATCAATAAAATATATTTTTAAAAGTATACATAATGTTTTACACAAAATTTTTACTCAAATTAAAGGTGATCTAAAATGAATTAAAATTCCTTATTCTCCCCCAGTTCTTTCCTATAATAAACAGACCGTGTCTCAGAATATTTAGGCAGGCAGAATCCATAGTCCCCCAACGTACCTCAGACTCCAAACCTCAAATCCGGGGACTGAGATTTAGGTAGCAGTCCATCAGTTCCACTCATCAGCATCAAAGTTCAGAGGAGCCCTAACCTCCATCGGTAAGAAAAGTTAGAGAAAGGAACCCAGCTCGACTAGCCATACCCTTAATCTTGTGATTCCATACTCTGCTTTCTAAAGAATTAAATGGACCGGGGTGACATCGTATACAATAAAAGCCTAGGTGGCATCATGGGAACTCAAGATGGCCACACACAGTGGAGGCAGGGTCCAGTGGCCGCCCAGTGCGGGGAGGCCTGGGGGTCCCACGGCTCTGTGTGGCATGGAGGAGGCCAGTCCCAGTGGGTCGTAGCAGGGGAGGGCAGTTGGGGGCAATCAGGCCAGCAGGGGAGCAGTTAGGCATTGATAAGGCCAGCAGGCAGAAGCGGTTAGGGGCAATCAGACAAGCAGGACAGGTGAGTGGTTAGGAGCCAGTAGTCCTGGATTGTGAGAGGGATGTCTGACTGCTGGTTTACACCTGATCCTGGCAATCAGACATCTCCTGAGAGGTCCCAGATTGGAGAGGATGCAGGCTGGTTCGAGAGACACCCCCCACCACCACCACCCCATGCAAGAATTTTGTGCACTGGGCCTATAGTTGGTTCATAAAACCACATAGGTTTCACGGGTTCACGTCTACGATGCACCATCATGCCTTCCCACCCAGCAGCCCCATGTGGAGTGCCAGGCCTGCCTTCCCCGCTGCCCGTCTGCAGCGCTGCGTAGCTTTGCATCGCTTAAGGACAAACAGGCTGGAGTCGCATATGGTTGGCATTTTTTGTTCGCGCTGGTGCAGGCAGCGGTGGAGCAGCATCTGCAGGTCTCACACGGTGTCGGGCAGTAAAGGAATGACTGAAGGAGCTGCAGACGGCATGGAGTCCACACTCCTCCCCTTGCCTAAAAAATCGCGGGCAATTACATGAACGCTTGTTGGTTGCAAATCCTGTGAGCAGAGGCGTTAGAACAGGACCCCATCTCCATGTGAGATGTTTACCGGTGTCAGATGAGGCAATAAAGCCAGAGGAGAAGAGTCATAATGGCAAAACAGTAATGAAAACTTAGATTTACATAATTCCTTCCTGCCCCAGGGTCCCAAAGCATGTAATGAGAATTCTATAGAAAAACCTGTCGTGGGGGCCTGTGACTTACAATGGCAGGAGAACTCATTGGCAATTACAGGTGCCCAGGGGAACCAGAGTCAACGTGCCCTTGACAGAGAGTCCTGTTTGGGGTCTTCTGACTCATCCAGTTCCTTTAGGACTGTACCTCAGAGGGACCCATTTCACACACACTCCCCATGTGATTTGAAAGCAGTGAGAATCCTGAAGAGTCACAAATGTGCCCAAGTGCATCGGCCCGGAAGGATGGGACACCTATTTGCTTAGGGCGTGGTCTAGGGCACACCTTGCTTCCATGTGGTCTCTCTCCCGCGGAGCTTTCCCAGGCAGAGTTAGAAGACGGAGCTTTCATCCTGCGTGCCCAGCGTCACCTGGTCTCCCAGGCATCTTTCCTGCACGTGAGTTGAAATTCATAGGGCGGTTATGAAATCACGCCGGCTTCGTTATGACTTTGAAGGATCTGGGAGTCCCAGATGTTAGCTCCAGCTGTTCCTGGCAGGGCTCTGAAGGCTGAGGTGGTACTCTTTCGGCTTGAGAATCACTTGTTGAGAATCCCCACATAAACAGAGATTCGGGAGACCCATCCTGCTTGGACCCACGAGGATGTTTTAAAGATTTGGCAGTGAGGAAATGGCCACTACTACAGAACACAAAGGTTTCCATGAGAAATCTATTGCCTTTAATGCAACAAAATCTCCTGCATGTGTCAGACAGGTGCCAGTTGTTTTACTCATAATGCCCCGATTTATAATAATAATAGTGAATGCACACTGTGTGTGTACTCTATAATGTCTCTAAACACATTACCTCGTTTAAGCCTTCACAACACGACGAGGCAGGTGCTATTTTGATTCCCAGAGTTTGGAATGGGTAAGTCATCTGCTAAGATCACATTGGCAAAATGCCTTTGATTCTAAAATGAACTCGCAATGAAATCATTCTTTAGTCTTACTTCTGTGTTGGATTCTCATCTCTAGATAGTAAGTCCAAGAAACAGGGGAAAACAAACACTCTGCTATCCGTTTAACTGGAAGAGAAGGAGTAGAGTCTCATAAAGTCAGAGACGGACAACAAATACAAAATGATCCCTATGTTCTAGGCATTGATATAGCATTATTTGTATCAGTTCTCCTAACAAAGACTATATTTTTTATTGTTAGAGTGGGGATCAGAAGTGAACCGTTAAAATGAGTAAAGCATAGCTCTATCGCTTGCAAAGGGATTTTATTTATGTTCTACTTGACAGGACTTTATGAGACAAGGTATCATAAATATTATTTCCTATTTGTGAACTTCTGCAATCAACTTATTCCTTCTACACACTCGAGCCTCAATTTCCCCTCCAAAATTCTTCCAACTCTACAATTCAGTGATTCTATAATTCTAAGTCGCAGTATAGAAAGTATACTGCATTATTCTTTCATGGTTTTCTGATACTTGGTTAATATTAACCAAATATTCTCAGATAGTCTTTCACACATTGGATGTTCATTATAACAATCTTAACTTCAACAAACTTTCATGAACCAACCTGTTATAAACGAGGGCATCCCCGTAGGGCAGATAAGTGCTCTCATCTGTTACAGCCTTCCAAAACCTTCTTCAAAAATGATGTTTCATACCACATGATTAGAAAGCACTGCCATATCCCTTAAGGTTAAACCTGTAAGTATGTGCATCTATATATATATAAAGAGCCAGGGTCGTAACATCCAAAACGACCGAACGCTCGATCAAGCACCAGGCTGCGTGCACAGTAGGTGAGTGGGCTGAACTGCTGACGAGAGAGAGAGAGAGAGAGAGAGAGAGAGAGAGAGAGAGAGGAGAGCTGATCAGCAGCAGCAGCTACTGTTAAGGCCAGGGAGAGAGAAGCAGGATGATCGGAGAGATGAATGTGTTTAAAGACATTAAAGAATACACACATAGTGTGCTTCACTGTCTGATCACCCTGCTTCTCTCTCCAAGCCTCACCAGCAGCCAAGCCTCTCTCTTTTTCCCAGAGGTCAGCAGTTCAGCCTGCTCACCAGCAGCCTGGGGTGGCTTCTGATCAGCCCCGCCTCTATGATCAGGCCCAGAGATGCTAACTAGCATAGAAACCGACCAGTCAGAACCAAATCTAGGTGAATTGTGAGGAGCCAATGGCTGCCTAGGAAGTGGAGCTCTTGATGCTGACTGACATAGAAACCAACCAATCAAACCTACTCTGGGTAAACTGCAAAGGCAGAACCTAAAGTGAGGGATAAGGAGGGGTTTTAAGGGCAACAGCTGTATGTTGTAAGGTATAAGCAAGTGATTCAATTTTTTAAATGACCGGTTTGGCAGTATAGGGCATACGGCTGACTATCAGTCCAGATATAAAGATTATGTGTTTTTGTCTGCCAAGAGCATCTCCTCTTGCTGAAGAGGCTTCCCCTCCCACCCATTTAAGCAATCCTATCCTATACAATCTATCTAGACTAACAAAAGGGTAACATGCTAATTAGACCCAGTCAACTGACCATCTTCCAGACATCTGACTTCCTTCCAGATAAAACCATGGTGGTGGGGGCTGAGTCAGAGGCAGTTAGGGGTGATCAGGCCAGCAGGAGAGGGCAGTTGGGGGCAAGATCAGACTGGCAGGGGAGGGCAGTTAGGGGTGATCAAGCAGTCAGGTAGAGAGGTTAGGGGCAATCAGGCAGACAAGGTGACAAGGTAGGGGCTATCAGGCTGGCAGGGAGGCAAGGTAGGGGTGATCAGGCTGGCAGGCAGAGGGGTTAGAAGAGATCAGGCAGGCAGGCAGGCAGGCAGGCGAGTGGTTAGGAGCCAGTCATCCTAGATTACAAGAAGAATATCTGAGGGGTCCCAGATTGGTGAGGGTGCAGGCCGGGCTGAGGAACCCCACTCTGTGCACAAATTTCGTGCACCAGGCCTCTAGTAGAAAATAAAAAACCTCTGCATGGAATTGTATTTGTATCGTTTTTGAGGCAGAAGTAAAGAATCACAGAGAATGAAACATTTTCATAACAGCAAAGAAATATCATGCTAATATTTCTTGAGTATTTGTTCTGCCCAGCACTTTACAGATACTACTTCATTTCAGTTAAATGTTTTTCACGATATCCAACTATTGTGGCTAAGATTTCTTGAGTATTTCCATCATTTAAGACTCACAATAACCCTAAGAAGTAAGGAAGTCAAAGCTGGTATTGAATGTCGCATGTTATTACTTAGAATCTTCACGTTTTATTTGACTTGTGATTCTCAAATTTTCCCCCATTAAGAGCAGAGACCACATCACTCACCCAACCTCTAGCCTCCCCTTCTTCCGTGACTAAGAGAACCCCAACTGTGTTGAGGATGCCCATATGCTCATTGAAAAACCTGCTTTCCCAGCCCTCCCACAGCGAGGGGTGTTCCTGCTACCCTCTCCCGGCCAGACCGTTCACAGAGATTTCTGGTTAAGGGATTCTCTGTAAGCCTTTTTAAACAGGACAGTTTTAAATAGGACTTACTTCTTTTTAATGTTACCCTTTATCTTTCTCCTTCCTGTCTAAAGGTTTGGAGTGCCAGCTGCTATTTTTCAAGTCTTAAAATGAGGCAACTCCATTAGGAGGGCAGAGCAGCAACTAGAAGTCTTGATCCTTGATCATATGTGGAGGCCCCATCAACAACACTGAACTTCCCATGATACAGAGGGAAATAAACCCCATAACTTAGTTGTCACTTTTTATTCTACTATTATGCATATTATTATCATAGCCAATCTTTCCATTATTGTTAGCTGGCAGACATTAATAAAACAGTTACTTAATAAAACACAGGGACGGGTATAGCAACACAATCCTTTCAGGCACCATTTTTTGTACGATTTAATAAGAATGGGGTGCCCCGTAACTTGGTTGTCACTTTCATCCTATTCTATGCAATAAAATTCAATCTCTAAAGTATAATGTCAAGCTTTAGACATCCTTGCAGAAGTGAGGATAAGGGGTCTTTGTGCACATAAAAATCAGTCGTGACTGCTTAGAACAATAATCTCCCTCCAGCTTCCTCAGAGCAGCTTCGTTCAGCTGCTGCCTACAGTTCAGATGCCCCAATCCCACAAAGATCCTAACATAGCCCAGCCTCCCCTTAAACATTCCGCCAAACTAGAGCCAACATTGACCTCATTCTCGCCCCATGAACCAGAATATTTCATGTCACCTCAGTACCATTTGGTAGTTGCTTATATTTTACTAATACTTATCACATTATGATTTTCCTGAATAGTTCCATTGACTATGTTTGCTATCTTTCCTTTTTTTTTTTTTTACTAAATAACTGAAGTTCTTTGCAAGTAGGAACACTGTGTGTTTTACATGCTTTTCACAAATCTATTGTAAACTCCTATACACATTCACTTTCTAGTTGATTTTTAGAATACACTTTCGTCCTGCTTTAACTTTTGATGATTAAATGGGTCTCTGTATGTCCTGGCGTAAGTTTCTCTGTGCAGCAGCCCAATAACATGGTTCCCGCCCACAACACAGCACAGTTCTAGCCACATGACAAATAATTAATAAATACCTGAATGCAAAATGTAAATAAGTATAATTACATAACTTTGATTTCTATATCCAGGTGGTCCTGTTACCTTTTAAGCACACATTCTAACTCACTTATTTTATAATACTTTTTTATACTTCTTCATACCTCAGTTTTTTCATCTGTAAACTGGGAATCTTAATAATGAACACAAATAATAGTGAAACAAGTTAAATTTTAATCATGAAGCCTATAAAATGGTGTTTGGAACATAGTAATTATCCAATAATCGTTTGACATTGTTATTACCATTTTTCTCTGGACTCTTTCACTTGGTTTAACGTGATATGCTCATCTTTAATCATTAAAATTAAGAGGCTGGGATGATACCCTGAAATTATGTCATGGTACCAATTATAATGTTATATACTTATCTTTAAAATAGAAATTGCATATTATTTTAATAGCATATCTTCCCATTATCATTACCTGGCAGACATCAGAAATTACTTAATAAAACACAGGGACAGGTATAGCAACACAATCCTTTCATGCACCATTTTTTTGTATGATTGAATAAGAACAGAGTGCCCACTGAGGATGTAATCATGACTAAGATTGGTTCTTGCCTGAGATATTTAAAGGGGCTCACTGCCAACCAATGGTCCTGCGTGGATTTCACCCAGGCATTCCCTTCCTGTACCTCTCTGCACCACCGGGTGTGTCCGGCTCTTTCCTCTTTTCCAAAGTGAAGCCTTTCAGAAGTATGGTCTTCACACTGAGGGTGGGTGGAGCTCAGCCAGTCGGGAGCATGAGAAATGATGGACAGTGTTCATGCTTGGAACCACAGCCAGGGACACGGGGAGGCTGTGCGGACTTGACTTTGACCTCCTTCCTGGCACCTCCTCCCCAGATGCTGATGGCTCTCCTCTCCTGCGAACCCCACAAGACAAGTCCCTAACCTTGACCTCCCCCAAGACCATCTCTCCGAAGGTGGTAAGTCCTCTGCCTCTTTCTTTGATATCTTTTTAATCTATTGTTAGCCCTGTATTTTTAAATCTAAATTTTAGAGTAAACCCATAAAAATAATAGCAACTGTGTTACAGCTGAAAATATACATACTATTAAATTTCAAATGTATTGATAACTGTGACATCAAAATAACAAACACTTGAGGGAAATCACTCATGCCCCCTCATTTTTTGAGCTGTCTGAAACAAATAATTGAAAGCCTTAAAAAAAACTGGCAAAAATATTTATAATACAAAATTAAAGTGTTACTATCTTTAACATATGGAGGGGTTTTAGAAATTAATTTTTTAAAGAATATACATTCCAATGAACAAGTGAGCAAAGAAAATGCAAAAGCAATAAAACACACACACACATACACACACATAATTAATGATAGGCCAGGAAAAAGTTTTAAGTTCAATTTTTCAGCTAGTCAAATAAATGCTGATTGAATCTATGAGTTTTTACTTAGCACACTTACTTTAAAATTGATTATACTTGGGGATGATGAAGAAATAGTGATGCAGGAACCATCAACACTCTCAGGATATATAAACTGGTACACCTGCACTAACTGAAACTTTGGAAAAATATACCCATTTCTTAGTTCCTAAAGCTGTGACAAGCTATGACCCAATAATCCTTCCTCTAAGAGTTCACCCTCAGAAAATGATTCTAGGTTTGCCGAAGATTTATTTACCAAGGTTGTTTATCATATGCTTGTTTATTTGTTTATTTTATTATATGTTTGTTTAGAATAGCCCAAAACATGGAAATTACCTGAAGCCCAACAATAGGGAATTGGTTGAATAAATTACATATATCCATATAATTGAAGATTATAAAACCATTATGAATGAGATTGAAAAATAATATCAAGGACAATAGAGATATATTCATGTTCTATTGTGGGAAAAGCTTACAAAATAATTTGTACAGCAGGATTTATTATGATAATATTTGTAATTAGAAATATCCATGAAAATACAGAAAAACCATATAACTGCAATAGTAGTGATTTCTGGTTGATGATACAATAGTGTTTCATGTTTTCTCTTTATCCATTAACTAATTGTATAAATCGTCTACAGTGAATATCAGTTATAGTCCTAAGACATTATTATTTTAAAATATTAAAGTTAATGACAAATAAATAGGTAATCAAGTAGTCAAGTGGTGAAGTTTGGTGCAATATGAGAAAGTTGGCCTAAAGTATGTGAGAGGGGAGCGGGAGAGCATTTAAATCCCTCTGTGGGAATGAGGAAAGCAACTGTGTAACAGAAAGAATGAAATGCAATAAAACAAGTGTGCAGAGGAACACAACTTGAGACTTGCAACTGATAAAGAACAAAGATGTCACCTGACTATTATATTGGGAAAGAAAGCAAAGGAACAGGCTACTTGTAGAATTGAGTTTTATAAATGAACTTCCCCCATATAAAATAATGTGTTCTTATTTGGTGCAAATGTGGGCATGGCTACATTACTTACTCTGAAACGCAAGCACCTTAAAGCGGAGCCAGCAGAGCACTGGAAGCAGTTAATTGATCTCCAGCATGACTGGGATTTTCAGGCCGGTGTTAAGTTTAACAATCTTGAAAGGTGTTTTGGAGTTCAAATGCAAAATAAGTCCCTCCCTTGGAGGGGGTTCTGTGAATTAGTTGGAGACACAGGCATTTACAGCTCACAGGTTTCCTCATTTGCTGGAGGATATCGTTATCTTTATCGTCCTATAGACAAAATAGGCAAGTGTCCCAGGTCAAGCCTCTGCCCAGGAAACTTGATCATGTGCTGAGAGGGTTAAGGGAAGCCCAGGAAAGTTTGCCAATAGACAGAGATGCAGAACACGGAGACAAACACAAAAGCACATCCATGTAAACCACCAATGCCTATCCCCTAGCCATAAAGGACTATCCTGTTAGGGGGAACATCATTATTTATGAGGATTATTCATGAACACTTCTCAGATTTTCCCATGCTCCAAAAAAACCACCCCATAAAAATTCCACCACACTAGTATTCATGTTTCCTAACAAACATGTGTAGGATGATATGGCAATAGGCTGCAAGACAGACTGAAAGCTTGGTGGTTCATGAAACCATCTTGCCTTGAGGAGCAGATATCCCTGAATTGACTACTGACTTCATTTTTCTTTGTGCAAAATGGAGCTAACAATTCCTTAGTTGCACGGTCGAAAAGAAGGTAAAAGTAACAATCTACACTAATAAAGGAAATATGCAAATTGACCA
Organism: Antrozous pallidus; assembly: GCA_027563665.1. Taxonomy (NCBI): domain Eukaryota; kingdom Metazoa; phylum Chordata; class Mammalia; order Chiroptera; family Vespertilionidae; genus Antrozous; species Antrozous pallidus. Next base: position 93,573,448 of record CM050518.1, read on the forward strand.
TAACTCCATGACACCCATCAGCCAATCAGGAGTGGGTATGCAAATTAATCCAACAAAGTAGTGTATTGATTTGCATATGCAGGTACAGAGTGACTGGGACACCTGCTATGAAGGGCGGTGAAGGGAGCTACAGGAGCAGCAATCTTCCGGGAGCGAGGACTTGCAGGCTCCCAGGCAGCCAGGAGCAAATCTAGGGGAAAGGAGGCCTATTCTTGCAGAAATATTCATGCAATCGGCCCCTAGTACTACATAAATGCCGGGCTCACAAGAAACAATAGCTATCAAGGCATGGATTTTGTTTTAGGGCAGAGTTGGAGAGAGCTTGTTGTAAATTCGTAAGACAAGAAATAGGTATAATTCGAGCTCAAATATATCATTTAAATGACAATGTTTTCATTGACAACTTCTCAACTAAAATGCCACAAAAAAAGCAAGAGCAACATTTGAACACCTGTATTTATAATAAAACTTTGAGATATATTTCAAATTTATATTTTCATTGGGTGTGGCCAGCATTTTTACAATTTTTTGAAAATGTTTTAGCTCCATGCTAGCTGGTTTGAATGTTGGCCTGTGGACCAAGAAGTCCAAGTTAGATTCCAGCCAAGGACATGTACCTGGGTTACATGCTCGATCCCCAGGAGGGGGTGTGCAGGAGGCAGCCAATCAATGATTCTCTGTTATCATTGATCTCTCTCTCTCTCTCTTTCTCTCTCTCTCTCTCTCTCTCTCTCTCTCTCCCTCTCCCTTTCTCTCTGAAATCAATAAAAATATATTTAACTCCATTCACATTATCAGCAACAAGTGCATTTGTAGCATTTTTAGAGAATTCTATAATTTTAGCATGGCATATTGGAGCAGACATATTAATGTCAAAAGACTGGTTAGGTCATTTCCAGCTCAAAATAAATAAAACATTTATGTAGATTTGGTTTCTACATCAGTAAAGAAATAAGAAAATTATTAAGACATTGTGAAGCTAATTTTAGTTTGAGGATTTTTCTTCCTTATCTGTTTTCTTACTTTCATCCCAGAGAAGTAGGCTAAGTTTTGCCTTATTCATAAAAGGTATTTAAAGGAAAGGACCTTTTAGGATATAATAATTTCAAAGGAAATGCCTTATCCAAGCGTATTTTAGCTTGTCCTTAATGTAGCAAACTTTCTGAGCCATTGATTGCATTCTGTAACCATTACAATATGGTGACATAATGAGACTGACATGGTCAATCAATCAGCAATACGTTGATTTCAGTTTAACAAAATTTGAATCAAGTGACTTAGGTCTAGACAAAGACTTCAGCCCCCTATTGTCAGAGAGGGCAGGCACTTGCCAACAAAACCAGATTTAAAACCCAGGCATCCAGCTCTGAGGCGGAAGGCAAAGTACTGGCATTTCTAAGAAAGGGTCAGAAATAGATTTTAACAGTTTTTAAACACAGTATTGTAAAGCACACCATATACGTCACGCTCCTTCACAGAACGGTTTTCCTTGTGATTTCCAAGGTTGTGAGAAGAACGGCGTTCTAGAATAGGAAGACACATGTTTGAGTTTCTATTGTTTGTTGTGACCCTCATGCCTTCCACATGGACTTCTCCATCTACAAAGTGGGGGTAAAATGAGAGAGCTCATGATAGTAAAATCAATTTGTAACCTATGAAAAAGGTAAACACACAGGGTCTGGTCATTAGTAATCATCTGGTCATTAGAAACCCCGGCTCCTTTTTGTGAATGAACTTGATTTCAGAGCACTCGTGGCTCATTTCAGCCACATAGCTCTTAGATGTCGGCTCCCTGGCGGTGGGATTTTTGCTATGCAATAAAAAAAATATAAGTAATTATCTAAAATAAGACCATCTAATTATATCAAGGGTTCCGATAGCTGCGTAAACCATGAAAGTGGAACCTAAGTGCTTTATTATCAGAATCATAAAACAGAAATATGGTCTGTTATTGCATTATGGCGAGTTCTTTATTTTTATAACACAGATTTGAGAGTGCTTCCCAAATTGTCATTTTTATACTAAGTACATTCCTGTTAATTTTTTCATGTTGGTATTAATATTACTCCATTATATTGTGGCATTTTACGAATGGTTTTTTGGTAAACATGTTACAGTTTATACATTTAACGAAAACATGATGGAGTTGGGGTCTCTGCTGTGGCCATTAGCCTCCCCATGTTATCCACCAGGGAGGCCGGTATCCTGTCGGCAAAAATACACACGGGGCGGTTGGCACATGATTCTACCCAGGCTGATGATAACCTGAAAGCTGTTTTCCCACCACGGAAGCACATGAGTATAACATGGAAAGGCATGGCCAGAAGAATGCCTTTGAAAAAAACCCCACTGCAGACAAAGTCTCATCAATTGCTGCCTTTTTTGCTACTGTATACTTTATGAATTGCCTCATCATAATTAACTCCAACCACTGGAATTAATGGCTCCAGATGACTTGGAAATTATTGATTTTTTACAGAGAGGAAGGGAGAGAGATAGAGAGTTAGAAACATGAATGAGTCGAAGCCTGGTTTGGCTAGGTGGATAGAGCATCGGCCTGCGGACTGAAGGGTCCCGGGTTCGATTCTGGTCAAGAGCATGTACCTTGGTTGCGGGCACATCCAAGTGGGGGGGGGGGATGCAAGAGGCAGCTGATAGATGTTTCTCTCTCATCGATGTTTCTGACTTTCTATCCCTCTCCCTTTCTCTCTATAAAAAAAAATCAATAAAATATATTTTTAAAAAAGAAACATGGATGAGAGAGAAATATCAATCAGCTCCCTCCTGCATAGCCCCTACTGAGGATGTGCCTGCAACCAAGGTACATGCCCTTGACCAGAATAGAGCCTGGGGACCTTTCAGTCCACAGGTCGACGCTCTATCCACTGAGCCACACCGGTTAGGGTGGAAATTGGTCTTCTTGATTCCTCTGGAATTTGTTGAGGTTGCCCACGAGAGCTGGGGAAGGGTGAGAGACAGCAGAAGCCGCTCTGACACACGGACACGACTAGCGTGCCTTGTTTGCAGAAGCAGTACCGGAGGAGCGCCTCAGGCACGTTTTATTCCGAGGTTCATATTGTTACAGACGTTCAGAGTGCTTTGCTGCTTCCACCCCCTCATTCATACGCATGGAAAGGGAGACCCTAGACCCTGGGGGGGCGGGAGGGCACAGGGGTCAGTCAGGTCACATGGAATTGTAGCTGAACCAGAGAAAGAAAGCAGGCTCTCTCCGCACAGTGCAGTGTCCTGCACACACAGCCCGTCTGTGCTGGGCCGTGGGCTCAGTATCCAAACCCAGGCCTCTGTTCAGAAGGAAAATGAGGAGAAAGCATGGATCCTACCGGCTTCTCACACAGGGACCCCCAGGGCTCTAAGGGCCCAGGCTGGTGAGGAGGCCGTGAAGACAGACACTCAGGAGACCCTGGGATGCTCCTTTGAGAAGCTTTCCATCGAGCACCCCGCCCCCCAATATCAGCTTTCACAGCCTCTCCTCCCTACACCTGTCCTCCTGAGAGAAGAAGCACGTCTATTTGATAGGAACTGATTCTGTGTCTGAGAACCCCCCGGAAGACTGGAAAAGCCATTGGGAAACTTGATTTTTTTTAGTTGTTAGGGGGAAATTTATCTCTTAAACAGTGTACGTATTTTTTAATGTCCATTTTTTCCAGAATGTTAGTCCTTCAGTCTCGGTAAATGATAACTATCTTCTGGTTGTTTGGGCCAGACATTTTGGTGCTTCTGACGTGACCTGTTCTATCGAAAGCTGTGAAATTCCTCTCAGACAGAGCCCACGGGACCCAACCAGGACAGAAGCCTGCAGACCGGGGATTGGCGGCCTGGATGGTCTCGGGGTGTGGCATAGCTCTAGACCAGTGGCTCTCAACAGTTCCTCATGTTGCGGTGACCCTCAACCATAAAATTTTTCTTGTTGCTACCTCATAACTGTAATTGTGCTACTGTTCTGAATCGTAATGTGAATATCCGTGTTTTCCGATGGTCTTCGGTGACCCACAGGTTGAGCACCGCTGCGGTAGAGCCTAAAACCATCAGAAAACACAGATATTTACATTACCATTTATTAACTGTATCAAAGTGACAGTTATGAAGTAGCAAGGAAAATAATGTTCTGGTTGGGGGCCACCACCCCATGAGGAACTGTATTCAAGGGTCGCACGCGGCATCAGAAAGGCTGAGAACCGCTGGTCTAGAAGAAGCCAACGTTGCTCTACATGAGCTGGATAATAGTCATGAATGTACTCACAGCAGGCTTCCTGGCCGTGGGCCCACATCTGCTCTGTGAGCGCCTCGGTGGACAAGGTGAAGGGTCACACTGTCTGATGAGCCTCCCCGAAGCAGACCTCCAGGCAGAGCAAGAAGGGCGCGATGTGACTGGGGACAGGGCCTGGGAGAGACAGAGGGGAGGGGAGCGGAGCAGCTGGGGGCACTTGGAGCCCATGGCGCAGGTCTGTGCTGCAAAAGTTCTCGGGAGGATGGAGAGCGGGTGGCAGAAGCCGCAGGCTGCATGCAGCTCTGAGGACAGCCCACCAGCCTCACCAGGAGCAGCCCAGGAAGGGGGTCCCGGGGGAGCCGGCCAGGCCTGGCCAGCCCTGCTTTCTGCTCTGCTCGGGGGCACTGCCTGGGCTGGGGCTGCTCAGCAGCTGAGACAGGTCCCCAAGTCATCCACAGCCAGAGGCTGTCACCTGTGTGCATCCCCCCTGGCATGTTTTTCCTTAAAGTGACTCCCCACCATGGCTACCCCTGTGGTCGTGGTTCCCTCCCCGGTGGTGGGTTTGGCTGGAATCTATAGCAGCCAGTCAGCCCGTTACATCCGTGCAACCATGATGAGTTTGGATGCACACTCTTTCTGAATGGCTTACCCAGGACTTTCACAAAGAAATCCCCCTGAGAAACATGCCCATAGCTTCTCAAATGAAATGCGGGTTGTCTATCCTTCTGGGACTCTCTCCGGACATGTGTCCTTAGGTGTGGCCCACACCCCAGCCCCATCTACAGTGCCGAAAGAAGGTAGCATGTGTGAGAAAGTAAGGCATTCTGAAGAATCCCCTGTTCATTCTGGAAAATGCCTACTTTCCCCTGAGTATCCACAGGACATTCAGTCAACCTTGATTCTTCTCATTGGTTTTGTCTCCCCACAGAAAAGCAGCTCCTTTTTTTGTCCTGCTGATTTGTTTTAATCAAGTTGCTCAGTGATATAAAACACAAAACAAAGCAAGACGGGTCTTGCTGGTCTACTCGGGAAGCATCCTGGAGCAGTTTTGATTCCTGCTTCCCTCTTGCCCAGACTGGGACAGCCACTGCTCTCACTGTATACCCCCCAGGGTGGCGAGCTGGCCTGCCTTCTGGGACCCTGCCCACCCCCCACCCCCCGGGGCGCTTCATGGTGTTCAAGGCCAACTGATGTAGACCAAAACTCTTTCCTTGGTCAAAATCTGTTCCTTCCATAGTTTTGAGCTATAGATGCAGTGTTTTCATCTAACAGCAGAGGGTATTTCCAAACGAGCCCCAAGCTGCCCCCTGAATTCCAAAACCATGTATCCGACTATCTGCCCCACATTTCCATTCAGTAGATGCTTAATAGGGAAGGATGGCCCTGACTGGTTTGGCTCAGTGGATAGAGCGTCGGCCTGGAACTGAAGGGTCCCGGGTTTGATTCTTGTCAAAGCATGTACCTTAGTTGCGGGCACATTCCCAGGAGGGGGTGGGCAGGAGGCAGCTGATCGATGTTTCTCTCTCATCAGTGTTTCCAGTTCTCTATCCCTCTCCCTTCCTCTCTGTAAAAAAATCAATGAGATATATTAAAAATAAATAGGGAAGGACGTCTCAGGCTTCACATGTCCCGAACAGAACCCTTGACTTTCCTTCAGTGTTGGTAAATGATAACTCTCTCTGGTTGTTTTGGCCAAACACATTGAACTCACCCTTGACTGATGCCTCTTTTTCTCACCTTTGGAGTCCAAAGGGTGAATGAATCCCCTTACCTCTCTGGAGAGCATTTCTAAGCACTTCCCCTGGCTCAGACCACCATCAGCTGGCACGTGGATTGCTTCAGTGGGCTCCAGGGGGGATCTCTTCTGCCTCTTCCTCAGTCTGTTTTTCCTTTTGCTGCCAGAGTGGTCCTCTATAAGCATAAGATACATCATCTCCCTCTCTTTATCAGACTCTTCTCATTCGGGATAAAACCCATAGTCCTGGTGACAGTCCGTGATGCTTCTTACGTGACCTGTCCCCTGACTGCCACTCTGACCTCACCTTCTGTCGCCTGGCTGTCTTCCCTGTCTGCTCAGGCCCTTGGATGTACTTGGTCTTCTTTGAGTGGGTCAAGCACACCTTCACTCAGGCTCTTTGCATTCACTGCACCTTCTGCCTGGACCCGTCTCCACACAGCCGTTCTCAGAAGGACCAGGGTGGCTTTTGGAAGAGAAACAAGAGCATGAAGGAGTGTTAGAGGAAGCTTGGGGGCTCAGAGACAGTGGAGACCTGGCAATCCACAGACATCATGGAAAGCAGATTGGGGGCTTGAGTCCATTTCCATGATGCTTAAAGTACTGGGCAGCTCCAGCTGGCAGCTGCCTGTGCTAAGAAGTGGTGGACAGATCTGGCCCTCGAAGGAAATGCCTTCCAGTAGCTACCATACATCAGGTGGTTTATGTAGGCTATGCCTGTCGGTCCCCACAACAATGCCATGAGATATACCCTGAGTGGCAGATTATTATGATTCATAATAATCTGGTCACTCAGTGTATATCCTGTATAATCCTATATAATAAAAGGCTAATATGCAAATTGTCCCCTCGATCAGGAGTTTGACCAGCAGGCAGGCAGGCCAACCGCCCATGTCCCCTCCCCCTGGCCAGACTGGCCGAACCCCACCCATGCACGAATTCATGCATGGGTGAGGTCCAGCCAGCTGGCCAGGGGAAGGGGACATGGGTGGTGTGTGTATTTGTATATAACACACATCTAATTAAAGAGTGATATGCAAATTGACCATACCTTTGCTACACCCACAAGCCATGCCCACAAGCCAATCAGAGCGAGCATGCAAATTAACCCAACCAAGATGGTGGTTAATTTACATATCTGTGCACAGAAGACAGTGTTGCAGATAACCATGCACTGCAGAAGGGAGCAAAGCTGCTGAGAAGTAAGCAAGCAGGGCGGGGAGAAGAGAGGGAGCAAAGCAGAGGAGACGGGAGTGAGCGAGGTAGTGGAGAAGGAAGCGAGGCAGCAGAGAAAGGAGGGAGCTTTGCTCAGGCCGCAGAAAGCTCTATTCTTGCAGGAATCTTCCTGCAACTGGTCTCATACACACTGAGTGGCCAGATTATTATGCATTCAGAGGTCATAATAATCTGGCCACTCAGTGTACCTGATGATTATCATCACTGTTTGTAGGTACACAGAAACCAGGTTTTTCTATCTCAATATGGTGAGGTGTAGTCACATCACCAGGAAAGAAAGGCAAAACCAGGAGCCAGTCACAGATGGAGGGGACTTTATATCTCAGGCTCTTTTCTCCGAGTCTTGAAGGCTCCCGGTGAAGTAAGAGGGGTGTTTCACACGCCTCGGACCAGTTACTACAACCTCCCACAACTTCCCTTAGAATATCCTGTCACAGTCCCAATCCCTTCTACATTCTGGCCTCTGCTTGCAGAACTAGTGCAAACCATCAGCTGGCTTTCCCCTACCCACTCCTTCCCATCTCA